>CM042012.1:79904896-80290533 GCA_023525715.1 Cichorium intybus | reverse complement strand
ACAACCCTTCATAATTGAGCATAACCCATCAAAATCATTCATAAGGGTCCATAACCCAACACAACTTTTTTCTATGGTCCATAACCCATAACAATCCTTCATAATTGACCATAACCTATCACAACCCTTCATAATAGTCAATATCCCATCAAAATCCTTCATAGTGGTTCATAACCCATCACAAACCTTCATAAGAGTACATAACCCATAGAACCCTTCATAACGGTCCATAACCCATCACAACCCTTTCTAATGGTCCATAACCCATCACAACTCTTCGTAATTGACCATAATCTATGAATACCCCTCATAATGGTTCATAACCTATAATAACCCTTCATAGTGGTCGATAACCCATCACAACCATCATAATGATCCATAACCCATCACAACCCTTTATAATGGTTCATAACCCATCACAACCTTCATAATGGTCCATAACCCATCATAACCCTTTATAATGGTCCATAACCCTTCATAATTGAGCATAACCCATCACAACCCTTCATAATGGTTCATAACCTAATACAACCCTTTCTATGGTCCATAACCCATAACAAACCTTCATAATGGACCATAACCTATCACAACCCTTCATAATGGTCAATAACCCATCATAATCCTTGATAATGGTTCATAACCCATCACAACCTTTGGAATGGTACATAACCCCATACAACCCTTCATAATGGTCAATAACCCATCACAACCCTTTCTAATGGTCCATAACCCATCACAACCCTTTCTACGGTCCATAACCCATCGCAACCCTGCATAATGGTCCATAACCATAACAACCCTTCATAATGGTCCATAACCCATACAAACCTTCCTATGGTCCATAACCCATCACAACCCTTCATAATTAACTATAACCCAGCATAACACTTCATAATCGTCCATAACCCATCGCAACCCTTCTTAATGGTCCATAACCATCATAACACTTAATAGTTGTCGATAACCCGTACAAACCTTCATCATGGTCCATAACCCATCACAACCCTTCATAATGGTCCATAACCCATCACACCCTTCTATGGTCCATAATCCATCACAACTCTTCAAATTGACCATAAGCTATCAAAACCCCTCATAATGGTCTATAACCCATCATAACCCTTCATAGTGGTCCATAACCCATCACAACCTTCATAATGATCCATAACCCATCACAACCCTTTATAATGGTCTATAACCCTTCATAACCTTCATAATGGTCCATAACCCATCACAACCCTTTATAATGGTCCATAACCCATTACAACCCTTAATAATAGAGCATAACCCATCACAACCCTTCATAATGGTCCCATAACCCAACACAACCCTTTCTATGGTCCATAACCCATAACAACCCCTCGTACTTGACCATAACCTATCACAACCCTTCATAATGGTCAATAACCCATCATAGTCCTTGATAATGGTTCATAACCCATCACAACCTTCATAATAGTACATAACCCATAGAACCCTTCATAACGGTCCATAACCCATCACAACCCTTTCTAATGGTCCATAACCCATCACAACTCTTCGTAATTGACCATAACCTATGAATACCTATCATAGTGGTTCATAACCTATAATAACCCTTCATAGTCGTCGATAACCCATCACAACCATCATAATGGTCCATAACCCATCACAACCCTTTATAATGGTTCATAACCCATCATAACCTTCATAATGGTCAATAACCCATCACAACCCTTTAATGGTCTATAACCCATCATAATTGAGCATAACCCGTCACAACCCTTCATAATGGTTCATAACCTAATACAACCCTTTCTATGGTCCATAACCCATAACAACCTATCATAATTGACCATAACCTATGACAACCCTTTATAATGGTCAATAACCCATCATAATCCTTGATAGTGGTTCATAACCCATCACAACCTTTGTAATGGTACATAACCCATATAACCCTTCATAGTGGTCAATAACCCATCACAACCCTTTCTAATGGTCCATAACCCATCACAACCCTTTCTACGGTCCATAATCCATCGCAACCCTACATATTGGTCTATAACCATAACAACCCTTCATAATGGTCCATAACCCATACAAACCTTCATAACAGTCCATAACCCATCACAACCCTTCATAATTAACTATAACCCAGCACAACACTTCATAATCATCCATAACCCATCGCAACCCTTCATAATGGTCCAATAACCATAAGAACACTTCATAATTCTCCATAACCCATACAAACCTTCATCATGGTTCAATAACCCATCACAACCCTTCATAATGGTCCATAACCCATCACAACCCTTCATAATGGTCCATAACCCAACACAATCCCTTCTATGGTCCATAATCCATCACAACTCTTCATAATTGAGCATAACCTATCACAACCCTTCATAATGGTCAATAACCCATCATAATCCTTCGTAATGGTTCATAACCCAATCACAACCTTCATAATAGTACATATCTCATACAACCCTTCATAACGGTCCATAACCCATCACAACCCTTTCTAATGGTCCATAACCCATCATAACCCTTTCTATGGTCCATAACCCATCGCAACCCCTGCATAATGGTCCATAACCATAACAACCATTCATAATGGTCCATAACACATACAAACCTTCATAGTAGTTAATAACCCATCACAACCCTTCATAATTAACCATAACCCATCACAACACGTTCATAATGATCCATAACACATCGCAACCCTGCATAATGGTCCATACCCATTACAACCCTTCATAATGGTCCATAACCCATACAAACCCTTCAAAATGGTCCATATCCTTTCACACCCTTCATAATGGTCCATAACCCAACACAACCCTTTCTATGGTCCATAACCAATCACAACACTTCATAATTAACCATAACCTATCACAACCCCTCATAATGGTCCATAACCCATCATAACCCTTCATAGTGGTCCATAACCCATCATAACCTTCATAATGATCCATAACCCATCACAACCCTTTATAATGGTCCATAACCCATAACAAACTTCATAATGGTCCATAACCCATCACAACCCTTTATAATGGTCCATAACTGATCACAGCCCTTCATAATTGAGCATAACCCATCAAAATCACTCATAAGGGTCCATAACCCAACACAACTTTTTCTATGGTTCATAACCCATAACAACCCTTCATAATTGACCATAACCTATCACAACCCTTTATAATGGTCAATATCCCATCAAATCCTTCATAGTGGTTCATAACCCATGACAACCTTCATAAGAGTACATAACCCATAGAACCCTTCATAACGGTCCATAACCGATCACAACCCTTTCTAATGGTCCATAACCCATCACAACTCTTCGTAATTGACCTTAACCTATGAATACCCCTCATAATGGTTCATAACCTATAATAACCCTTCATAGTGGTCGATAAACCCATCACAACCATCATAATGGTCCATAACCCATCACAACCATTTATAATGGTCCATAACCCATAACAAACTTCATAATGGTCCATAACCCATCAACAACCCTTTATAAATGGTCCATAACCCATCACAACCTTCATAATGGGTCCATAAACCATCACAACCCTTTATAATGGTCCATAACCCTTCATAATTGAGCATAACCCATCACAACCCTTCATAACGGTTCATAACCTAATACAACCCTTTCTATGGTCCATAACCCATAACAACCCTTCATAATTGACCATAACCTATCACAACCCTTCATAATGGTCCATAACCCATCACAACCTTTCATAATGGTGGATAACCCAACACAACCCCTTCTATGGTCCATAATCCATCACAACTCTTAAAATTGACCATAAGCTATCAAAACCCCTCATAATGGTCCATAAACCATCATAACCCTTCATAATGGTCCATAACCCATCACAACCTTCATAATGATTAACCAATCACAACCCTTTATAATGGTCTATAACCCTTCACAACCTTCATAATGGTCCATAACCCATCACAACCCTTTAAAATGGTCCATAACCTATTACAACCATTCATAATAGAGCATAACCCATCACAACCCTTCATAATGGTCGATAACCCAACACAACCCCTTCTATGGTCCATAATCCATCACAACTCTTCATAATTGACCATAACCTGTCAAAACCCCTTCATAATGGGTCCATAACCCATCATAACCTTTCATAGTGGTCCATAACCAATCACAACTTTCATAATGATCCATAACCGATTATAACCCTTTATAATGGTCCATAAACCCTCACAACCTTCATTAATGGTCCATAACCCATCACAACCCTTTATAATGGTCCATAACCAATTAGAACCCTTCATAATAGAGCATAGAACCCATCAAAACCCCTTCATAATGGTCCATAACCCAACACAACCCTTTCTATTGTCCATAACCCAAAACAACCCTTCATAATTGACCATAACCTATCACAACCCTTCATAATGGTCAATAACCCATCATAGTCCTTGATAACGGTCCATAACCCATCACAACCCTTTCTATGGGCGATAACCCATCGTAACCCTGCATAATGGTCTATAACCATAACAACCCTTCATAATGGTCCATAACCCATGCAAACCCATCACAACCCGTCGTAATGGTCCATAACCCAACATAACCCCTTTCTATGGTCCATAACCCATCACAACTTCTTCATAATTGACCATAACCTATCAAAACCCCTCATAATAGTGCATATCCCATCATAACCCTTAATAGTGGTGCCTAACCCATCACAATCTTCATAATGGTCATTAACCCATCACAACCCTTTATAATGGTCCATAACCCCATCACAACCTTGATAATGGTCCATAAGCCATCACAACCCTTTATAATGGTCCCATAACCCATGACAACCGTTTCTATGGTCCATAACCTATAACAACCCTTCATAATTGACCATAACCTATCACAACCCTTCATAATGGTCAATAACCCATCATAATCCTTCATAATGGTTCATAACCCATCACAACCTTCATAATAGTACATAACCCATACAACCCTTCATAACGGTCCATAACCCATCACAGCCGTTTCTAATTATCCATAACCCATCATAACCCTTTCTATGGTCCAAAACCCATCGCAACCCTGCATAATGGTCCATAACCATAACAACCATTCATAATGGTCCATAACCCATACAAACCTTCATAGTAGTTAATAACCCATCACAACCCTTCATAATTAACCATAACCCATCACAACACTTCATAATGGTCCATAACACATTGCAACCCTACATAATGGTCCATACCCATTACAACCCTTCATAGTGGTCCATAACCCATACAAACCTTCAAAATGGTCCATATGTTTTCACACCCTTCATAATGGTCCATAACCCAAGACAACCCTTTCTATGGTCCATAACCAATCACAACTCTTCATAATTGACCAAAACCTATCAAAACCCCTCATAATGGTCCATAACCCATCATAACCCTTCATAGTGGTCCATAACCCATCATTACCTTCATAATGGTCCATAACCCAGCACAACCCTTTATAATGGTCCATAACCCATAACAAACTTCATAATGGTCCATAACCCATCACAACCCTTTATAATGGTCCATAACCCATCACAACCCTTCATAATTGAGCATAACCCATCAAAATCATTCATAAGGGTCCATAACCCAACACAACTTTTTCTATGGTCCATAACCCATAACAACCCTTCATAATTGACCATAACCTATCACAACCCTTCATAATAGTCAATATCCCATCAAAATCCTTCCATAACCTATCACAACCCTTCATAATAGTCAATATCCCATCAAAATCCTTCATAGTGGTTCATAACCCATCACAACCTTCATAAGAGTACATAACCCATAGAACCCTTCATAACGGTCCATAACCCATCACAACCCTTTCTAATGGTCCATAACCCATCACAACTCTTCGTAATTGACCATAATCTATGAATACCCCTCATAATGGTTCATAACATATAATAACCCTTCATAGTGGTCGATAACCCATCACAACCATCATAATGATCCATAACCCATCACAACCCTTTATAATGGTTCATAACCCATCACAACCTTCATAATGGTCCATAACCCATCATAACCCTTTATAATGGTCCATAACCCTTCATAATTGAGCATAACCCATCACAACCCTTCATAATGGTTCATAACCTAATACAACCCTTTCTATGGTCCATAACCCATAACAAACCTTCATAATGGACCATAACCTATCACAACCCTTTATAATGCTCAATAACCCATCATAATCCTTGATAATGGTTCATAACCCATCACAACCTTTGGAATGGTACATAACCCATACAACCCTTCATAATGGTCAATAACCCATCACAACCCTTTCTAATGGTCCATAACCCATCACAACCCTTTCTACGGTCCATAACCCATCGCAACCCTGCATAATGGTCCATAACCATAACAACCCTTCATAATGGTCCATAACCCATACAAACCTTCATAACACTCCATAACCCATCACAACCCTTCATAATTGACCATAACCAATCACAATCCTTCATAATTGACCATCACCCATCACAAACCTTCCTATGGTCCATAACCCAGCATTACCCTTTCTATGGTCCATAACCCATCACAACCCTTCATAATTAACTATAACCGAGCATAACACTTCATAATCGTCCATAACCCATCGCAACCCTTCTTAATGGTCCATAACCATAATAACACTTCATAGTTGTCGATAACCCGTACAAACCTTCATCATGGTCCATAACCCATCACAACCCTTCATAATGGTCCATAACCCATCACACCCTTCTATGGTCCATAATCCATCACAACTCTTCAAATTGACCATAAGCTATCAAAACCCCTCATAATGGTCCATAACCCATCATAACCCTTCATAGTGGTCCATAACCCATCACAACCTTCATAATGATCCATAACCCATCACAACCCTTTATAATGGTCTATAACCCTTCATAACCTTCATAATGGTCCATAACCCATCACAACCCTTTATAATGGTCCATAACCCATTTCAACCCTTAATAATAGAGCATAACCCATCACAACCCTTCATAATGGTCCATAACCCAACACAACTCTTTCTATGGTCCATAACCCATAACAACCCCTCGTACTTGACCATAACCTATCACAACCCTTCATAATGGTCAATAACCCATCATAGTCCTTGATAATGGTTCATAACCCATCACAACCTTCATAATAGTACATAACCCATAGAACCCTTCATAACGGTCCATAACCCATCACAACCCTTTCTAATGGTCCATAACCCATCACAACTCTTCGTAATTGACCATAACCTATGAATACCCATCATAATGGTTCATAACCTATAATAACCCTTCATAGTCGTCGATAACCCATCACAACCATCATAATGGTCCATAACCCATCACAACCCTTTATAATGGTTCATAACCCATCACAACCTTCATAATGGTCCATAACCCATCACAACCCTTTAATGGTCTATAACCCATCATAATTGAGCATAACCCGTCACAACCCTTCATAATGGTTCATAACCTAATACAACCCTTTCTATGGTCCATAACCCATAACAACCTTTCATAATTGACCATAACCTATGACAACCCTTTATAATGGTCAATAACCCATCATAATCCTTGATAGTGGTTCATAACCCATCACAACCTTTGTAATGGTACATAACCCATATAACCCTTCATAGTGGTCAATAACCCATCACAACCCTTTTTAATGGTCCATAACCCATCACAACCCTTTCTACGGTCCATAATCCATCGCAACCCTACATATTGGTCTATAACCATAACAACCCTTCATAATGGTCCATAACCCATACAAACCTTCATAACAGTCCATAACCCATCACAACCCTTCATAATTAACTATAACCCAACACAACACTTCATAATCATCCATAACCCATCGCAACCCTTCATAATGGTCCATAACCATAACAACACTTCATAATTCTCCATAACCCATACAAACCTTCATCATGGTTCATAACCCATCACAACCCTTCATAATGGTCCATAACCCATCACAACCCTTCATAATGGTCCATAACCCAACACAATCCCTTCTATGGTCCATAATCCATCACAACTCTTCATAATTGACCATAACATATCACAACCCTTCATAATGGTCAATAACCCATCATAATCCTTCGTAATGGTTCATAACCCATCACAACCTTCATAATAGTACATATCTCATACAACCCTTCATAACGGTCCATAACCCATCACAACCCTTTCTAATGGTCCATAACCCATCATAACCCTTTCTATGGTCCATAACCCATCGCAACCCTGCATAATGGTCCATAACCATAACAACCATTCATAATGGTCCATAACACATACAAACCTTCATAGTAGTTAATAACCCATCACAACCCTTCATAATTAACCATAACCCATCACAACACTTCATAATGATCCATAACACATCGCAACCCTGCATAATGGTCCATACCCATTACAACCCTTCATAATGGTCCATAACCCATACAAACCTTCAAAATGGTCCATATCCTTTCACACCCTTCATAATGGTCCATAACCCAACACAACCCTTTCTATGGTCCATAACCAATCACAACACTTCATAATTAACCATAACCTATCACAACCCCTCATAATGGTCCATAACCCATCATAACCCTTCATAGTGGTCCATAACCCATCATAACCTTCATAATGATCCATAACCCATCACAACCCTTTATAATGGTCCATAACCCATAACAAACTTCATAATGGTCCATAACCCATCACAACCCTTTATAATGGTCCATAACTGATCACAGCCCTTCATAATTGAGCATAACCCATCAAAATCACTCATAAGGGTCCATAACCCAACACAACTTTTTCTATGGTTCATAACCCATAACTACCCTTCATAATTGACCATAACCTATCACAACCCTTTATAATGGTCAATATCCCATCAAAATCCTTCATAGTGGTTCATAACCCATGACAACCTTCATAAGAGTACATAACCCATAGAACCCTTCATAACGGTCCATAACCCATCACAACCCTTTCTAATGGTCCATAACCCATCATAACTCTTCGTAATTGACCTTAACCTATGAATACCCCTCATAATGGTTCATAACCTATAATAACCCTTCATAGTGGTCGATAACCCATCACAACCATCATAATGGTCCATAACCCATCACAACCATTTATAATGGTCCATAACCCATAACAAACTTCATAATTGTCCATAACCCATCACAACCCTTTATAATGGTCCATAACCCATCACAACCTTCATAATGGTCCATAAACCATCACAACCCTTTATAATGGTCCATAACCCTTCATAATTGAGCATAACCCATCACAACCCTTCATAACGGTTCATAACCTAATACAACCCTTTCTATGGTCCATAACCCATAACAACCCTTCATAATTGACCATAACCTTTCACAACCCTTCATAATGGTCCATAACCCATCACAACCCTTCATAATGGTGGATAACCCAACACAACCCCTTCTATGGTCCATAATCCATCACAACTCTTAAAATTGACCATAAGCTATCAAAACCCCTCATAATGGTCCATAAACCATCATAACCCTTCATAATGGTCCATAACCCATCACAACCTTCATAATGATTAACCAATCACAACCCTTTATAATGGTCTATAACCCTTCACAACCTTCATAATGGTCCATAACCCATCACAACCCTTTAAAATGGTCCATAACCCATCACAACCATTCATAATAGAGCATAACCCATCACAACCCTTCATAATGGTCGATAACCCAACACAACCCCTTCTATGGTCCATAATCCATCACAACTCTTCATAATTGACCATAACCTGTCAAAACCCCTCATAATGGTCCATAACCCATCATAACCTTTCATAGTGGTCCATAACCAATCACAACTTTCATAATGATCCATAACCGATTATAACCCTTTATAATGGTCCATAAACCTTCACAACCTTCATAATGGTCCATAACCCATCACAACCCTTTATAATGGTCCATAACCCATTAGAACCCTTCATAATAGAGCATAACCCATCAAAACCCTTCATAATGGTCCATAACCCAACACAACCCTTTCTATGGTCCATAACCCATAACAACCCTTCATAATTGACCATAACCTATCACAACCCTTCATAATGGTCAATAACCCATCATAGTCCTTGATAACGGTCCATAACCCATCACAACCCTTTCTATGGGCGATAACCCATCGTAACCCTGCATAATGGTCTATAACCATAACAACCCTTCATAATGGTCCATAACCCATGCAAACCCATCACAACCCGGCGTAATGGTCCATAACCCAACATAACCCTTTCTATGGTCCATAACCCATCACAACTCTTCATAATTGACCATAACCTATCAAAACCCCTCATAATAGTGCATATCCCATCATAACCCTTAATAGTGGTGCCTAACCCATCACAATCTTCATAATGGTCATTAACCCATCACAACCCTTTATAATGGTCCATAACCCATCACAACCTTGATAATGGTCCATAAGCCATCACAACCCTTTATAATGGTCCATAACCCATGACAACCGTTTCTATGGTCTATAACCTATAACAACCCTTCATAATTGACCATAACCTATCACAAACCCTTCATAATGGTCAATAACCCATCATAATCCTTCATAATGGTTCATAACCCATCACAACCTTCATAATAGTACATAACCCATACAACCCTTCATAACGGTCCATAACCCATCACAGCCGTTTCTAATGATCCATAACCCATCATAACCCTTTCTATGGTCCAAAACCCATCGCAACCCCTGCATAATGGTCCATAACCATAACAACCATTCATAATGGTCCATAACCCATACAAACCTTTATAGTAGTTAATAACCCATCACAACCCTTCATAATTAACCATAACCCATCACAACACTTCATAATGGTCCATAACACATTGCAACCCTACATAATGGTCCATACCCATTACAACCCTTCATAATGGTCCATAACCCATACAAACCATAACCTGTCAAAACCCCTCATAATGGTCCATAACCCATCATAACCTTTCATAGTGGTCCATAACCAATCACAACTTTCATAATGATCCATAACCGATTATAACCCTTTATAATGGTCCATAAACCTTCACAACCTTCATAATGGTCCATAACCCATCACAACCCTTTATAATGGTCCATAACCCATTAGAACCCTTCATAATAGAGCATAACCCATCAAAACCCTTCATAATGGTCCATAACCCAAGACAACCCTTTCTATGGTCCATAACCAATCACAACTCTTCATAATTGACCAAAACCTATCAAAACCCCTCATAATGGTCCATAACCCATCATAACCCTTCATAGTGGTCCATAACCCATCATTACCTTCATAATGGTCCATAACCCAGCACAACCCTTTATAATGGTCCATAACCCATAACAAACTTCATAATGGTCCATAACCCATCACAACCCTTTATAATGGTCCATAACCCATCACAACCCTTCATAATTGAGCATAACCCATCAAAATCATTCATAAGGGTCCATAACCCAACACAACTTTTTCTATGGTCCATAACCCATAACAACCCTTCATAATTGACCATAACCTATCACAACCCTTCATAATAGTCAATATCCCATCAAAATCCTTCATAGTGGTTCATAACCCATCACAACCATCATAAGAGTACATAACCCATAGAACCCTTCATAACGGTCCATAACCCATCACAACCCTTTCTAATGGTCCATAACCCATCACAACTCTTCGTAATTGACCATAATCTATGAATACCCCTCATAATGGTTCATAACCTATAATAACCCTTCATAGTGGTCGATAACCCATCACAACCATCATAATGATCCATAACCCATCACAACCCTTTATAATGGTTCATAACCCATCACAACCTTCATAATGGTCCATAACCCATCATAACCCTTTATAATGGTCCATAACCCTTCATAATTGAGCATAACCCATCACAACCCTTCATAATGGTTCATAACCTAATACAACCCTTTCTATGGTCCATAACCCATAACAAACCTTCATAATGGACCATAACCTATCACAACCCTTCATAATGGTCAATAACCCATCATAATCCTTGATAATGGTTCATAACCTATCACAACCTTTTGAATGGTACATAACCCATACAACCCTTCATAATGGTCAATAACCCATCACAACCCTTTCTAATGGTCCATAACCCATCACAACCCTTTCTACGGTCCATAACCCATCGCAACCCTGCATAATGCTCCATAACCATAACAACCTTTCATAATGGTCCATAACCCATACAAACCTTCATAACACTCCATAACCCATCACAACCCTTCATAATTGACCATAACCGATCACAATCCTTCATAATTGACCATCACCCATCACAAACCTTCCTATGGTCCATAACCCAGCATTACCCTTTCTATGGTCCATAACCCATCACAACCCTTCATAATTAACTATAACCCAGCATAACACTTCATAATCGTCCATAACCCATCGCAACCCTTCTTAATGGTCCATAACCATAATAACACTTAATAGTTGTCGATAACCCGTACAAACCTTCATCATGGTCCATAACCCATCACAACCCTTCATAATGGTCCATAACCCATCACACCCTTCTATGGTCCATAATCCATCACAACTCTTCAAATTGACCATAAGCTATCAAAACCCCTCATAATGGTCCATAACCCATCATAACCCTTCATAGTGGTCCATAACCCATCACAACCTTCATAATGATCCATAACCCATCACAACCCTTTATAATGGTCTATAACCCTTCATAACCTTCATAATGGTCCATAACGCATCACAACCCTTTATAATGGTCCATAACCCATTACAACCCTTAATAATAGAGCATAACCCATCACAACCCTTCATAATGGTCCATAACCCAACAAAACCCTTTCTATGGTCCATAACCCATAACAACCCCTCGTACATGACCATAACCTATCACAACCCTTCATAATGGTCAATAACCCATCATAGTCCTTGATAATGGTTCATAACCCATCACAACCTTCATAATAGTACATAACCCATAGAACCCTTCATAACGGTCCATAACCCATCACAACCCTTTCTAATGGTCCATAACCCATCACAACTCTTCGTAATTGACCATAATCTATGAATACCCATCATAATGGTTCATAACATATAATAACCCTTCATAGTCGTCGATAACCCATCACAACCATCATAATGGTCCATAACCCATCACAACCCTTTATAATGGTTCATAACCCATCACAACCTTCATAATGGTCCATAACCCATCACAACCCTTTAATGGTCTATAACCCATCATAATTGAGCATAACCCGTCACAACCCTTCATAATGGTTCATAACCTAATACAACCCTTTCTATGGTCCATAACCCATAACAACCTTTCATAATTGACCATAACCTATGACAACCCTTTATAATGGTCAATAACCCATCATAATCCTTGATAGTGGTTCATAACCCATCACAACCTTTGTAATGGTACATAACCCATATAACCCTTCATAGTGGTCAATAACCCATCACAACCCTTTCTAATGGTCCATAACCCATCACAACCCTTTCTACGGTCCATAATCCATCGCAACCCTACATATTGGTCTATAACCATAACAACCCTTCATAATGGTCCATAACCCATACAAACCTTCATAACAGTCCATAACCCATCACAACCCTTCATAATTAACTATAACCCAGCACAACACTTCATAATCATCCATAACCCATCGCAACCCTTCATAATGGTCCATAACCATAACAACACTTCATAATTCTCCATAACCCATACAAACCTTCATCATGGTTCATAACCCATCACAACCCTTCATAATGGTCCATAACCCATCACAACCCTTCATAATGGTCCATAACCAAACACAATCCCTTCTATGGTCCATAATCCATCACAACTCTTCATAATTGACCGTAACCTATCACAACCCTTCATAATGGTCAATAACCCATCATAATCCTTCGTAATGGTTCATAACCCATCACAACCTTCATAATAGTACATATCTCATACAACCCTTCATAACAGTCCATAACCTATCACAACCCTTTCTAATGGTCCATAACCCATCATAACCCTTTCTATGGTCCATAACCCATCGCAACCCTGCATAATGGTCCATAACCATAACAACCATTCATAATGGTCCATAACACATACAAACCTTCATAGTAGTTAATAACCCATCACAACCCTTCATAATTAACCATAACCCATCACAACACTTCATAATGATCCATAACACATCGCAACCCTGCATAATGGTCCATACCCATTACAACCCTTCATAATGGTCCATAACCCATACAAACCTTCAAAATGGTCCATATCCTTTCACACCCTTCATAATGGTCCATAACCCAACACAACCCTTTCTATGGTCCATAACCAATCACAACACTTCATAATTAACCAGAACCTATCACAACCCCTCATAATGGTCCATAACCCATCATAACCCTTCATAGTGGTCCATAACCCATCATAACCTTCATAATGATCCATAACCCATCACAACCCTTTATAATGGTCCATAACCCATAACAAACTTCATAATGGTCCATAACCCATCACAACCCTTTATAATGGTCCATAACTGATCACAGCCCTTCATAATTGAGCATAACCCATCAAAATCACTCATAAGGGTCCATAACCCAACACAACTTTTTCTATGGTTCATAACCCATAACAACCCTTCATAATTGACCATAACCTATCACAACCCTTTATAATGGTCAATATCCCCTCAAAATCCTTCATAGTGGTTCATAACCCATGACAACCTTCATAAGAGTACATAACCCATAGAACCCTTCATAACGGTCCATAACCCATCACAACCCTTTCTAATGGTCCATAACCCATCACAACTCTTCGTAATTGACCTTAACCTATGAATACCCCTCATAATGGTTCATAACCTATAATAACCCTTCATAGTGGTCAATAACCCATCACAACCATCATAATGGTCCATAACCCATCACAACCATTTATAATGGTCCATAACCCATAACACACTTCATAATGGTCCATAACCCATCACAACCCTTTATAATGGTCCATAACCCATCACAACCTTCATAATGGTCCATAAACCATCACAACCCTTTATAATGGTCCATAACCCTTCATAATTGAGCATAACCCATCACAACCCTTCATAACGGTTCATAACCTAATACAACCCTTTCTATGGTCCATAACCCATAACAACCCTTCATAATTGACCATAACCTATCACAACCCTTCATAATGGTCCATAACCCATCACAACCCTTCATAATGGTGGATAACCCAACACAACCCCTTCTATGGTCCATAATCCATCACAACTCTTAAAATTGACCATAAGCTATCAAAACCCCTCATAATGGTCCATAAACCATCATAACCCTTCATAATGGTCCATAACCCATCACAACCTTCATAATGATTAACCAATCACAACCCTTTATAATGGTCTATAACCCTTCACAACCTTCATAATGGTCCATAACCCATCACAACCCTTTAAAATGGTCCATAACCCATCACAACCATTCATAATAGAGCATAACCCATCACAACCCTTCATAATGGTCGATAACCCAACACAACCCCTTCATAGTGGTCCATAACCCATCACAACCTTCATAGTGGTCCATAACCCATCACAACCCTTTATAATGGTCTATAACCCTTCATAACCTTCATAATGGTCCATAACCCATCACAACCCTTTATAATGGTCCATAACCCATTACAACCCTTAATAATAGAGCATAACCCATCACAACCCTTCATAATGGTCCATAACCCAACAAAACCCTTTCTATGGTCCATAACCCATAACAACCCCTCGTACTTGACCATAACCTATCACAACCCTTCATAATGGTCAATAACCCATCATAGTCCTTGATAATTGTTCATAACCCATCACAACCTTCATAATAGTACATAACCCATAGAACCCTTCATAACGGTCCATAACCCATCACAACCCTTTCTAATGGTCCATAACCCATCACAACTCTTCGTAATTGACCATAACCTATGAATACCCATCATAATGGTTCATAACATATAATAACCCTTCATAGTCGTCGATAACCCATCACAACCATCATAATGGTCCATAACCCATCACAACCCTTTATAATGGTTCATAACCCATCACAACCTTCATAATGGTCCATAACCCATCACAACCCTTTAATGGTCTATAACCCATCATAATTGAGCATAACCCGTCACAACCCTTCATAATGGTTCATAACCTAATACAACCCTTTCTATGGTCCATAACCCATAACAACCTTTCATAATTGACCATAACCTATGACAACCCTTTATAATGGTCAATAACCCATCATAATCCTTGATAGTGGTTCATAACCCATCACAACCTTTGTAATGGTACATAACCCATATAACCCTTCATAGTGGTCAATAACCCATCACAACCCTTTCTAATGGTCCATAACCCATCACAACCCTTTCTACGGTCCATAATCCATCGCAACCCTACATATTGGTCTATAACCATAACAACCCTTCATAATGGTCCATAACCCATACAAACCTTCATAACAGTCCATAACCCATCACAACCCTTCATAATTAACTATAACCCAGCACAACACTTCATAATCATCCATAACCCATCGCAACCCTTCATAATGGTCCATAACCATAACAACACTTCATAATTCTCCATAACCCATACAAACCTTCATCATGGTTCATAACCCATCACAACCCTTCATAATGGTCCATAACCCATCACAACCCTTCATAATGGTCCATAACCCAACACAATCCCTTCTATGGTCCATAATCCATCACAACTCTTCATAATTGACCATAACCTATCACAACCCTTCATAATGGTCAATAACCCATCATAATCCTTCGTAATGGTTCATAACCCATCACAACCTTCATAATAGTACATATCTCATACAACCCTTCATAACGGTCCATAACCCATCACAACCCTTTCTAATGGTCCATAACCCATCATAACCCTTTCTATGGTCCATAACCCATCGCAACCCTGCATAATGGTCCATAACCATAACAACCATTCATAATGGTCCATAACACATACAAACCTTCATAGTAGTTAATAACCCATCACAACCCTTCATAATTAACCATAACCCATCACAACACTTCATAATGATCCATAACACATCGCAACCCTGCATAATGGTCCATACCCATTACAACCCTTCATAATGGTCCATAACCCATACAAACCTTCAAAATGGTCCATATCCTTTCACACCCTTCATAATGGTCCATAACCCAACACAACCCTTTCTATGGTCCATAACCAATCACAACACTTCATAATTAACCATAACCTATCACAACCCCTCATAATGGTCCATAACCCATCATAACCCTTCATAGTGGTCCATAACCCATCATAACCTTCATAATGATCCATAACCCATCACAACCCTTTATAATGGTCCATAACCCATAACAAACTTCATAATGGTCCATAACCCATCACAACCCTTTATAATGGTCCATAACTGATCACAGCCCTTCATAATTGAGCATAACCCATCAAAATCACTCATAAGGGTCCATAACCCAACACAACTTTTTCTATGGTTCATAACCCATAACAACCCTTCATAATTGACCATAACCTATCACAACCCTTTATAATGGTCAATATCACATCAAAATCCTTCATAGTGGTTCATAACCCATGACAACCTTCATAAGAGTACATAACCCATAGAACCCTTCATAACGGTCCATAACCCATCACAACCCTTTCTAATGGTCCATAACCCATCACAACTCTTCGTAATTGACCTTAACCTATGAATACCCCTCATAATGGTTCATAACCTATAATAACCCTTCATAGTGGTCGATAACCCATCACAACCATCATAATGGTCCATAACCCATCACAACCATTTATAATGGTCCATAACCCATAACACACTTCATAATGGTCCATAATCCATCACAACCCTTTATAATGGTCCATAACCCATCACAACCTTCATAATGGTCCATAAACCATCACAACCCTTTATAATGGTCCATAACCCTTCATAATTGAGCATAACCCATCACAACCCTTCATAACGGTTCATAACCTAATACAACCCTTTCTATGGTCCATAACCCATAACAACCCTTCATAATTGACCATAACCTATCACAACCCTTCATAATGGTCCATAACCCATCACAACCCTTCATAATGGTGGATAACCCAACACAACCCCTTCTATGGTCCATAATCCATCACAACTCTTAAAATTGACCATAAGCTATCAAAACCCCTCATAATGGTCCATAAACCATCATAACCCTTCATAATGGTCCATAACCCATCACAACCTTCATAATGATTAACCAATCACAACCCTTTATAATGGTCTATAACCCTTCACAACCTTCATAATGGTCCATAACCCATCACAACCCTTTAAAATGGTCCATAACCCATCACAACCATTCATAATAGAGCATAACCCATCACAACCCTTCATAATGGTCGATAACCCAACACAACCCCTTCTATGGTCCATAATCCATCACAACTCTTCATAATTGACCATAACCTGTCAAAACCCCTCATAATGGTCCATAACCCATCATAACCTTTCATAGTGGTCCATAACCAATCACAACTTTCATAATGATCCATAACCGATTATAACCCTTTATAATGGTCCATAAACCTTCACAACCTTCATAATGGTCCATAACCCATCACAACCCTTTATAATGGTCCATAACCCATCAAAACCCTTCATAATGGTCCATAACCCAACACAACCCTTTCTATGGTCCATAACCCATAACAACCCTTCATAATTGACCATAACCTATCACAACCCTTCATAATGGTCAATAACCCATCATAGTCCTTGATAACGGTCCATAACCCATCACAACCCTTTCTATGGGCGATAACCCATCGTAACCCTGCATAATGGTCTATAACCATAACAACCCTTCATAATGGTCCATAACCCATGCAAACCCATCACAACCTGTCGTAATGGTCCATAACCCAACATAACCCTTTCTATGGTCCATAACCCATCACAACTCTTCATAATTGACCATAACCTATCAAAACCCCTCATAATAGTGCATATCCCATCATAACCCTTAATAGTGGTGCCTAACCCATCACAATCTTCATAATGGTCATTAACCCATCACAACCCTTTATAATGGTCCATAACCCATCACAACCTTGATAATGGTCCATAAGCCATCACAACCCTTTATAATGGTCCATAACCCATGACAACCGTTTCTATGGTCCATAACCTATAACAACCCTTCATAATTGACCATAACCTATCACAACCCTTCATAATGGTCAATAACCCATCATAATCCTTCATAATGGTTCATAACCCATCACAACCTTCATAATAGTACATAACCCATACAACCCTTCATAACGGTCCATAACCCATCACAGCCGTTTCTAATGATCCATAACCCATCATAACCCTTTCTATGGTCCAAAACCCATCGCAACCCTGCATAATGGTCCATAACCATAACAACCATTCATAATGGTCCATAACCCATACAAACCTTCATAGTAGTTAATAACCCATCACAACCCTTCATAATTAACCATAACCCATCACAACACTTCATAATGGTCCATAACACATTGCAACCCTACATAATGGTCCATACCCATTACAACCCTTCATAATGGTCCATAACCCATACAAACCTTCAAAATGGTCCATATGTTTTCACACCCTTCATAATGGTCCATAACCCAAGACAACCCTTTCTATGGTCCATAACCAATCACAACTCTTCATAATTGACCAAAACCTATCAAAACCCCTCATAATGGTCCATAACCCATCATAAGCCTTCATAGTGGTCCATAACCCATCATTACCTTCATAATGGTCCATAACCCAGCACAACCCTTTATAATGGTCCATAACCCATAACAAACTTCATAATGGTCCATAACCCATCACAACCCTTTATAATGGTCCATAACCCATCACAACCCTTCATAATTGAGCATAACCCATCAAAATCATTCATAAGGGTCCATAACCCAACACAACTTTTTCTATGGTCCATAACCCATAACAACCCTTCATAATTAACCATAACCTATCACAACCCTTCATAATAGTCAATATCCCATCAAAATCCTTCATAGTGGTTCATAACCCATCACAACCATCATAAGAGTACATAACCCATAGAACCCTTCATAACGGTCCATAACCCATCACAACCCTTTCTAATGGTCCATAACCCATCACAACTCTTCGTAATTGACCATAATCTATGAATACCCCTCATAATGGTTCATAACCTATAATAACCCTTCATAGTGGTCGATAACCCATCACAACCATCATAATGATCCATAACCCATCACAACCCTTTATAATGGTTCATAACCCATCACAACCTTCATAATGGTCCATAACCCATCATAATCCTTTATAATGGTCCATAACCCTTCATAATTGAGCATAACCCATCACAACCCTTCATAATGGTTCATAACCTAATACAACCATTTCTATGGTCCATAACCCATAACAAACCTTCATAATGGACCATAACCTATCACAACCCTTCATAATGGTCAATAACCCATCATAATCCTTGATAATGGTTCATAACCCATCACAACCTTTTGAATGGTACATAACCCATACAACCCTTCATAATGGTCAATAACCCATCACAACCCTTTCTAATGGTCCATAACCCATCACAACCCTTTCTACGGTCCATAACCCATCGCAACCCTGCATAATGGTCCATAACCATAACAACCCTTCATAATGGTCCATAACCCATACAAACCTTCATAACACTCCATAACCCATCACAACCCTTCATAATTGACCATAACCGATCACAATCCTTCATAATTGACCATCACCCATCACAAACCTTCCTATGGTCCATAACCCAGCATTACCCTTTCTATGGTCCATAACCCATCACAACCCTTCATAATTAACTATAACCCAGCATAACACTTCATAATCGTCCATAACCCATCGCAACCCTTCTTAATGGTCCATAACCATAATAACACTTAATAGTTGTCGATAACCCGTACAAACCTTCATCATGGTCCATAACCCATCACAACCCTTCATAATGGTCCATAACCCATCACACCCTTCTATGGTCCATAATCCATCACAACTCTTCAAATTGACCATAAGCTATCAAAACCCCTCATAATGGTCCATAACCCATCATAACCCTTCATAGTGGTCCATAACCCATCACAACCTTCATAATGATCCATAACCCATCACAACCCTTTATAATGGTCTATAACCCTTCATAACCTTCATAATGGTCCATAACCCATCACAACCCTTTATAATGGTCCATAACCCATTACAACCCTTAATAATAGAGCATAACCCATCACAACCCTTCATAATGGTCCATAATCCAACACAACCCTTTCTATGGTCCATAACCCATAACAACCCCTCGTACTTGACCATAACCTATCACAACCCTTCATAATGGTCAATAACCCATCACAACCCTTTATAATGGTCCATAACCCATCAGAACCCTTCATAATAGAGCATAACCCATCAAAACCCTTCATAATGGTCCATAACCCAACACAACCCTTTCTATGGTCCATAACCCATAACAACCCTTCATAATTGACCATAACCTATCACAACCCTTCATAATGGTCAATAACCCATCATAGTCCTTGATAACGGTCCATAACCCATCACAACCCTTTCTATGGGCGATAACCCATCGTAACCTTCATAATGATCCATAACCCATCACAACCTTCATAATGATCCATAACCCATCACAACCCTTTATAAAGGTCCATAACCCATCACAACCCTTTCTATGGGCGATAACCCATCGTAACCCTGCATAATGGTCTATAACCATAACAACCCTTCATAATGGTCCATAACCCATGCAAACCCATCACAACCTGTCGTAATGGTCCATAACCCAACATAACCCTTTCTATGGTCCATAACCCATCACACCTCTTCATAATTGACCATAACCTATCAAAACCCCTCATAATAGTGCATATCCCATCATAACCCTTAATAGTGGTGCCTAACCCATCACAATCTTCATAATGGTCATTAACCCATCACAACCCTTTATAATGGTCCATAACCCATCACAACCTTGATAATGGTCCATAAGCCATCACAACCCTTTATAATGGTCCATAACCCATGACAACCGTTTCTATGGTCCATAACCTATAACAACCCTTCATAATTGACCATAACCTATCACAACCCTTCATAATGGTCAATAACCCATCATAATCCTTCATAATGGTTCATAACCCATCACAACCTTCATAATAGTACATAACCCATACAACCCTTCATAACGGTCCATAACCCATCACAGCCGTTTCTAATGATCCATAACCCATCATAACCCTTTCTATGGTCCAAAACCCATCGCAACCCTGCATAATGGTCCATAACCATAACAACCATTCATAATGGTCCATAACCCATACAAACCTTCATAGTAGTTAATAACCCATCACAACCCTTCATAATTAACCATAACCCATCACAACACTTCATAATGGTCCATAACACATTGCAACCCTACATAATGGTCCATACCCATTACAACCCTTCATAATGGTCCATAACCCATACAAACCTTCAAAATGGTCCATATGTTTTCACACCCTTCATAATGGTCCATAACCCAAGACAACCCTTTCTATGGTCCATAACCAATCACAACTCTTCATAATTGACCAAAACCTATCAAAACCCCTCATAATGGTCCATAACCCATCATAAGCCTTCATAGTGGTCCATAACCCATCATTACCTTCATAATGGTCCATAACCCAGCACAACCCTTTATAATGGTCCATAACCCATAACAAACTTCATAATGGTCCATAACCCATCACAACCCTTTATAATGGTCCATAACCCATCACAACCCTTCATAATTGAGCATAACCCATCAAAATCATTCATAAGGGTCCATAACCCAACACAACTTTTTCTATGGTCCATAACCCATAACAACCCTTCATAATTAACCATAACCTATCACAACCCTTCATAATAGTCAATATCCCATCAAAATCCTTCATAGTGGTTCATAACCCATCACAACCATCATAAGAGTACATAACCCATAGAACCCTTCATAACGGTCCATAACCCATCACAACCCTTTCTAATGGTCCATAACCCATCACAACTCTTCGTAATTGACCATAATCTATGAATACCCCTCATAATGGTTCATAACCTATAATAACCCTTCATAGTGGTCGATAACCCATCACAACCATCATAATGATCCATAACCCATCACAACCCTTTATAATGGTTCATAACCCATCACAACCTTCATAATGGTCCATAACCCATCATAATCCTTTATAATGGTCCATAACCCTTCATAATTGAGCATAACCCATCACAACCCTTCATAATGGTTCATAACCTAATACAACCATTTCTATGGTCCATAACCCATAACAAACCTTCATAATGGACCATAACCTATCACAACCCTTCATAATGGTCAATAACCCATCATAATCCTTGATAATGGTTCATAACCCATCACAACCTTTTGAATGGTACATAACCCATACAACCCTTCATAATGGTCAATAACCCATCACAACCCTTTCTAATGGTCCATAACCCATCACAACCCTTTCTACGGTCCATAACCCATCGCAACCCTGCATAATGGTCCATAACCATAACAACCCTTCATAATGGTCCATAACTCATACAAACCTTCATAACACTCCATAACCCATCACAACCCTTCATAATTGACCATAACCGATCACAATCCTTCATAATTGACCATCACCCATCACAAACCTTCCTATGGTCCATAACCCAGCATTACCCTTTCTATGGTCCATAACCCATCACAACCCTTCATAATTAACTATAACCCAGCATAACACTTCATAATCGTCCATAACCCATCGCAACCCTTCTTAATGGTCCATAACCATAATAACACTTAATAGTTGTCGATAACCCGTACAAACCTTCATCATGGTCCATAACCCATCACAACCCTTCATAATGGTCCATAACCCATCACACCCTTCTATGGTCCATAATCCATCACAACTCTTCAAATTGACCATAAGCTATCAAAACCCCTCATAATGGTCCATAACCCATCATAACCCTTCATAGTGGTCCATAACCCATCACAACCTTCATAATGATCCATAACCCATCACAACCCTTTATAATGGTCTATAACCCTTCATAACCTTCATAATGGTCCATAACCCATCACAACCCTTTATAATGGTCCATAACCCATTACAACCCTTAATAATAGAGCATAACCCATCACAACCCTTCATAATGGTCCATAATCCAACACAACCCTTTCTATGGTCCATAACCCATAACAACCCCTCGTACTTGACCATAACCTATCACAACCCTTCATAATGGTCAATAACCCATCACAACCCTTTATAATGGTCCATAACCCATCAGAACCCTTCATAATAGAGCATAACCCATCAAAACCCTTCATAATGGTCCATAACCCAACACAACCCTTTCTATGGTCCATAACCCATAACAACCCTTCATAATTGACCATAACCTATCACAACCCTTCATAATGGTCAATAACCCATCATAGTCCTTGATAACGGTCCATAACCCATCACAACCCTTTCTATGGGCGATAACCCATCGTAACCTTCATAATGATCCATAACCCATCACAACCTTCATAATGATCCATAACCCATCACAACCCTTTATAAAGGTCCATAACCCATCACAACCCTTTCTATGGGCGATAACCCATCGTAACCCTGCATAATGGTCTATAACCATAACAACCCTTCATAATGGTCCATAACCCATGCAAACCCATCACAACCTGTCGTAATGGTCCATAACCCAACATAACCCTTTCTATGGTCCATAACCCATCACACCTCTTCATAATTGACCATAACCTATCAAAACCCCTCATAATAGTGCATATCCCATCATAACCCTTAATAGTGGTGCCTAACCCATCACAATCTTCATAATGGTCATTAACCCATCACAACCCTTTATAATGGTCCATAACCCATCACAACCTTGATAATGGTCCATAAGCCATCACAACCCTTTATAATGGTCCATAACCCATGACAACCGTTTCTATGGTCCATAACCTATAACAACCCTTCATAATTGACCATAACCTATCACAACCCTTCATAATGGTCAATAACCCATCATAATCCTTCATAATGGTTCATAACCCATCACAACCTTCATAATAGTATATAACCCATACAACCCTTCATAACGGTCCATAACCCATCACAGCCGTTTCTAATGATCCATAACCCATCATAACCCTTTCTATGGTCCAAAACCCATCGCAACCCTGCATAATGGTCCATAACCATAACAACCATTCATAATGGTCCATAACCCATACAAACCTTCATAGTAGTTAATAACCCATCACAACCCTTCATAATTAACCATAACCCATCACAACACTTCATAATGGTCCATAACACATTGCAACCCTACATAATGGTCCATACCCATTACAACCCTTCATAATGGTCCATAACCCATACAAACCTTCAAAATGGTCCATATGTTTTCACACCCTTCATAATGGTCCATAACCCAAGACAACCCTTTATATGGTCCATAACCAATCACAACTCTTCATAATTGACCAAAACCTATCAAAACCCCTCATAATGGTCCATAACCCATCATAACCCTTCATAGTGGTCCATAACCCATCATTACCTTCATAATGGTCCATAACCCAACACAACCCTTTATAATGGTCCATAACCCATAACAAACTTCATAATGGTCCATAACCCATCACAACCCTTTATAATGGTCCATAACCCATCACAACCCTTCATAATTGAGCATAACCCATCAAAATCATTCATAAGGGTCCATAACCCAACACAACTTTTTCTATGGTCCATAACCCATAACAACCCTTCATAATTGACCATAACCTATCACAACCCTTCATAATAGTCAATATCCCATCAAAATCCTTCATAGTGGTTCATAACCCATCACAACCTTCATAAGAGTACATAACCCATAGAACCCTTCATAACGGTCCATAACCCATCACAACCCTTTCTAATGGTCCATAACCCATCACAACTCTTCGTAAT
The DNA here is from genome assembly GCA_023525715.1 of Cichorium intybus. Lineage (NCBI taxonomy): Eukaryota > Viridiplantae > Streptophyta > Magnoliopsida > Asterales > Asteraceae > Cichorium > Cichorium intybus. The sequence continues at coordinate 80,264,215 of CM042012.1, read as the reverse complement.
TGACCATAATCTATGAATACCCCTCATAATGGTTCATAACCTATAATAACCCTTCATAGTGGTCGATAACCCATCACAACCATCATAATGATCCATAACCCATCACAACCCTTTATAATGGTTCATAACCCATCACAACCTTCATAATGGTCCATAACCCATCATAACCCTTTATAATGGTCCATAACCCTTCATAATTGAGCATAACCCATCACAACCCTTCATAATGGTTCATAACCTAATACAACCCTTTCTATGGTCCATAACCCATAACAAACCTTCATAATGGACCATAACCTATCACAACCCTTCATAATGGTCAATAACCCATCATAATCCTTGATAATGGTTCATAACCCATCACAACCTTTTGAATGGTACATAACCCATACAACCCTTCATAATGGTCAATAACCCATCACAACCCTTTCTAATGGTCCATAACCCATCACAACCCTTTCTACGGTCCATAACCCATCGCAACCCTGCATAATGGTCCATAACCATAACAACCCTTCATAATGGTCCATAACCCATACAAACCTTCATAACACTCCATAACCCATCACAACCCTTCATAATTGACCATAACCGATCACAATCCTTCATAATTGACCATCACCCATCACAAACCTTCCTATGGTCCATAACCCAGCATTACCCTTTCTATGGTCCATAACCCATCACAACCCTTCATAATTAACTATAACCCAGCATAACACTTCATAATCGTCCATAACCCATCGCAACCCTTCTTAATGGTCCATAACCATAATAACACTTAATAGTTGTCGATAACCCGTACAAACCTTCATCATGGTCCATAACCCATCACAACCCTTCATAATGGTCCATAACCCATCACACCCTTCTATGGTCCATAATCCATCACAACTCTTCAAATTGACCATAAGCTATCAAAACCCCTCATAATGGTCCATAACCCATCATAACCCTTCATAGTGGTCCATAACCCATCACAACCTTCATAATGATCCATAACCCATCACAACCCTTTATAATGGTCTATAACCCTTCATAACCTTCATAATGGTCCATAACCCATCACAACCCTTTATAATGGTCCATAACCCATTACAACCCTTAATAATAGAGCATAACCCATCACAACCCTTCATAATGGTCCATAACCCAACACAACCCTTTCTATGGTCCATAACCCATAACAACCCCTCGTACTTGACCATAACCTATCACAACCCTTCATAATGGTCAATAACCCATCATAGTCCTTGATAATGGTTCATAACCCATCACAACCTTCATAATAGTACATAACCCATAGAACCCTTCATAACGGTCCATAACCCATCACAACCCTTTCTAATGGTCCATAACTCATCACAACTCTTCGTAATTGACCATAACCTATGAATACCCATCATAATGGTTCATAACCTATAATAACCCTTCATAGTCGTCGATAACCCATCACAACCATCATAATGGTCCATAACCCATCTCAACCCTTTATAATGGTTCATAACCCATCACAACCTTCATAATGGTCCATAACCCATCACAACCCTTTAATGGTCTATAACCCATCATAATTGAGCATAACCCGTCACAACCCTTCATAATGGTTCATAACCTAATACAACCCTTTCTATGGTCCATAACCCATAACAACCTTTCATAATTGACCATAACCTATGACAACCCTTTATAATGGTCAATAACCCATCATAATCCTTGATAGTGGTTCATAACCCATCACAACCTTTGTAATGGTACATAACCCATATAACCCTTCATAGTGGTCAATAACCCATCACAACCCTTTCTAATGGTCCATAACCCATCACAACACTTTCTACGGTCCATAATCCATCGCAACCCTACATATTGGTCTATAACCATAACAACCCTTCATAATGGTCCATAACCCATACAAACCTTCATAACAATCCATAACCCATCACAACCCTTCATAATTAACTATAACCCAGCACAACACTTCATAATCATCCATAACCCATCGCAACCCTTCATAATGGTCCATAACCATAACAACACTTCATAATTCTCCATAACCCATACAAACCTTCATCATGGTTCATAACCCATCACAACCCTTCATAATGGTCCATAACCCATCACAACCCTTCATAATGGTACATAACCCAACACAATCCCTTCTATGGTCCATAATCCATCACAACTCTTCATAATTGACCATAACCTATCACAACCCTTCATAATGGTCAATAACCCATCATAATCCTTCGTAATGGTTCATAACCCATCACAACCTTCATAATAGTACATATCTCATACAACCCTTCATAACGGTCTATAACCCATCACAACCCTTTCTAATGGTCCATAACCCATCATAACCCTTTCTATGGTCCATAACCCATCGCAACCCTGCATAATGGTCCATAACCATAACAACCATTCATAATGGTCCATAACACATACAAACCTTCATAGTAGTTAATAACCCATCACAACCCTTCATAATTAACCATAACCCATCACAACACTTCATAATGATCCATAACACATCGCAACCCTGCATAATGGTCCATACCCATTACAACCCTTCATAATGGTCCATAACCCATACAAACCTTCAAAATGGTCCATATCCTTTCACACCCTTCATAATGGTCCATAACCCAACACAACCCTTTCTATGGTCCATAACCAATCACAACACTTCATAATTAACCATAACCTATCACAACCCCTCATAATGGTCCATAACCCATCATAACCCTTCATAGTGGTCCATAACCCATCATAACCTTCATAATGATCCATAACCCATCACAACCCTTTATAACGGTCCATAACCCATAACAAACTTCATAATGGTCCATAACCCATCACAACCCTTTATAATGGTCCATAATTGATCACAGCCCTTCATAATTGAGCATAACCCATCAAAATCACTCATAAGGGTCCATAACCCAACACAACTTTTTCAATGGTTCATAACCCATAACAACCCTTCATAATTGACCATAACCTATCACAACCCTTTATAATGGTCAATATCCCATCAAAATCCTTTATAGTGGTTCATAACCCATGACAACCTTCATAAGAGTACATAACCCATAGAACCCTTCATAACGGTCCATAACCCATCACAACCCTTTCTAATGGTCCATAACCCATCACAACTCTTCGTAATTGACCATAACCTATGAATACCCATCATAATGGTTCATAACCTATAATAACCCTTCATAGTCGTCGATAACCCATCACAACCATCATAATGGTCCATAACCCATCACAACCCTTTATAATGGTTCATAACCCATCACAACCTTCATAATGGTCCATAACCCATCACAACCCTATAATGGTCTATAACCCATCATAATTGAGCATAACCCATCACAACCCTTCATAACGGTTCATAACCTAATACAACCCTTTCTAAGGTCCATAACCCATAACAACCCTTCATAATTGACCATAACCTATCACAACCCTTCATAATGGTTCATAACCCATCACAACCCTTTATAATGGTGGATAACCCAACACAACCCCTTCTATGGTCCATAATCCATCACAACTCTTAAAATTGACCATAAGCTATCAAAACCCCTCATAATGGTCCATAAACCATCATAACCCTTCATAATGGTCCATAACCCATCACAACCTTCATAATGATTAACCAATCACAACCCTTTATAATGGTCTATAACCCTTCACAACTTTCATAATGGTCCATAACCCATCACAACCCTTTAAAATGGTCCATAACCCATCACAACCATTCATAATAGAGCATAACCCATCACAACCCTTCATAATGGTCGATAACCCAACACAACCCCTTCTATGGTCCATAATCCATCACAACTCTTCATAATTGACCATAACCTGTCAAAACCCCTCATAATGGTCCATAACCCATCATAACCCTTCATAGTGGTCCATAACCAATCACAACCTTCATAATGATCCATAACCGATTATAACCCTTTATAATGGTCCATAAACCTTCACAACCTTCATAATGGTCCATAACCCATCACAACCCTTTATAATGGTCCATAACCCATCAGAACCCTTCATAATAGAGCATAACCCATCAAAACCCTTCATAATGGTCCATAACCCAACACAACCCTTTCTATGGTCCATAACCCATAACAACCCTTAATAATTGACCATAACCTATCACAACCCTTCATAATGGTCAATAACCCATCATAGTCCTTGATAACGGTCCATAACCCATCACAACCCTTTCTATGGGCGATAACCCATCGTAACCCTGCATAATGGTCTATAACCATAACAACCCTTCATAATGGTCCATAACCCATGCAAACCCATCACAACCCGTCGTAATGGTCCATAACCCAACATAACCCTTTCTATGGTCCATAACCCATCACAACTCTTCATAATTGACCATAACCTATCAAAACCCCTCATAATAGTGCATATCCCATCATAAACCTTAATAGTGGTGCCTAACCCATCACAATCTTCATAATGGTCATTAACCCATCACAACCCTTTATAATGGTCCATAACCCATCACAACCTTGATAATGGTCCATAAGCCATCACAACCCTTTATAATGGTCCATAACCCATGACAACCGTTTCTATGGTCCATAACCTATAACAACCCTTCATAATTGACCATAACCTATCACAACCCTTCATAATGGTCAATAACCCATCATAATCCTTCATAATGGTTCATAACCCATCACAACCTTCATAATAGTACATAACCCATACAACCCTTCATAACGGTCCATAACCCATCACAGCCGTTTCTAATGATCCATAACCCATCATAACCCTTTCTATGGTCCAAAACCCATCGCAACCCTGCATAATGGTCCATAACCATAACAACCATTCATAATGGTCCATAACCCATACAAACCTTCATAGTAGTTAATAACCCATCACAACCCTTCATAATTAACCATAACCCATCACAACACTTCATAATGGTCCATAACACATTGCAACCCTACATAATGGTCCATACCCATTACAACCCTTCATAATGGTCCATAACCCATACAAACCTTCAAAATGGTCCATATGCTTTCACACCCTTCATAATGGTCCATAACCCAAGACAACCCTTTCTATGGTCCATAACCAATCACAACTCTTCATAATTGACCAAAACCTATCAAAACCCCTCATAATGGTCCATAACCCATCATTACCTTCATAGTGGTCCATAACCCATCATTACCTTCATAATGGTCCATAACCCAACACAACTTTTTCTATGGTTCATAACCCATAACTACCCTTCATAATTGACCATAACCTATCACAACCCTTCATAATAGTCAATATCCCATCAAAATCCTTCATAGTGGTTCATAACCCATCACAACCTTCATAAGAGTACATAACCCATAAAACCCTTCATAATGGTCCATAACCCATCACAACCCTTTCTAATGGTCCATAACCCATCACAACTCTTCGTAATTGACCATAATCTATGAATACCCCTCATAATGGTTCATAACCTATAATAACCCTTCATAGTGGTCCATAACCCATCACAACCATCATAATGATCCATAACCCATCACAACCCTTTATAATGGTTCATAACCCATCACAACCTTCATAATGGTCCATAACCCATCATAACCCTTTATAATGGTCCATAACCCTTCATAATTGAGCATAACCCATCACAACCCTTCATAATGGTTCATAACCTAATACAACCCTCATAATTGTCGATAACCCATAACAAACCTTCATAATGGACCATAACCTATCACAACCCTTCATAATGGTCAATAACCCATCGTAATCCTTGATAATGGTTCATAACCCATCACAACCTTTGGAATGGTACATAACCCATACAACCCTTCATAATGGTCAATAACCCATCACAACCTTTTCTAATGGTCCATAACCCATCACAACCCTTTCTACGGTCCATAACCCATCGTAACCCTGCATAATGGTCCATAACCATAACAACCCTTCATAATGGTCCATAACCCATACAAACCTTCATAACACTCCATAACCCATCACAACCCTTCATAATTGACCATAACCGATCACAATCCTTCATAATTGACCATCACCCATCACAAACCTTCCTATGGTCCATAACCCAGCATAACCCTTTCTATGGTCCATAACCCATCACAACCCTTCATAATTAACTATAACCCAGCATAACACTTCATAATCGTCCATAACCCATCGCAACCCTTCATAATGGTCCATAACCCATCACACCCTTCTATGGTCCATAATCCATCACAACTCTTCAAATTGACCATAAGCTATCAAAACCCCTCATAATGGTCCATAACCCATCATAACCCTTCATAGTGGTCCATAACACATCACAACCTTCATAATGATCTATAACCCATCACAACCCTTTATAATGGTCTATAACCCTTCATAACCTTCATAATGGTCCATAACCCATCACAACCCTTTATAATGGTCCATAACCCATTACAACCCTTGATAATAGAGCATAACCCATCACAACCCTTCATAATGGTCCATAACCCAACACAACCCTTTCTATGGTCCATAACCCATAACAACCCCTCGTACTTGACCATAACCTATCACAACCCTTCATAATGGTCAATAACCCATCATAGACCTTGATAATGGTTCATAACCCATCACAACCTTCATAATAGTACATAACCCATAGAACCCTTCATAACGGTCCATAACCCATCACAACCCTTTCTAATGGTCCATAACCCATCACAACTCTTCGTAATTGACCATAACCTATGAATACCCATCATAATGGTTCAAAACCTATAATAACCCTTCATAGTTGTCGATAACCCATCACAACCATCGTAATGGTCCATAACCCATCACAACCCTTTATAATGGTTCATAACCCATCACAACCTTCATAATGGTCCATAACCCATCACAACCCTTTAATGGTCTATATCCCATCATAATTGAGCATAACCCGTCACAACCCTTCATAATGGTTCATAACCTAATACAACCCTTTCTATGGTCCATAACCCATAACAACCTTTCATAATTGACCATAACCTATGACAACCCTTTATAATGGTCAATAACCCATCATAATCCTTGATAGTGGTTCATAACCCATCACAACCTTTGTAATGGTACATAACCCATATAACCCTTCATAGTGGTCAATAACCCATCACAACCCTTTCTAATGGTCCATAACCCATCACAACCCTTTCTACGGTCCATAATCCATCGCAACCTAAATATTGGTCTATAACCATAAAAACCCTTCATAATGGTCCATAACCTATACAAACCTTCATAACAGTCCATAACCCATCACAACCCTTCATAATTAACCATAACTCATCACAATGCTACATAATTGACCATAACCCATCACAACTCTTCCTATGGTCCATAACCCAGCATAACCCTTTCTATGGTCCATAACGCATCACAACCCTTCATAATTAACTATAACCCAGCACAACACTTCATAATCGTCTATAACCCATCGCAACCATTCATAATGGTCCATAACCATAACAACACTTCATAATTCTCCATAACCCATACAAACATTCATCATGGTCCATAACCCATCACAACCCTTCATAATGGTCCATAACCCATCACAACCCTTCATAATGGTCGATAACCCAACACAACCCCTTCTATGGTCCATAATCCATCATAACTCTTCATAATTGACCATAACCTATCAAAACCCCTCATAATGGTCTATAACCCATCATAACCCTTCGTAGTGGTGCATAGCCCATCACAACCATCGTAATGATCCATAACCCATCACAACCCTTTATAATGGTCCATAACCCTTCACAACCTTCATAATGGTCCATAACCCATCACAACCCTTTATAATGGCCCATAAGCCATCACAACCCTTGATAATGGTCCATAACCCATCACAACCCTTCATAATAGAGCATAACCCATCACAACCCGTCATAATGGTCCATAACCCAACACAACCATTTCTATGGTCCATAACCCAAAACAACCCTTCATAATTGACCATAACCTATCACAACCCTTCCTAATGGTCAATAACCCATCATAGTCCTTGATAATGGTTCATAACACATCACAACAATCATAATAGTACATAACCCATACAACCCTTCATAACGGTCCATAACCCATCACAACCCTTTCTAATGGTCCATAACCCTTCACAACCCTTTCTATGGGCCATAAACCATCGTAACCCTACATAATGGTCTATAACCAGAACAACCCTTCATAATAGTCCATAACCCATGCAAACCTTCATAATGGTCCATAACCCATCACAACCCTTCGTAATGGTCCATAACCCAACATAACCCTTTCTATGGTCCATAACCCATCACAACTCTTCATAATTGACCATAACCTATCAAAACCCCTCATAATAGTCCATATCCCATCATAAACCTTAATAGTGGTCCATAACCCATCACAACCTTCATAATGGTCCATAACCCATCACAACCCTTTGTAATGGTCCATAACCCATCACAACCTTCATAATGGTCCATAAGCCATCACAACCCTTAATAATGGTCCATAACCCATCACAACCATATCTATGGTCAATAACCTATAACAATCCTTCATAATTGACCATAACCTATCACAACCCTTCATAATGGTCAATAACCTATAATAAACCTTCATAATGGTTCATAACCCATCACAACCTTCATAATAGTACATAACCCAAACAACCCTTCATAACGGTCCATAACATATCACAACCCTATCTAATGGTCCATAACCCATCATAACCCTTTCTATGGTCCATAACCCTTCGCAACCCTGCATAATGGTCCATAACCCATACAAACATTTATAGTAGTCAATAACCCATCACAACCCTTCATAATTAACCATAACCCATTACAACACTTCATAATGTTCCATAACACATCGCAACCCTGCATAATGGTCCATACCCATTACAACCCTTCATAATGGTCCATAACCCATACAAACCTTCAAAATGGACCATATCCTTTCACACCCTTCATAAAGTTCCATAACCCAACATAACCCTTTCTATGGTCCATAACCGATCACAACTCTTCATAATTGACCATAACCTATCACAACCCCGCATAATGGTCCATAACCCATCATAACTCTTCATAGTGGTCCATAACCCATCATAACCTTCATAATGGTCGATAACCCATCACAACCCTTTATAATAGTCCATAACCCATCACAACCCTTTATAATGGTCCATAACCCATCACAACCCTTCATAATTGATCATAACCCATCACAATCATTCATAAGGGTCCATAACCCAACACAACCTTTTCTATTGTCCATAACCCATAACAACCCTGCATAATTAACCATAACCTATCACAACTCTTCATAATGGTCAATAACCCATCATAATCCTTCATAATGGATCATAACCCATCACAACCCTTTCTAATGGTCCATAACCCATCAAACTCTTCATAATTGACTATAACTTATGAATACCCCTCATAATGGTCCATAACCCATCATAATCCTTCATGGTGGTCAATAACCCATCAAAATCATCATAATGGTCCATAACCCATCACAACCCTTTATAATGGTTCATAACCCATCACAACCTTCATAATGGTCCATAACCCATCACAACCCTTTATAATGGTCCATAACCCATCATAATTGAGTATAACCCATCACAACCCTTCATAATGGTTCATAACCTAGTACAACCCTTTCTATGGTCCATAACCCATAACAACCCTTAATAATTGACCATAACCTATCACAACCCATCATAATGGTCAATAACCCATCATAATCCTTCATAATGGTTCATAACCCATCACAACCTTCATAATAGTACATAAACCATAGAAGCCTTCATAACGGTCCATAACCCATCACAACCCTTTCTAATGGTCTATGACCCATCACAACCCTTTCTACGGTCCATAACCCATCGTAACCCTGCATAATGGTCCATAACCATAACAACCCTTCATAATGGTCCATAATCCATACAAACATTCATAACAGTCCATAACCCATCACAACCCTTCATAAGACCATAACCCATCACAATCCTTCATAATTGACCATAACCCATCACAACTCTTCCTATGGTTTATAACCCAACATAACCCTTTCTATGGTCCATAACCCATCACAACCCTTCATAATTAACTATAACCCAGTACAACACTTCATAATTGTCCATAACCCATCACAACCCTTCATAATGGTCCATAACCATAACAACACTTCGTAGTTGTCCATAACCCATACAAACCTTCATCATGGTCCATAACCCATCACAACCCTTCATAATGGTCCATAACGCGTCACAACCCTTCATAATGGTTGATAACCCAACACAACCCCTTCTGTGGTCCATAATCCATCACAACTCTTCATAATTGACCATAACCTACAAAACCCTCATAATGGTCCATAACTCATCATAACCTTCATAGTAGTCCATAACCCATCACAACCTTCATAATGATCCATAACCCATCACAACCCTTTATAATGGTCAATAACCCTTCACATGCTCTAGTTAGCCAATGGCTGATGTGAATTCCACTCAGGTGCAAGAGAAGAATTGCACCAAAGTCTCAAATATTGTCCAATGATTAATCTCGGAGAGTGGAATATTAGGGGCATGAATCAAGTTTTTTAAAAAAAAGAAATCAAGGAGGTTATTGAAGCTAATCATCTCAACTTGTGTGCTATTCTTGAATCGCATGTTCAATTTCCTAACCTCAAAAGAGTTTGTGATAAAGTTTATAAGAATTGGGCTTGGACCAATAATTCAAGCTTTTGTCTCAAGGGTACTCGAATTATTGTTGGTTGGAACCCTGATGTTTTTAACGTAAAGATTGTGGATTGTAGCAACCAAGTTATCCATTGTGAAGTTTCACATTTGGATACGTGTAAGGACTTCTTCATTTCTTTTGTGTATGCGGATAATAATCACACGAAGAGAAGAGATCTTCGGAACAATCTTAATTACCATAACGCTTTTATTAATGGAAAGCCTTGGGTTCTTTTAGAAGATTTTAATGAGGCTTTAAACTCTTTTCAAAGCACTTCGGGTTCCTCTGGCATTACTAAAGGCATGGGTGAATTCAAAGATTGTGTGAATGACATTGAAATTGTTGATATTAACAGTGCCGAAAACCATTTCACTTGGGTGCAAGCGTGTGTTGATGGGTCGAGAATTCACAAGAAACTTGATCGTGTTATGGCTAACTCAAGTTTTTTGGATTTTTTTCCCAATGTGGCTGCTATCTTCAAGTCGCAAGGGATTTCTGATCATTGTGGAGAGTTTTGTCTAAAAAGAAAACTTCTCCTTTTAAGTTTGTTAACTATCTTCTATTCCCATGGTTTTGTCTAAAAAGAAAACTTCTACTTTTAAGTTTGTTAACTATCTTGTGAGCAAGCCCAAATTCCTTGAAACTGTTAGCAAGATAGGGAGTACCAATGTGGAGAGTTTTGCCATGTTTCAACTTTCCAGGAAGCTTAAAATGCTCAAGAATCCTCTCCGTGAGCTGTTGCGTGATCAGGGAAATTTGAGTAGTAAAATTTCCCATTTGCGTGGGGAATTGCACTCTATTTAAAGTGATTTGGATCAAGACCCCTCTAATGTGGAGCTTCGTGAAACTGAAGCTTTGTATCTTGATGCCTTTTATGAAGTTATTAAGGATGAAGAAAATGACCTCATCCAAAAATCGAAAATTACTTGGTTGAAAAAAGGTGATCGTAACTCGAAATTCTTCCATAAATCACTCAAGGAGATTACTAACAAGAGACGTATTGATGCTGTTTTGGATGATAGTGGTAACTGGCACCATGCTAGCTCCATTCCCAAACTTTTTGTCGAGCGTTTTTCTAACTTCTTGGGTGCTTGCATGCCGGTTAGCCCTATCTTGGATCCCGAGACTCTTTTTGATAAAAGATTTCCGAAGCTTGCGCCACTAATATGATTAGACCTATCTCTCATGATGAAATTAAAGCGGCTTTGTTTGATAATGATGACAATAGAGCTCCTGGCCCGGATGGATACACGGCATGCTTTTTCAAAAAAGCATGGTCGGTTGTTGGTTCGGATGTTTGTAGAGCTGTAGCTGAATTTTTTGAAAGCGGGTCCCTTCTTAAAGAATTCAACTCCACCAACATTGCGCTCATGCCGAAATCTAGGTCTCTTAGCAAGGTCATGGATTTTAGACCAATTTCATGCTGTAATGTGATCTTGAAATGTATTAGCAAGGTGATAGTCGGATGAATTCGTGATCATTTGTCTTCTATAATTTCGGATAATCAATCGGCCTTTGTCCTGGGAAGATCAATAGTTGATAACATCCTGCTGTCCCAGGAGCTTCTCAACAGATATCATATCAAAAAGGGTACACCCCGGTGCACGTTTAAAGTGGATATTCAGAAGGCATATGATAATGTCAACTGGAATTTTGTCCGTGAGGCACTCGTCTTTTATGGTTTCCACCCAATTATGATACATTGGATCTGCACGTGTGTGACTACTCCTTTCTCTATTTGTGTTAATGGAGAAACTCATGGTTTTTTCAAAGGAGGTAGAGGTGCAAGGAGACCCCCTGTCTCCGTATTTATTTACTGTGGTGATGGAAATTTTTAACCTCATGCTCAAAAGGAAGATTGCGGAGTCTGAAAACTTTAAATTTCATTGGAAATGCAAAGAAGAAGAAATCACTCATTTATGTTTTGATGATGATCTCCTCCTCTCTGTCATGCTGATCGCTTCTCGGTTACGGTAGTCAAGGAGGCCCTTAAAGAATTCACGGAGGTTTCTGGTTTGGAACCTAGTATGACCAAAAGTCAAATTTTTTTTGGAAATGTGAAGCCGATCACAGTTGGAATAATTAATAGTATCCTTCCATTTGATGTGGGTAAACTCCCGGTGAGATATCTTGGGGTGCCTCTTACCTCCACTCGGCTTTTTAGAAAAGATTGTAAAGTTTTGGTGGAGAAAGTCAAGCATAGGGTGTTGGACTGGAAAAACAAAAATCTATCCTACGCGAGACGCTTACAATTAATTACTTCGGTCCTTGCTTCTCTTCACATTTATTGGGCTTCGGTTTTTCTCATCCCGGTCTCTATAACTAAAGACATTGAACGTATCTTACGTGGATTCCTATGGTGTAGTGGAGATATGAAGAGGGGCAAGGCTAAAGTGGCATGGAAGGACGTTTGTGTCCCTAAGAATCAAGGAGGTCTTGGGCTCCGTGATCTGGCTAAATGGAATGTCGCCCTCATTGCTGTGCACGTGTGGAAGATTATTTCTGTGAAAGATTGCCTTTGGGTGAGGTGGATCCATTCTAATCATCTAAAGGGAAGAAATCTTTGGGATGCCCTTAGAAAAGCTAATGAATGTTGGGGGTGGAGAAAGATTTTATCTACTAGACAGTTTTTAAGGAATAATTTCATCTCGTGTATCAATAATGGTTTTAAGACATCTGCGTGGTATGATAATTGGCATCCCGTGGGCCCCCTTGGGGACATATTTTCTAAAAGAATGATCCTTGCTGAAGGATACAATACCACGGATTGTGTCGCCAGATTGTGTAGCAATGGCAGCTGGAGGTGGCCGAGAGATTGGAGTAGTATCTGTCCTGAGATTGATTCTATTCCTATGTTTTTTAGTCGTGATGACATCCCGGACCAGACCTGTTGGCGGACCAGAGAGGGGCTCCTGGTTAAATTTTCGGTGAATGAAGTTTGGAAAGTGATAAGAGATAATAGAATTCTGGTTCCTTGGGCCCATGTGGTTTGGTTTCATGAAGCCATTCCGAGACACTTGTTCATTCTTTGGTTGGTTATGCTCAGGAAATTAAAAACGCAGGACAAGATCCATGTTTGGGACCATGCTTCCAATTTACTTTGCGCCTTTTGCAGTCATGTTATGGATTCGCATGAACATTTGTTTTTCCAGTGCAACTTTACCTTGAATGTTTGGACTGAAGTGAAGCAGTTTGGCCTCATGCAACAGTTCCCGGTTGATTGGCAGCCTTTGATCACGGTTTTGGAAGGAGACAAGAATACGAAAGCGATTTTGAGCACTATTCGAAAGCTTCTCTTAGGTGGAACGATCTACCATATTTGGAGGGAGAGAAACCGGCGACTGTTTTTGAAACATTCGAAGAGTATGCAGGAACTAATTGGGGACATTATCAAGGAAATCCGGATGAAAGTGATTACTATTGAAGAGTCGAGGTATAACATTTCTCCTACTTTATGTAAAATGTGGAATTTGCCAAAATATAGGAGAAATGAGGGTGAGAGGAATTTGCATCAATCTGGTTTATTTTTTTGATGTATCAAATTCTTCTGCTTTGGGCGGCATTGGATTGTAGAATGGTTTTTGTGGAACTCTTATGGCGGGTGGTTCTAAGTATCGTGAAGGACAAGTATAATTTTCAATTGCTTTGTCTTGATATTAAAGGAATTGACGGTTTGATATTTTTTTGTTATTTGTTTGGATTTAACAAAAAAATGTTTAAGGAATTGATGGGTCTGTTTCTTGGTTTTTATGGGAAGACGAGAGGTTGGATTATGAAGTCTAAGTGTAAGTCGGGGCCGAGTAGTTTGCAAAACAGATCTCGTGATGCGGATATTCATGCTAGGACTTGCAAATTTAGGATTTTTGTGTGGATAACCTTTTTTGGATTTCTTTTGAATGGAAGTTTTTGAAGATTTGTGAAGCTGATGTGAAGATGGAGTTTACTGCTTGGTATAGATGGACCCTTTTTTTGTACGGTTTTATAGTTTTGAAGTTTGCTTGGAAGATTTTCTATTTTTTGATCAATCTGATTAATGCCGATTTGCAATGGATTGGGTTGATTGTTTGGCCCATTAAGATTGATGATAGACGAAGGCTTGGGAGAAGCCACCTTGGGCTTGCGAGTTGCTGCATTGCGACTTTTGTTTATATGGATTTCCTTAGAGGCTTTTTGAAGACCAAACGTTCTAAAGGGGATTTTAGAATTAACTTTTTTTTACGTTTGGTATATTTTTGATGTCTGGTTAGTCCCCACTAAGAGGAATGTCTCTTTAGTGGAGGGGTCCGATGTTTAGTCTTTTTGTGTTCTCTGTATATTTTTTTTTCTTTTCTAATAATTTTCCTGGAGGGTTCGTGTGACCTTTCCCTTTTCCAAAAAAAACCCTTCACATGCTTCATAATGGTCCATAACCTATCATAACCATTTCTAATGGTCCATAACCCATCACAACCCTTCATAATACAGCAAAACCCATCACAACCCTTCATAATGGTCCATAACCCAACACAACCCTTTCTATGGTCCATAACCCATAACAACCCTTCATAATTGACCATAACCTATCACAACCCTTCATAATGGTCAATAACCCATCATAGTCCTTGATAATGGTTCATAACCCATCACAACCTTCATAATAGTACATAACCCATACAACCATTCATAACGGTCCATAACCCATCACAACCCTTTCTAATGGTCAATAACCCATCACAACTGTTTCTATGGGCCCTAACCCATCGTAACCCTGCATAATGGTCTATAACCATAACAACCCTTCATAATGGTCCATAACCCATGCAAACCTTCATAATGGTCCATAACCTATCACAACCCTTCGTAATGGTCCATAACCCAACATAACCCTTTCTATGGTCAATAACCCCTCACAACTCTTCATAATTGACCATAACCTATCACACTCATAATGGCCCATAACCCATCATAACCCTTCATAGTGGTCGATAACCCATCCTAACCTTCATAATGGTCCATAACCCATAACAACCCTTTATAATGGTCTATAACCCATCACAAACTTCATAATGGTCCATAAATCCATAACCCATCACAACCCTGCATAATTGAGCATAACCCATCACAATCATTCATAAGGGTCCATAACCCAATACAACCTTTTCTATAGTCCATAACCCATAACAACCTTTCATAATTGACCATAACCTATCACAACCCTTCATAATGATTAATAACACATCATAATCCTTCATAATGGTTCATAACCCATCACAACCTTCATACTAGTACATCACCCATACAACCCTTCATAACGGTCCATAACCCATCACAACCCTTTCTAATGGTCCATAACCCATCACAACCCTTTCTATGGGCCATAAACCATAACAACCCTTCATAATGGTCCATAACCCATGCAAACCTTCATAATGGTCCATAACCCATCACAACCCTTCGTAATTGTCCATAACCCAACATAACCCTTTCTATGGTCCATAACCCATCACAACTCTTCATAATTGACCATAACCTATCATACTTATAATGGTCCATAACCCGTCATAACCCTTCATAGTGGTCAATAACCCATCATAACCTTCATAATGGTCCATAACCCATCACAACCCTTTATAATGGTCCCTAACCCATCACAAACTTCAGAATGGTCCATAACCCATCACAACCATTTATAATGGTCCATAACCCATCACAACCCTTCATAATTGAGCATAACCCATCACAATCATCCATATGGGTCGATAACCCAACACAACCTTTTCTATGGTCCATAACCCATAATAACCCTTCATAATTGAGCATAACCTATCACAACCCTTCATAATGGTCAATAACCCATCATAATCCTTCATAATGGTTCATAACCATCACAACCTTCATAATATTACATAACCTATACTACCCTTCATAACGGTCCATAACCCATAACAACCCTTTCTAATAGTCCATAACCCATCACAACCCTTTCTATGGGCCATAACCCATCGTAACCCTACATAATGGTCTATAACCATAACAACCCTTCATAATGGTCCATAACCCATGCAAACCTTCATAATGGTCCATAACCCATCACAACCCTTCGGAATGCTCCATAAACCAACATAACCCTTTCTATGGTCCATAGCCGTCACAACTCTTCATAATTGACCATAACCTATCACACCCATAATGGTCCATAACCCTTCATAGTGGTCGAAAACCCATCATAACCTTCATAATGGTCCATAACCCATCACAACCCTTTATAATGGTCCATAAACCATCACAAACTTCATAATGGTCCATAACCCATCACAACCCTTTATAATGGTCCATAACCCATCACAACCCTTCATAAATGAGCATAACCCATCACAATCATTCATATGGGTCCATAACCCAACACAACCTTTTCTATGGTCCATAACCCATAATAACCCTTCATAATTGAGCATAACCTATCACAACCCTTCATAATGGTCAATAACCCATCATAATCCTTCATAATGGTTCATAACCATCACAACCTTGATAATATTACATAACCTATACTACCCTTCATAACGGTCCATAACCCATAACAACCCTTTTTATAATAGTCCATAACCCATCACAACCCTTTCTATGTGCCATAACCCATCGTAACCCTACATAATGGTCTATAACCATAACAACCCTTCATAATGGTCCATAACCCATGCAAACCTTCTTAATGGTCCATAACCCATCACAACCCTTCGGAATGCTCCATAAACCGACATAACCCTTTCTATGGTCCATAACCCGTCACAACTCTTCATAATTGACCATAACCTATCACACCCATAATGGTCCATAACCCTTCATAGTGGTCGATAACCCATCATAACCTTAATAATGGTCCATAACCCATCACAACCCTTTATAATGGTCCATAACCCATCACAAACTTCATAATGGTCCATAACCCATCACAACCGTTTATAATGGTCCATAACCCATCACAACCCTTCATAATTGAGCATAACCCATCACAATCATTCATAAAGGTCCATAACCCAACACAACCTTTTCTATGGTCCATAACCCATAACAACCCTTCATAATTGACCATAACCTATCATAATCCTTCATAATGGTTCATAACCCATCAGAACCTTCATAATAGTACATAACCCATAGAACCCTTCATAACGGTCCATAACCCATCACAGCCCTTTCTAATGGTCCATAACCCATCACAACTCTTCAAAATTGACCATAACCTATGAATACCCCTTATAATGGTCCATAACCCTTCATAGTGGTCGATAACCCATCTCAACCATCATAATGGTCCATAACCCATCACAACCCTTTATAATGGTTCATAACCCATCACAACCTTCAGAATGGTCCATAACCCATCACAACCCTTTATAATGGTCCATAACCCTTCATAATTGAGCATAACCCATCACAACCCTTCAAAATGGTTCATAACCTAATACAACCCTTCCTATGGTCCATAACCCATAACAACCTTCATAATTGACCATAACCTATCACAACCCTTCATAATGGTCAATAACCCATCATAATCCTTGAGAATGGTTCATAACCCATCACTACCTTTGTAATGGTACATAACCCATACAACCCTTCATAATGGTCAATAACCCATCACAACCCTTTCTAATGAGCCATAACCCATCACAACACTTTCTACGGTCCATAACCCATCGCAACCCTGTATAATGGTCCATAACCATAACAACTCTTCATAATGGTCCATAACCCATAAAAACCTTCATAACAGTCCATAACCCATCACAACCCTTCATAATTGACCATAACCCATCATAAATATTCATAATTGACCATAACCCATCACAACCCTTCCTATGGTCTATAACCCAGCTTAACCCTTTCTATGGTCCATAACCCATCACAACCCTTCATAATTAACTATAACCCAGCACAACACTTCATAATCGTGCATAACCCATCGCAACCCTTCATAATGGTCCATAACCATAACAACACTTCATAGTTGTCCATAACCCATACAAACCTTCATCATTGTCCATAACCCATCACAACCCTTCATAATGGTCCATAACCCATCACAACCCTTCATAATGGTCGATAACCAACACAACCCCTTCAATGGTCCATAATCCATCACAACTCCTCATAACTGACCATAACCTATCAAAACCCCTCATAACCTATCATAACCCTTCATAGTAGTCCATAACCCATCACAACCTTCATAATGATCCATAACCCGTCACAACCCTTTATAATGGTCCATAACCCTTCAAAAGCTTCATAATGGTCCATAACCCATCACAACCCTTTATAATGGTCCATTACCCATCACAACCCTTCATAATAGAGCATAACCCATCACAACCCTTCATAATGGTCCATAACCCAACACAACCCTTTCTATGGCCCATAACCCATAATAACCCTTAATAATTGACCATAACCTATCACAACCCTTCATAATGGTCAATAACCCACCATAGTCCTTGATAATGGTTCATAACTCATCACAACCTTCATAATAGTACATAACCCATACAACCCTTCATAACGGTCCATAACCTATCATAATGGATCATAACCCATCAGAACCTTCATAATAGTACATAACCCATACAACCCTTCATAACGGTCCATAACCCATCACAACCCTTTCAAATGGTCCATAACCCATCATAACCCTTTCTATGGTCCATAACCCATCGTAACCCTGCATAATGGTCCATAACCATAACAACCATTCATAATGGTCCATAACCTATACAAACCTTCATAGTAGTCAATAACCCATCACAACCCTTCATAATTAACCATAACCCATCACAACTCTTCATAATGGTCCATAACACATCGCAACCCTGCATAATGGTCCATACCCATTACAACCCTTCATAATAGTCCATAACCCATACAAACCTTCATAATGGTCCATAACCTTTCACACCATTCATAATCGTCCATAACCCAACACAACCCTTTCTATGGTCCATAACCAATCACAACACTTCATAATTGACCATAACATATCACAACCCTTCATAATGGTCCATAACCCTTTATAGTGGTCTATAACCCATCATAACCTTCATAATGGTCCATAACCCGTCACAACCCTTTATAATGGTCCATAACCCATCACAAACTTCATAATGGTCCATAACCCATCACAACCCTTTATAAAGGTCCATAACCCTTCATAATTGAGCATAACCAATCACAATCATTCATAAGGGTCCATAACCCAACACAACCATTTCTATGGTCCATAACCCATAACAACCCTTCATAATTGACCATAACCTATCACAACTCTTCATAATGGTCAATAACCCATCATAATCCTTCATAATGGTTCATAACCCATCACAACCTTCATAATAGTACATAACCCATAGAACCCTTCATAACGGTCCATAACCCGTCACAACCCTTTCTAATGGTCCATAACCCATCACAGGTCCATAACCCATCATAATCCTTTCTTTGGTCCATAACCAATCGCAACCCTACATAATGGTCCATAACCATAACAACCATTCATAATAGTCCACAACCCATACAAACCTTCATAACAGTCCATAACCCATCACAACCCTTCATAATTAACCTTAACCCATCACAACCCTTCATAATTGACCATAACCCATCACAATCCTTCTTATGGTCCATTACCCAGCACAACCCTTTATATGGTCCATAACCCATCATAACTCTTCATAATTAACAATTACCCATCACAACACTTCATAATGGTCCATAACCCATGCAACCCTGCATAATGGTCCATAACCATAACAACCCTTCATAATTGTACATAAGCCATACAAACCTTCATCATGGTCCATAACCCATCACAACCCTTCATAATGGTCCAAAACCCATCACAACCTTTCATAATGGTCCATAACCCAACATTACCCTTTCTCTGGTCCATAACCCATCACAACTCTTCATAATTGACCATAACCAATGAATACCCCTTATAATGGCCATAACCCTTCATAGTGGTCGATAACCCATCACAACCATCATAATGGTCCATAACCCATCACAACCCTTTATAATGGTTCATAACCCATCACAACCTTCATAATAGTCTATAACCCATCACAACCCCTTATAATGGTCCATAACCCTTCATAATTGAGCAGAACCAATCACAACCCTTCATAATGGTTCATAACCTAATACAACCCTTTCTATGGTTCATAACCCATAACAACCCTTCATAATTGACCATAACCTGTCACAACCCTTCGTAATGGTCAATAACCCATCATAATCCTTGATAATGGTTCATAACCCATCACAACCTTTGTAATAGTACATAACCCATACAACCCTTCATAATGGTCGATAACCCATCACAACCCTTTCTAATGGTCCATAATCCATCACAACCCTTTCTACGGTCCATAACAAATCGCAACCCTGCATAATGGTCTATAAACATAACCCTTCATAATGGTCCATAACCCGTACAAACCTTAATAACAGTCCATAACCCATCACAACCCTTCATAATTGACCATAACCCATCACAATCTTTCATAATTGACCATAACCCATCACAACCCTTCCTATGGTCCATAACCTACGCTAACCCTTTCTATGGTCCATAACCCATCACAACCTTCATAATTAACTATAACCTAACACAAATATTCATAATTGACCATAACCCATCACAACCCTTCCTATGGTCCATAACCCAGCTTAACCCTTCTATGGTCCATAACCCATCACAACCCTTCATAATTAACTATAACCCAGCACAACACTTCATAATCGTCCATAACCCATCGCAACCCTTCATAATGGTCCATAACCATAACAACACTTCATAGTTGTCCATAACCCATACAAACCTTCATCATAGTCCATAACCCATCACAACCCTTCATAATGGTCCATAACCCATCACAACACTTCATAATGGTCGATAACCAACACAACCCCTTCAATGGTGCATAATCCATCACAACTCCTCATAATTGACCATAACCTATCAAAACCCCTCATAACCCATCATAACCCTTCATAGTAGTCCATAACCCATCACAACCTTCATAATGATCCATAACCCGTCACAACCCTTTATAATGGTCCATAACCCTTCAAAAGCTTCATAATGGTCCATAACCCATCACAACCCTTTATAATGGTCCATTACCCATCACAACCCTTCATAATAGAGCATAACCCATCACAACCCTTCATAATGGTCCATAACCCAACACAACCCTTTCTATGGCCCATAACCCATAACAACCCTTCATAATTTACCATAACCTATCACAACCCTTCATAATGGTCAATAACCCACCATAGTCCTTGATAATGGTTCATAACTCATCACAACCTTCATAATAGTACATAACCCATACAACCCTTCATAACGGTCCATAACCCATCACAACCCTTTCTAATGGTCCATAACCCATCACAACCCTTTCTATGGTCCATAACCCATCGTAACCCTGCATAATGGTCTATAACCATAACAACCCTTCATAATGGTCCATAACCCATGCAAACCTTCATAATGGTCCATAATCCATCACAACCCTTGGTAATGGTCCATAACCCAATACAACCTTTTCTATAGTCCATAACCCATAACAACCTTTCATAATTGACCATAACCTATCACAACCCTTCATAATGATCAATAACACATCATAATCCTTCATAATGGTTCATAACCCATCACAACCTTCATACTAGTACATAACCCATACAACCCTTCATAACGGTCCATAACCCATCACAACCCTTTCTAATGGTCCATAACCCATCACAACCCTTTCTATGGGCCATAAACCATAACAACCCTTCATAGCGGTTAAAAGTCGTAAATCTCGCAATCGTATTAATTCTATCCAGGATGTTCAAGGTAACTGGATCTCGGGGAACGATCTTCCTAATCTTTTTGTTTCTCACTTTCAAGCCTTCTTGGGTTCTGCCCAGCCTTCTACTGCTATTCGTGATCCTTCTTCCCTCTTCTCTAATAAGCTCTCCTCCCTCCAGTCTGCCGCCATGCTTACTCCTGTTACTGACGCGGAGGTTAAGTGTGTTCTGTTCCAGATGGGTGATGATAAAGCTCCTGGTTCTGATGGTTTCTCTGCTAAGTTCTTCAAGTCTGCTTGGGATATTGTGGGTCCTGATTTCTGTATGGCTGTTAAGGAATTCTTCTATTCTGGCAAACTTCTTATGTCTTTCAACAGCACCATCCTTGCGCTCATTCCTAAAGTTGATTCCCCTTCCAAAGTCACTGATTTCCGCCCTATAGCTTGTTGTAACGTTGTTTATAAATGTATCAGCAAGCTTATTGCGGATCGTATCAAAAACCATCTTTCTTCTCTGGTTGATGAAAACCAGTCTGCCTTCATCCCTGGCCGTTTGATCACCGACAACGTCCTTCTTGTTCACGAGCTCATGCGTGATTATCATCGTCATCGTGGTCCTCCGAGGTGTGCTTTTAAGGTTGATATTCAAAAAGCCTACGACACGGTTGACTGGACTTTTCTGCGAACCATCTTGTTTGGGTTTGGTTTCCCCGATCGTATGATTGACTGGATCATGACTTGTGTTTCCACGGTTGCTTACTCTATGAGTATCAATGGGAATACTCATGGTTATTTCGACGGTAAAAGGGGCCTTCGGCAGGGTGACCCCCTCTCTCCTTATCTCTTCACTCTTGTCATGGAAGTGCTTAACCTTATGATCAAGAGAAACATCCATGATTCTGATTCTTTTAAATTCCACAGACAATGTGACGATCAAAATATCACCCATCTCTGCTTTGCTGACGATCTCCTTCTCTTCTGCCATGGTGATAGCTCTTCGGTTAAACTTATATGTGATTCTCTTGAGGAATTCTCTGGGGTTTCTGGCCTCCATCCCAACATTGCGAAGAGTGAAGCTTTCTACTGTAATGTTGGTGAGAGGACCAGGGCTGCCATTGATCTTATTGTTAAGTTTCCGGAGGGCTCTTTTCCTGTTCGATACCTGGGCGTTCCTCTCATCACCACGCGTCTTGCCCACAAAGACTGTAAAGGACTTGTTGAAAAAGTCAAATGCAGGATTAATGACTGGAAAAACAAGTCTCTTTCGTTTGCTGGTCGTCTCCAGCTGATCCTCTCTGTCCTTTCTTCTACTCAAATCTATTGGGCTTCTGTTTTTATTCTTCCTAAATCTATCTCTAACGAGATTGAGAAGCTCATGAGAGGTTTCCTCTGGTGCCATGGTGAGTTGAAGCATGGTAAAGCTAAAGTCTCCTGGAAATCTGTATGCCTTCCTAAGGAACATGGTGGGCTTGGCATACGTAACCTTGCTATCTGGAATGTTGCCCTTATGGCTTCCCATGTTTGGAGACTCCTTTCCAAGAAAGAGTCCCTATGGGTTAAGTGGATCCACTCTTACCGTTTATGTGGCCGTAACTTTTGGGATGCCCCTAAAAAATACGGTTCTGGATTTGCCTGGCGTAACATCCTGGATATGAGGGATAAGATAAGGGAGTATATAGTTTCCCAGATTGGTGATAGATGCTCTACTTCTGCTTGGTTCGATAACTGGCATCCCGCGGGCCCTCTTTCTAAATTCTTGTCTGTCCGTGACATCCATGATGCGGGTTTCACTCCTGATACAAAGGTTGCTGACTTGGTTATTAACGGATCTTGGGTTCGGCCTCATTGTTGGAGAGATTCCAATACTGCTCTTCTTTCTCATAACCCCCCTACTCTTTCCACTTTCGTCCCTGATAATCTCCTTTGGAGATCTAGAGACGGTCTTCTCTCTCCTTTCTCTGTTCGTTCTGTTTGGAAGACTATTCGCCCCTATCATCAACCGGTCTTTTGGTTTCATCTTGTTTGGTTCTCCCAGAACATCCCCAGACATGCTTTCATTCTTTGGGTTGCTCTTAAAAATCGCCTTAAGACTCATGATAAAATCACTATTTGGGACACTACTTCCAAACTCATTTGTGCGTTCTGCGGGGACTGTCCGGATTCCCTTTCCCATCTCTTCTTTGAATGTTCTTTCACTTCTTTGGTTTGGCATGACCTCCATCATGTCATGAATCTCTCCTTCTCCACTGATAGCTGGTCTAATATCATTAGTCAACTCAACCCCAGTAATAAGAACAAGTCCATTTGGTCCATCATTAGAAGACTTGTTTTTGCAGGAGCTGTATATCACATTTGGCGGGAAAGAAATTTACGCATTTTTAAAAACATAAAAAGATCCCATCATGCTGTTGTTAATAGTGTTAAGGATGATATCCGCTGTAGACTGCTGAGTCTATCTATGAAAACTTGCACTAATGTTGTTTTGGCTAAAACTATTTGGACCCTCCCTTAATTTTCTTCCTTTGCGCTTTCTTTCTTTTTCTGCTTGTTTTGGGTTGTATGGTTTGTTTGTTTTGCAGGTTGTTTTCCTTTATGTTCTTGTTTGCTTCTGGTTCCTTATCTTGTTTTGGTTCCTAGTTTAGCGTGTTGTCCGTTGGGGCCTGTCCCGATGGATTTTCTGTTTTTTGGTGGGGAGTCCCCAGCCTTATATTGTATTTATTCTTTTTATTAATAAATTTTCCAAAGGTGCCGCCCTCTTTACCCAAAAAAATGGTCCATAACCCATGCAAACCTTCATAATGGTCCATAACCCATCACAACCCTTCGTAATGGTCCATAACCCAACATAACCCTTTCTATGGTCCATAACCCATCACAACTCTTCATAATTGACCATAACCTATCATACTTATAATGGTCCATAACCCGTCATAACCCTTCATAGTGGTCAATAACCCATCATAACCTTCATAATGGTCCATAACCCATCACAACCCTTTATAATGGTCCCTAACCCATCACAAACTTCAGAATGGTCCATAACCCATCACAACCATTTATAATGGTCCATAACCCATCACAAAATCTAATTGGGTTGATAAAGTAAATATACGTATTCCTGATCCAGATACGCTTGAATACTCCACCCATACCCTTAGTATTGAATATGAATGGAAACCCCCTATGTGCTCTCATTGCATGGTCTATGGTCATGAAAATAATAACTGTATGCATGTTATCTCTAATACCAATGAAACTAAACCCAAAGATAAAATGCCTATTGATCAGGTGATAGTTACATCTCCTATGCAACTTGATGATGGATTTACGGTTGTTACTAAAAAGAAATCTTTAATGAAAAAAGGGCCAAATTATGAAAATAATAAAAAGGATAATTCACAAGGTAAGTCTATTAGAAATACCCAATCGGGTGTTAAGAATACTGAAACTGCTAAAAATAATGTCAATAATAATTATGTTAAAAGTAAATCTCATTCTAGAAAGGAATATCACCCTATCCCTAATAAAACTTGTCCTTCAACTAGCCTTGTCCCTAACAAGATACGCCATCCCATTATCCCTCAATCTAGAGATGTTGTTGGTTTCCCTAGCCCCATCCTACGGCTCTCATCCTCTACACCTCCTAAATTTTCTAAGCAATCCACTCCTATTTTCAACGCCTTTTCTATTCTAGAGTCTTGTTCCAACGATATGATGGATCGTCCTGCTCACTCTTCCCAATTGCCCCCTAGTCATACCCCTTCCTCTCTTATTCCTGAAGATTTTGATCCTGATTCCGTAGGCATTTCGGATGTGGATGAACTCATTGACGACCTCATTGAGGTCGAATCTGATAAAGGTGAAACTGCACAGTTCATTGATAATGAAATGGGATCCCATATTGATCAACCTATGATAGCTCCGACGTCCGAGCGAATGGACTCAACCACCCTCCCAGTTTCCATATGACACACATCGCTGCATGGAATACTCGCGGTCTCTGTAAGCCTTCTCATCAGAAAGCCTTGAGAGATCTTATCCGCGATCAAAATCTTAATATTTGTGCTTCTCTTGAGACTCGTGCTGCCTTCCATAACCCCCCTCTTATTTGTAGTCGTACTTTTGGCTCTTGGTCGTGGTCATCCAACGGTCTCTTCTCCCCTAGAGGGACTAGAATCGTGGTTGCCTGGGATCCAATGGCCATTGATATGATGCTTATCGACTTAAATGATCAGGTTATGCATTTCAAAGTTAATATTCGGGATTCTAATAAATCCTTTTTCTGCTCCTTCGTCTATGCTCATAATGATCACATGATGCGTCGTTCTCTCTGGCATTCTCTTGCGGTCCATAAGAATGTGGTTAGAGATACCCCTTGGATTCTTTTAGGTGATTTCAATGTTGCTCTTGATATCAAAGATAACACCTCCGGGTCGTCTGGGATTCCTCGTGCAATGGAGGACTTCAGGGACTGTGTCAATCTGATGGAAATGGAGGATCTTAACTATAAAGGTCTCTTCTACACATGGACCAAGTCTCCTAATGGTTCGGGTGGCATCCTCAAGAAGATCGATCGTGTCATGGGAAATACTCACTTCGTTGCTTCTTTCCCCTCCTCTACTGTCAATTTTCTCCCTTACCGTTCGTCCGATCATACTCCTGCTGTGCTTTCTCTCCCCCATCGTGCCCCTTTCCATCCTAAGCCTTTCAAATTCCCTAATTTCCTGACTTATAAGGAAGATTTCAAACAGATTGTTGCCTCTTCTTGGAACCCTAACATCACTGGATATCGGATGTATAAGGTTTTCAAAAACCTTAAAAATCTGAAAGTGCCTATACGTAAGATGCTTCGCAACCAGGGAAACCTCTTTTCTAAGGTTATCTCTCTTCGTAATGAGCTTGATAGAGTTCAGATTGCTTTGGATCGGGATCCTTTCAATAAGGATCTTCGTGAAGAACAATGCAGGTATCTCCTCGCTTTCAACGAGGCTAGCCTGGATGAAGAGAGGTTCCTGAAACAAAAGTCTAAGGTTAACTGGCTTCGTGAGGGTGATAAAAATTCGGCTTTTTTCCACAAAGCGGTTAAAAGTCGTAAATCTCGCAATCGTATTAATTCTATCCAGGATGTTCATGGTAACTGGATCTCGGGGAACGATCTTCCTAATCTTTTTGTTTCTCACTTTCAAGCCTTCTTGGGTTCTGCCCAGCCTTCTACTGCTATTCGTGATCCTTCTTCCCTCTTCTCTAATAAGCTCTCCCCACTCCAGTCTGCCGCCATGCTTACTCCTGTTACTGACGCGGAGGTTAAGTGTGTTCTGTTCCAGATGGGTGATGATAAAGCTCCTGGTTCTGATGGTTTCTCTGCTAAGTTCTTCAAGTCTGCGTGGGATATTGTGGGTCCTGATTTCTGTATGGCTGTTAAGGAATTCTTCTATTCGGGCAAACTTCTTAAGTCCTTCAACAGCACCATCCTTGCGCTCATTCCTAAAGTTGATTCCCCTTCCAAAGTCACTGATTTCCGCCCTATAGCTTGTTGTAACGTTGTTTACAAATGTATCAGCAAGCTTATTGCGGATCGTATCAAAAACCATCTTTCTTCTCTGGTTGATGAAAACTAGTCTGCTTTCATCCCTGGTCGTTTGATCACCGACAACGTCCTTCTTGTTCACGAGCTCATGCGTGATTATCATCGTCATCGTGGTCCTCCTAGGTGTGCTTTTAAGGTTGATATTCAAAAAGCCTACGACACGGTTGACTGGACATTTCTGCGAACCATCTTGTTTGGGTTTGGTTTCCCCGATCGTATGATTGACTGGATCATGACATGTGTTTCCACGGTTGCTTACTCGGTGAGTATCAATGGGAATACTCATGGTTATTTCGACGGTAAAAGGGGCCTTCGGCAGGGTGACCCCCTCTCTCCTTATCTCTTCACTCTTGTCATGGAAGTGCTTAACCTTATGATCAAGAGAAACATCCATGATTCTGATTCTTTTAAATTCCACAGACAATGTGACGATCAAAATATCAACCATCTCTGCTTTGCCGACGATCTCCTTCTCTTCTGCCATGGTGATAGCTCTTCGGTTAAACTCATATGTGACTCTCTTGAGGAATTCTCTGGGGTTTCGGGCCTCCATCCCAACATTGCGAAGAGTGAAGCTTTCTATTGTAATGTTGGTGAGAGGACCAGGGCTGCCATTGATCTTATTGTTAAGTTTCCGGAGGGCTCTTTTCCTGTTCGATACCTTGGCGTTCCTCTCATCACCACGCGTCTTGCCCACAAAGACTGTAAAGGACTTGTTGATAAAGTCAAATGCAGGATTAATGACTGGAAAAACAAGTCTCTTTCCTTTGCAGGTCGTCTCCAGCTGATCCTCTCTGTCCTTTCTTCTACTCAAATCTATTGGGCTTCTGTTTTTATTCTTCCTAAATCTATCTCTAACGATATTGAGAAGCTCATGAGAGGTTTCCTCTGGTGCCATGGTGAGTTGAAGCGTGGTAAAGCTAAAGTCTCCTGGAAAACTGTATGCCTTCCTAAGGAACATGGTGGGCTTGGCATACGTAACCTTGCTATCTGGAATGTTGCCCTTATGGCTTCCCATGTTTGGAGACTCCTTTCCAAGAAAGAGTCCCTATGGGTTAAGTGGATCCACTCTTACCGTTTATGTGGCCGTAACTTTTGGGATGCCCCCAAAAAATACGGTTCTGGATTTGCCTGGCGTAACATCCTGGATATGAGGGATAAGATAAGGGAGTATATAGTTTCCCAGATTGGTGATGGATGCTCTACTTCTGCTTGGTTCGATAACTGGCACCCCGCGGGCCCTCTTTCTAAATTCTTGTCTGTCCGTGACATCCATGATGCGGGTTTCACTCCTGATACAAAGGTTGCTGACCTGGTTCTTAACGGATCTTGGGTTCGGCCTCATTGTTGGAGAGATTCCCATACTGCTCTTCTTACTCATAACCCCCCTACTCTTTCCACATTCGTCCCTGATAATCTACTTTGGAGATCTAGAGACGGTCAACTCTCTCCTTTCTCTGTTCGTTCTGTTTGGAAGACTATTCGCCCCTATCATCAACCGGTCTTTTGGTTTCATCTTGTTTGGTTCTCCCAGAACATCCCTAGACATGCTTTCATTCTTTGGGTTGCTCTTAAAAATAGCCTTAAGACTCATGATAAAATCAAAATTTGGGACACTAATTCCAATCTCATTTGTGCGTTTTGCGGGGACTGTCCGGATTCCCTTTCCCATCTCTTCTTTGAATGTTCTTTCACTTCTTTGGTTTGGCATGACCTCCATCACGTCATGAATCTCTCCTTCTCCACTGATAGCTGGTCTGATATCATTAGTCATCTCAACCCCAGTAATAAGAACAAGACCATATGGTCCATCATTAGAAGACTTGTTTTTGCTGGAGCTGTATATCACATTTGGCGGGAAAGAAATTTACGCATTTTTAAAAACATAAAAAGATCCCATCATGCTGTCGTGAATAGTGTTAAGGATGATATCCGCTGTAGACTGCTGAGTCTATCTATGAAAACTTGCACTAATGTTGATTTGGCTAAAACTATTTGGACCCTCCCTTAATTTTCTTCCTTTGCGCTTTCTTTCTTTTTCTGCTTGTTTTGTCTTGTATGGTTTGTTTGTTTTGCAGGTTGTTTTCATTTATGTTCTTGTTTGCTTCTGGTTCCTTATCTTGTTTTGGTTCCTAGTTTAGCTTGTTGTCTGTTGGGGCCTGTCCCGATGGATTTTCTGTTTTTTGGTGGGGAGTCCCCAGCCTTATATTGTATTTATTCTTTTTATTAATAAATTTGACAGAGGTGCCGCCCTCTTTACCCAAAA
Organism: Cichorium intybus; assembly: GCA_023525715.1. Classification (NCBI taxonomy): domain Eukaryota; kingdom Viridiplantae; phylum Streptophyta; class Magnoliopsida; order Asterales; family Asteraceae; genus Cichorium; species Cichorium intybus. The sequence continues at coordinate 80,233,708 of CM042012.1, read as the reverse complement.
AAAAAAAAACCCATCACAATCATTCATATGGGTCGATAACACAACACAACCTTTTCTATGGTCCATAACCCATAATAACCCTTCATAATTGAGCATAACCTATCACAACCCTTCATAATGGTCAATAACCCATCATAATCCTTCATAATGGTTCATAACCATCACAACCTTCATAATATTACATAACCTATACTACCCTTCATAACGGTCCATAACCCATAACAACCCTTTCTAATAGTCCATAACCCATCACAACCCTTTCTATGGGCCATAACCCATCGTAACCCTACATAATGGTCTATAACCATAACAACCCTTCATAATGGTTCGTAACCCAAGTCTGCTTGGGATATTGTGGGTCCTGATTTCTGTATGGCTGTTAAGGAATTCTTCTATTCTGGCAAACTTCTTAAGTCCTTCAACAGCACCATCCTTGCGCTCATTCCTAAAGTTGATTCCCCTTCCAAAGTCACTGATTTCCGCCCTATAGCTTGTTGTAACGTTGTTTACAAATGTATCAGCAAGCTTATTGCGGATCGTATCAAAAACCATCTTTCTTCTCTGGTTGATGAAAACCAGTCTGCTTTCATCCCTGGTCGTTTGATCACCGACAACGTCCTTCTTGTTCACGAGCTCATGCGTGATTATCATCGTCATCGTGGTCCTCCGAGGTGTGCTTTTAAGGTTGATATTCAAAAAGCCTATGACACGGTTGACTGGACTTTTCTGCGTACCATCTTGTTTGGGTTTGGTTTCCCCGATCGTATGATTGACTGGATCATGACTTGTGTTTCCACGGTTGCTTACTCTGTGAGTATCAATGGGAATACTCATGGTTATTTCGACGGTAAAAGGGGCCTTCAGCAGGGTGACCCCCTTTCTCCTTATCTCTTCACTCTTGTCATGGAAGTGCTTAACCTTATGATAAAGAGAAACATCCATGATTCTGATTCTTTTAAATTCCACAGACAATGTGACGATCAAAATATCACCCATCTATGCTTTGCCGACGATCTCCTTCTCTTCTGCCATGGTGATAGCTCCTCGGTTAAACTCATATGTGACTCTCTTGAGGAATTCTCGGGGGTTTCTGGCCTCCATCCCAACATTGCGAAGAGTGAAGCTTTCTATTGTAATGTTGGTGAGAGGACCAGGGCTGCCATTGATCTTATTGTTAAGTTTCCGGAGGGCTCTTTTCCTGTTCGATACCTTGGCGTTCCTCTCATTACCACGCGTCTTGCCCACAAAGACTGTAAAGGTCTTGTTGATAAAGTCAAATGCAGGATTAATGACTGGAAAAACAAGTCTCTTTCCTTTGCTGGTCGTCTCCAGCTGATCCTCTCTGTCCTTTCTTCTACTCAAATCTATTGGGCTTCTGTTTTTATTCTTCCTAAATCTATCTCTAACGATATTGAGAAGCTCATGAGAGGTTTCCTCTGGTGCCATGGTGAGTTGAAGCGCGGTAAAGCTAAAGTCTCCTGGAAAACTGTATGCCTTCCTAAGGAACATGGTGGGCTTGGCATACGTAACCTTGCTATCTGGAATGTTGCCCTTATGGCTTCCCATGTTTGGAGACTCCTTTCCAAGAAAGAGTCCCTATGGGTTAAGTGGATCCACTCTTACCGTTTATGTGGCCGTAACTTTTGGGATGCCCCCAAAAAATACGGTTCTGGATTTGCCTGGCGTAACATCCTGGATATGAGAGATAAGATAAGGGAGTATATAGTTTCCCAGATTGGTGATGGATGCTCTACTTCGGCTTGGTTCGATAACTGGCACCCCGCGGGCCCTCTTTCTAAATTCTTGTCTGTCCGTGACATCCATGATGCAGGTTTCACTCCTGATACAAAGGTTGCTGACCTGGTTCTTAACGGATCTTGGGTTCGGCCTCATTGTTGGAGAGATTCCCATGCTGCTCTTCTTTCTCATAACCCCCCTACTCTTTCCATATTCGTCCCTGATAATCTCCTTTGGAGATCTAGAGACGGTCAACTCTCTCCTTTCTCTGTTCGTTCTGTTTGGAATACTATTCGCCCCTATCATCAACCGGTCTTTTGGTTTCATCTTGTTTGGTTCTCCCAGAACATCCCCAGACATGCTTTCATTCTTTGGGTTGCTCTTAAAAATCGCCTTAAGACTCATGATAAAATCAAAATTTGGGACACTAATTCCAATCTCATTTGTGCGTTCTGCGGGGACTGTCCGGATTCCCTTTCCCATCTCTTCTTTGAATGTTCTTTCACTTCTTTGGTTTGGCATGACCTCCATCATCTCATGAATCTCTCCTTCTCCACTGATAGCTGGTCTGATATCATTAGTCAACTCAACCCCAGTAATAAGAACAAGACCATTTGGTCCATCCTTAGAAGACTTGTTTTTGCTGGAGCTGTATATCACATTTGGCGGGAAAGAAATTTACGCATCTTTAAAAACATAAAAAGATCCCATCATGCTGTTGTGAATAGTGTTAAGGATGATATCCGCTGTAGACTGCTGAGTCTATCTATGAAAACTTGCACTAATGTTGATTTGGCTAAAACTATTTGGACCCTCCCTTAATTTTCTTCCTTTGCGCTTTCTTTCTTTTTCTGCTTATTTTGGCTTGTATGGTTTGTTCGTTTTGCAGGTCGTTTTCCTTTATGTTCTTGTTTGTTTCTGGTTCCTTATCTTGTTTTGGTTCCTAGTTTAGCTTGTTGTCCGTTGGGGCCTGTCCCGATAGATTTTCTGTTTTTTGGTGGGGAGTCCCCAGCCTTATATTGTATTTATTCTTTTTATTAATAAATTTGCCAGAGGTGCCGCCCTCTTTACCCAAAAAAAAAAAAAAAAAAAAAAACCCATGCAAACCTTCATAATGGTCCATAACCCATCACAACCCTTTGGAATGCTCCATAAACCAACATAACCCTTTCTATGGTCCATAGCCGTCACAACTCTTCATAATTGACCATAACCTATCACACCCATAATGGTCCATAACCCTTCATAGTGGTCGAAAACCCATCATAACCTTCATAATGGTCCATAACCCATCACAACCCTTTATAATGGTCCATAAACCATCACAAACTTCATAATGGTCCATAACCCATCACAACCCTTTATAATGGTCCATAACCCATCACAACCCTTCATAATTGAGCATAACCCATCACAATCATTCATATGGGTCCATAACCCAACACAACCTTTTCTATGGTCCATAACCCATAATAACCCTTCATAATTGAGCATAACCTATCACAACCCTTCATAATGGTCAATAACCCATCATAATCCTTCATAATGGTTCATAACCATCACAACCTTGATAATATTACATAACCTATACTACCCTTCATAACGGTCCATAACCCATAACAACCCTTTTTATAATAGTCCATAACCCATCACAACCCTTTCTATGGGCCATAACCCATCGTAACCCTACATAATGGTCTATAACCATAACAACCCTTCATAATGGTCCATAACCCATGCAAACCTTCTTAATGGTCCATAACCCATCACAACCCTTCGGAATGCTCCATAAACCGACATAACCCTTTCTATGGTCCATAACCCGTCACAACTCTTCATAATTGACCATAACCTATCACACCCATAATGGTCCATAACCCTTCATAGTGGTCGATAACCCATCATAACCTTAATAATGGTCCATAACCCATCACAACCCTTTATAATGGTCCATAACCCATCACAAACTTCATAATGGTCCATAACCCATCATAACCGTTTATAATGGTCCATAACCCATCACAACCCTTCATAATTGAGCATAACCCATCACAATCATTCATAAGGGTCCATAACCCAACAAAACCTTTTCTATGGTCCATAACCCATAACAACCCTTTATAATTGACCATAACCTATCATAATCCTTCATAATGGTTCATAACCCATCAGAACCTTCATAATAGTACATAACCCATAGAACCCTTCATAACGGTCCATAACCCATCACAGCCCTTTCTAATCGTCCATAACCCATCACAACTCTTCAAAATTGACCATAACCTATGAATACCCCTTATAATGGTCCATAACCCTTCATAGTGGTCGATAACCCATCTCAACCATCATAATGGTCCATAACCCATGACAACCCTTTATAATGGTTCATAACCCATCACAACCTTCAGAATGGTCCATAACCCATCACAACCCTTTATAATGGTCCATAACCCTTCATAATTGAGCATAACCCATCACAACCCTTCATAATGGTTCATAACCTAATACAACCCTTCCTATGGTCCATAACCCATAACAACCTTCATAATTGACCATAACCTATCACAACCCTTCATAATGGTCAATAACCCATCATAATCCTTGATAATGGTTCATAACCCATCACTACCTTTGTAAAGGTACATAACCCATACAACCCTTCATAATGGTCAATAACCCATCACAACCCTTTCTAATGAGCCATAACCCATCACAACACTTTCTACGGTCCATAACCCATCGCAACCCTGTATAATGGTCCATAACCATAACAACTCTTCATAATGGTCCATAACCCATAAAAACCTTCATAACAGTCCATAACCCATCACAACCCTTCATAATTGACCATAACCCATCATAAATATTCATAATTGACCATAACCCATCACAACCCTTCCTATGGTCCATAACCCAGCTTAACCCTTTCTATGGTCCATAACCCATCACAATCCTTCATAATTAACTATAACCCAGCACAACACTTCATAATCGTGCATAACCCATCGCAACCCTTCATAATGGTCCATAACCATAACAACACTTCATAGTTGTCCATAACCCATACAAACCTTCATCATAGTCCATAACCCATCACAACCCTTCATAATGGTCCATAACCCATCACAACCCTTCATAATGGTCGATAACCAACACAACCCCTTCAATGGTCCATAATCCATCACAACTCCTCATAACTGACCATAACCTATCAAAACCCCTCATAACCCATCATAACCCTTCATATTAGTCCATAACCCATCACAACCTTCATAATGATCCATAACCCGTCACAACCCTTTATAATGGTCCATAACCCTTCAAAAGCTTCATAATGGTCCATAACCCATCACAACCCTTTATAATGGTCCATTACCCATCACAACCCTTCATAATAGAGCATAACCCATCACAACCCTTCATAATGGTCCATAACCCAACACAACCCTTTCTATGGCCCATAACCCATAACAACCCTTCATAATTGACCATAACCTATCACAACCCTTCATAATGGTCAATAACCCACCATAGTCCTTGATAATGGTTCATAACTCATCACAACCTTCATAATAGTACATAACCCATACAACCCTTCATAACGGTCCATAACCCATCATAATGGATCATAACCCATCAGAACCTTCATAATAGTACATAACCCATACAACCCTTGATAACGGTCCATAACCCATCACAACCCTTTCAAATGGTCCATAACCCATCATAACCCTTTCTATGGTCCATAACCCATCGTAACCCTGCATAATGGTCCATAACCATAACAACCATTGATAATGGTCCATAACCCATACAAACCTTCATAGTAGTCAATAACCCATCACAACCCTTCATAATTAACCATAACCCATCACAACTCTTCATAATGGTCCATAACACATCGCAACCCTGCATAATGGTCCATACCCATTACAACCCTTCATAATGGTCCATAACCCATACAAACCTTCATAATGGTCCATAACCTTTCACACCATTCATAATCGTCCATAACCCAACACAACCCTTTCTATGGTCCATAACCAATCACAACACTTCATAATTGACCATAACATATCACAACCCTTCATAATGGTCCATAACCCTTTATAGTGGTCTATAACCCATCATAACCTTCATAATGGTCCATAACCCGTCACAACCCTTTATAATGGTCCATAACCCATCACAAACTTCATAATGGTCCATAACCCATCACAACCCTTTATAAAGGTCCATAACCCTTCATAATTGAGCATAACCAATCACAATCATTCATAAGGGTCCATAACCCAACACAACCATTTCTATGGTCCATAACCCATAACAACCCTTCATAATTGACCATAACCTATCACAACTCTTCATAATGGTCAATAACCCATCATAATCCTTCATAATGGTTCATAACCCATCACAACCTTCATAATAGTACATAACCCATAGAACCCTTCATAACGGTCCATAACCCATCACAACCCTTTCTAATGGTCCATAACCCATCACAGGTCCATAACCCATCATAATCCTTTCTTTGGTCCATAACCAATCGCAACCCTACATAATGGTCCATAACCATAACAACCATTCATAATAGTCCATAACCCATACAAACCTTCATAACAGTCCATAACCCATCACAACCCTTCATAATTAACCTTAACCCATCACAACCCTTCATAATTGACCATAACCCATCACAATCCTTCTTATGGTCCATTACCCAGCAAAACCCTTTATATGGTCCATAACCCATCATAACTCTTCATAATTAACAATTACCCATCACAACACTTCATAATGGTCCATAACCCATGCAACCCTGCATAATGGTCCATAACCATAACAACCCTTCATAATTGTACATAAGCCATACAAACCTTCATCATGGTCCATAACCCATCACAACCCTTCATAATGGTCCAAAACCCATCACAACCTTTCATAATGGTCCATAACCCAACATTACCCTTTCTCTGGTCCATAACCCATCACAACTCTTCATAATTGACCATAACCAATGAATACCCCTTATAATGGCCATAACCCTTCATAGTGGTCGATAACCCATCACAACCATCATAATGGTCCATAACCCATCACAACCCTTTATAATGGTTCATAACCCATCACAACCTTCATAATAGTCTATAACCCATCACAACCCCTTATAATGGTCCATAACCCTTCATAATTGAGCAGAACCAATCACAACCCTTCATAATGGTTCATAACCTAATACAACCCTTTCTATGGTCCATAACCCATAACAACCCTTCATAATTGACCATAACATATCACAACCCTTCGTAATGGTCAATAACCCATCATAATCCTTGATAATGGTTCATAACCCATCACAACCTTTGTAATAGTACATAACCCATACAACCCTTCGTAATGGTCGATAACCCATCACAACCCTTTCTAATGGTCCATAATCCATCACAACCCTTTCTACGGTCCATAACCAATCGTAACCCTGCATAATGGTCTATAAACATAACAACCCTTCATAATGGTCCATAACCCGTACAAACCTTAATAACAGTCCATAACCCATCACAACCCTTCATAATTGACCATAACCCATCACAATCTTTCATAATTGACCATAACCCATCACAACCCTTCCTATGGTCCATAACCTACGATAACCCTTTCTATGGTCCATAACCCATCACAACCTTCATAATTAACTATAACCTAACACAAATATTCATAATTGACCATAACCCATCACAACCCTTCGTATGGTCCATAACCCAGCTTAACCCTTCTATGGTCCATAACCCATCACAACCCTTCATAATTAACTATAACCCAGCACAACACTTCATAATCGTCCATAACCCATCGCAACCCTTCATAATGGTCCATAACCATAACAACACTTCATAGTTGTCCATAACCCATACAAACCTTCATCATAGTCCATAACCCATCACAACCCTTCATAATGGTCCATAACCCATCACAACCCTTCATAATGGTCGATAACCAACACAACCCCTTCAATGGTGCATAATCCATCACAACTCCTCATAATTGACCATAACCTATCAAAACCCCTCATAACCCATCATAACCCTTCATAGTAGTCCATAACCCATCACAACCTTCATAATGATCCATAACCCGTCACAACCCTTTATAATGGTCCATAACCCTTCAAAAGCTTCATAATGGTCCATAACCCATCACAACCCTTTATAATGGTCCATTACCCATCACAACCCTTCATAATAGAGCATAACCCATCACAACCCTTCATAATGGTCCATAACCCAACACAACCCTTTCTATGGCCCATAACCCATAACAACCCTTCAGAATTGACCATAACCTATCACAACCCTTCATAATGGTCAATAACCCACCATAGTCCTTGATAATGGTTCATAACTCATCACAACCTTCATAATAGTACATAACCCATACAACCCTTCATAACGGTCCATAACCCATCACAACCCTTTCTAATGGTCCATAACCCATCACAACCCTTTCTATGGTCCATAACCCATCGTAACCCTGCATAATGGTCTATAACCATAACAACCCTTCATAATGGTCCATAACCCATGCAAACCTTCATAATGGTCCATAATCCATCACAACCCTTGGTAATGGTCCATAACCCAAGTAATAACCCTTTCTATGGTCCATAACCCATCACAACTCTTCAAAATTGACAATAACCTATCAAAACCCCTCATAATAGTCCATATCCCATCAGAACCCTTAATAGTGGTCCATAACCCATCACAACCTTCATAATGGTCCATAACCCATCACAACCCTTTATAATGGTCCATAAGCCATCACAACCCTTTATAATGGTCCATAACCCATCACAACCGTTTCTATGGTCCATAACCTATAACAATCCTTCATAATTGACCATAACCTATCACAACCCTTCATAATGGTCAATAACCCATTATAATCCTTCATAATGGTTCATAACCCATCAGAACTTTCATAATAGTACATAACCCATACAACCCTTCATAACGGTCCATAACCCATCACAACCCTTTCAAATGGTCCATATCCCATCATAACCCTTTCTATGGTCCATAACCCATCGTAACCCTGCATAATGGTCCATAACCATAACAACCATTCATACTGGTCCATAACCCATACAAACCTTCATAGTAGTCAATAACCCATCACAACCCTTCATATTTAACCACAACCCATCACAACTCTTCATAATGGTCCATAACACATCGCAACCCTGCATAATGGTCCATACCCATTACAACCCTTCATAATGGTCCATAACCCATTCAAACCTTCATAATGGTCCATAACCTTTCACACCATTCATAATCGTCCATAACCCAACACAACCCTTTCTATGGTCCATAACCAATCACAACACTTCATAATTGACCATAACCTATCAAAACCCTTCATAATGGTCCATAACCCTTTATAGTGGTCCATAACCCATCATAACCTTCATAATGGTCCATAACCAATCACAACCCTTTATAATGGTCCATAACCCATCATAAACTTCATAATGGTCCATAACCCAACACAACCCTTTATAAAGGTCCATCACCCATCACAACCCTTCATAATTGAGCATAACCAATCACAATCATTCATAAGGGTCCATAACCCAACACAACCATTTGTATGGTCCATAACCCATAACAACCCTTCATAATTGACCATAACCTATCACAATTCTTCATAATGGTCAATAACCCATCATAATCCTTCATAATGGTTCATAACCCATCACAACCTTCATAATAGTACATAACCCATAGAACCTTTCATAACGGTCCATAACCTGTCACAACCCTTTCTAATGGTCCATAACCCATCACAGGTCCATAACCCATCACAATCCTTTCTTTGGTCCATAACCAATCGCAACCCTACATAATGGTCCATAACCATAACAACCCTTCATAATAGTCCATAACCCATACAAACCTTCATAACAGTCCATAACCCATCACAACCCTTCATAATTAACCTTAACCCATCACAACCCTTCATAATTGACCATAACCCATCACAATCCTTCTTATGGTCCATAACCCAGCACAACCCTTTATATGGTGCATAACCCATCATAACTCTTCATAATTAACAATTACCCATCACAACACTTCATAATGGTCCATAACCCATGCAACCATGCATAATGGTCCATAACCATAACAACCCTTCATAATTGTCCATAAGCCAGACAAACCTTCATCATGGTCCATAACCCATCACAACCCTTCATAATGGTCCAAAACCCATCACAACCTTTTATAATGGTCCATAACCCAACATTACCCTTTCTGTGGTCCATAACCCATCACAACTCTTCATAATTGACCATAACCTATGAATACCCCTTATAATGGTCCATAACCCTTCATAGTGGTCGATAACCCATCACAACCATCATAATAGTCCATAACCCATCACAACCCTTTATAATGGTTCATAACCCATCACAACCTTCATAATAGTCTATAACCCATCACAACCCCTTATAATGGTCCATAACCCTTCATAATTGAGCAGAACCAATCACAACCCTTCATAATGGTTCATAACCTAATACAACCCTTTCTATGGTCCATAACCCATAACAACCCTTCATAATTGACCATAACCTATCACAACCCTTCGTAATGGTCAATAACCCATCATAATCCTTGATAATGGTTCATAACCCATCACAACCTTTGTAATAGTACATAACCCATACAACCCTTCATAATGGTCGATAACCCATCACAACCCTTTCTAATGGTCCATAATCCATCACAACCCTTTCTACGGTCCATAACCAATTGCAACCCTGCATAATGGTCTATAACCATAACAACCCTTCATAATGGTCCATAACCCGTACAAACCTTAATAACAGTCCATAACCCATCACAACCCTTCATAATTGACCATAAGCCATCACAATAGAAAAAATCTCTCTCTAAGCAATCTTTAAGCAATCTTTACGTTTTTAAGCAATATTTAAGTTTTTGTATTTTTGTATTTTAATTTTATCATGGCTGGTGCTTCACCAGGTATAGTTCCTAGTCCAGATTTATCTTTGGAATCTGATGATTTTCTTGCAAATAATAATCATGTTATTTATACACAAGGTTTTACAAATCCTGATATTACTTTCAATAATGTTGAAAAAAGATTAAAAAACATACAAAAAAAACAGCCATGCATTTTCAAAATACTTGACAGAAGTATACAAAAAAAAACTTCTAAAAGAAAAAAACCTAAATTTATTGTACAAGAAAGAGATATTCCTTCCAAAAATTTTCTAGCAAAAGAAAAACCCATAACAGTCTATGTTCCTGCTTTATCTCATGAACATGGTGATGAACCAGATGCTTTCACTCATGAAGATGGTGGTGATACTTGAAAAGATGGCATGTCCACGGATTATACTTCTTCGGGATCTGATAATGAAGATGTTGCTAAAAATATTGAAACCCAAGATGATGATGAAGAAGGAGAGTACAAGAACAAAGATGAACAAATACTACCCCAAAAAACGGACCCAATATTACAAAAAAAAAAGATTATCAACTTGAGCAACCGTACACCAAAATACGTGACTGCATGGAAAAACTACAAAATCATCACATGGTCTCGATGATACAGCATCACATGGTCTCGATCAAATTGAGCAACCGTACCCCAAAATCATGAACATGCACGGTGATAATGAGCTTTCTCCTTTGGTTGCTGATCATGAAGCTCAAGCAACTAAGATGAAGAACACAATCGGCCATGGAGACGAGTCGGTTATACTTGATGAGCCTGCACCTCACGCAAATGCTGAATACGAAGGGTTGTTGGACGCTAAATTCGCTGATCAGGAGGAAAGAATGAGTCTTGAAAAGGGCTTGATCTTGGGGGATGAAGTGGTAGCTGATCGTGATTACTTTCAAGGACTGAACGCCGGCAAAACAATATGCAATTCCGGCTTAAATCCATGCAGGTCTCCGGGATACAAAAGTTACGAACAATCATATGCCAAGTCCGACAAAAATGATAGAACTCCAACGGAATTGCCCCATGACACCGTCCATTTGAAGGAAAAGAGAGGTAAATTCTTTATACATGCTCATAATAGTTTGTCTAATGCTTATGATGAATGTTCCCCTAGTGGTGTTCAATTCAAAGGATCATATGCTAAAAATGTTGACTATCCATCTCATATATCAATTCTAGTTACGGATGGCATAAAAGACTCCACTTTTCTTCTTGGGCCTTTCCCATTACATTTAGCTAATTTGAAACACTTAACCCATATGCCTAAAAGATCAGCCCATTTTGCCCAATCTAATGCTATTAATGGACCTATGAATAATATTCAGCCCACGAATTATATTGTAGAAGCCCAACAGTCTTTAAATGCTATTAATGGACCTATGAATAATATTCAGCCCAAGGATTATATTGTAGAAGCCCAACAGTCTTTAAAAAGCCAAGTCAATATCCCGTTAGCCCATATGCAACCCCATGTCATAGATGACAAAAATTCACGGACATTTGAGTATAAACCCCAGGAACAAAATTTAAATTCTCATAATTTAAATAATGAAAATAAAAATAGAAACAAAAATGCTTGGACTCGTATGTTACCTTTACTTAATAACTCTCATGCTAATATCATTACTGGCTCTCAAAAACACGCTAACGATAACTTTCGTTTTATTCCAAATTTATGTAATGATGTTAATGTGCCTGTTGATATTCCTTTAAAGGCCGTTACCAAAGTTTGTGAAACTTTTGCTAGGACTATCTGTGGTTATTTTGTCGGAAAAAAAATGAACTACTCTGATGTTCGTTATCTAGCTTCCAAAATGTGGTCTATGCATGGTCTTCAAGATGTCCTTCTAAATGGAAAAGGTGTTTATCTTTTTAAATTTAGTGATGATAATGGTCTTCATCATGTTATTACCCATGGACCCTGGACTTTTAAGGGTGTCCCGATTGTCATGCAAAAATGGCGGCCCGGACTTAGTATACATAAAAACAATCACGACAAGCTTCCTCTCTGGATTAAAATCCATGATATTCCATATGAGGCTTGGAGTGATGATGGTCTTAGCCACATTGCTTCAAAAATTGGTAAGCCTCTTGCTATGGACTCTTATACGGCTAATATGTGCAAGTATGCGGCTGGCAAATCTGTTTATGCACGTGTCCTTCTTGAGATCCCCACAAAATCCTCTTGGGAGGATAAAGTGATTATCCGAATTTCTGATCCGGATACTCTAGAATTTTCCACACATACTCTTCGTATGAATGGAACCCCCCTATGTTCTCTCATTGTATGGTTTATGGTCTTGAAACGAACAACTATATGCATGTCATCTCTAAGATTAATGAAGCTAAGACCAAAGATAAAATGCCTATTCATCATGTAATAGTAGATTCTCCTATACAACTTGATGATGGTTTTACGCCGGTTACTAAAAAGAAAAATATAGCGAAAAAAGGCCCAAATAATGAAAATACCTCTAATGATATTCCACAAAGTAATTCTAAGATAAATACCCAAAGGGTTAGGATGGCTAAAGAATATTCAAAAAACAAAGTTTATAATAAAAATTATAAAAGTAATAATAAGTCACGATCCGAGTATCGCCCTGCCACTTTAAAGAACCGCCCTCCCATTCTTCCTCATTCTACTATTCCATCCCAGAAGGATTCATTAGGTGTAGTAGGTTTCCCTAGCCCTTTCATTCGTCTTTCTTCCTCCCAGCCTATGCAGTTATCTCGGTCATAAACCTTATAGCGGTCACCTAGCGAGATTTGATTTAGCGTTTATCGCGGTGGTATAGCGGTGGTATAGCGGGGGTTTTTTATTGTTACTTTTAGACTATTAATACTTCGTAGAATTAATATCACAAAAAGTTGCATAAAAATGTCACATAAAACATAGATAATATTCTAATATGAAAAGTGTCAACGTGTCAAACATAAATCTAATCGCAATCCATGGGTTCGGCATCCGATTCAACATCGTTTAATGCATTCACATCTTTTGAAAAGTAAATCTCGGCGCTATCTCGGACAAAATCTCGGCAAATCTCGGCAAATCTCGGCGAGATTCTCGCTGGCGAGATTACTGAGCGAGATTTTGATTTTTATCTCGGCCTAAGCCCGAGAAACGCTATCTCGGTGCTATCTCGGCGCTATCTCCCGAGATTGACTGCATAGCTCCCAGCCCCTAAATCAGTCTGAAACCTCCACCCCTTTATTCAACGCCTTCTCCATTCTAGAGGCTTGTACCTCTGACGTCACGGATATTCCCTCTACTTCTGTCCCCCTGCCCCATTCTGGTACTCCTTCGCATTCTAGTCCTGATGATTTTGTTCCTGATGATGATGACCTAATCGTTGAGGATAATAGTCTTGAGGTTGATTCTGATATTGGTGACACTGCCCAGTTCATTGTTAATGAATTTGGATCCTATATTGATCAACCTATGATAGCTCTGACGTCCGAGCGAATGGACTCAACCCCCCTCCCAGTTTCCATATGACACACATCGCTGCATGGAATACTCGCGGTCTCTGTAAGCCTTCTCATCAGAAAGCCTTGAGAGATCTTATCCGCGATCAAAATCTTAATATGTGTGCTTCTCTTGAGACTCGTGCTGCCTTCCATAACCTCCCTCTTATCTGTAGTCGTACTTTTGGCTCTTGGTCGTGGTCGTCCAACGGTCTCTTCTCCCCTAGAGGGACTAGAATTGTGGTTGCCTGGGATCCGCTTACCATTGATATGATGCTTATCGACTTAAATGATCAGGTTATGCATTTCAAAGTTAATATTCGTGATTCTAATAATTCCTTTTTCTGCTCCTTCGTCTATGCTCATAATGATCACATGATGCGTCGCTCTCTCTGGCATTCTCTTACGGTCCATAAGAATATGGTTAGAGATACCCCTTGGATTCTTTTGGGTGATTTCAATGTTGCTCTTGATATTAAAGATAGCACCTCAGGGTCGTTTGGGATTTCTCGTGCCATGGAGGACTTCAGGGACTGTGTCAATCTTATGGAAATGGAGGATCTTAACTATAAAGGTCTCTTCTACACCTGGACCAAGTCTCCTAATGGATCGGGTGGCATCCTCAAGAAGATCGATCGGGTCATGGGAAATACTCACTTCGTTGCTTCTTTCCCCTCCTCTACTGTCAATTTTCTCCCTTACCGTTCGTCCGATCATACTCCTGCTGTGCTTTCTCTCCCCCATCGTGCCCCTTTCCAACCTAAGCCTTTCAAGTTCCCTAATTTCCTGACTTATAAGAACGATTTCAAGCAGATTGTTGCCTCTTCTTGGAACCCTAATATCACTGGATATCGGATGTATAAGGTTTTCAAAAACCTTAAAAATATGAAAGGGCCGATACGTAAGATGCTTCGCAACCAGGGAAACCTCTTTTCTAAGGTTATCTCTCTTCGTAATGAGCTTGATAGAGTTCAGATGGCTTTGGATCGGGATCCTTTCAATAAGGATCTTCGTGAAGAACAATGCAGGTATCTCCTCGCTTTCAACGAGGCTAGCCTGGATGAAGAGAGGTTCCTGAAACAAAAGCCTAAGGTTAACTGGCTGCGTGAGGGTGATAAAAATTCGGCTTTTTTCCACAAATCGGTTAAAAGTCGTAAATCTCGCAATCGTATTAATTCTATCCAGGATGCTCAAGGTAACTGGATCAAGGGGAATGATCTTCCTAACCTTTTTGTTTCTCACTTTCAAGCCTTCTTGGGTTCTGTCCAGCCTTCCACTGCTATCCGTGATCCTTCTTCCCTCTTCTCTAATAAGCTCTCCCCAATCCAATCTGCCGCCATGCTTACTCCTGTTACTGATGCAGAGGTTAAGTGTGTCTTGTTCCAGATGGGTGATGATAAAGCTCCTGGTTCTGATGGTTTCTCTGCTAAGTTCTTCAAGTCTGCTTGGGATATTGTAGGTCCTGATTTCTGTATGGCTGTTAAGGAATTCTTCTATTCTGGCAAACTTCTTAAGTCCTTCAACAGCACCATCCTTGCGCTCATCCCTAAAGTTGATTCCCCCTCCAAAGTCACTGATTTCCGCCCTATAGCTTGTTGTAACGTTGTTTACAAATGTATCAGCAAGATTATTGCGGATCGTATCAAAAACAATCTTTCTTCTCTGGTTGATGAAAACCAGTCTGCTTTCATCCCTGGTCGTTTGATCACCGACAATGTCCTTCTTGTCCACGAACTCATGCGTGATTATCATCGTCATCGTGGTCCTCCTAGGTGTGCTTTTAAGGTTGATATTCAAAAAGCATATGACACAGTTGACTGGTCGTTTCTGCAGAACATCTTGTTTGGGTTTGGTTTCCCCGATCGTATGATTGACTGGATCATGACTTGTGTTTCCACGGTTGCTTACTTTGTGAGTATCAATGGGAATACTCATGGTTATTTCGACGGAAAAAGGGGCCTTCGGCAGGGTGACCCCCTCTCTCCTTATCTCTTCACTCTTGTCATGGAAGTGCTTAACCTTACGATCAAGAGAAACATCCATGATTCTGACTCTTTTAAATTCCACAGACAATGTGATGATCAAAATATCACCCATCTCTGCTTTGCAGACGATCTCCTTCTCTTCTGTCATGGTGATAGCTCTTCGGTTAAAATCATATGTGATTCTCTTGAGGAATTCTCTGGGGTTTCTGGCCTCCATCCCAATACTGCGAAGAGTGAAGCATTCTACTGTAATGTTGGTGAGAGGACCAGGGCTGCCATTGACCTTATTGTTAAGTTTCCGGAGGGCTCTTTCCCTGTCCGATACCTTGGGGTTCCTCTCATCACCACTCGTCTTACCCACAAAGACTGTGAAGGCCTTGTTGATAAAGTCAAATGCAGGATTAATGACTGGAAAAACAAGTCTTTGTCCTTTGCTGGTCGTCTCCAGCTCATCCTCTCTGTCCTTTCTTCTACTCAAATCTATTGGGCTTCTGTTTTTATTCTTCCTAAATCTATCTCTAACGATATTGAGAAGCTCATGAGAGGCTTCCTCTGGTACCATGGTGATTTGAAGCGTGGTAAAGCTAAAGTCTCATGGAAAACTGTATGCCTTCCTAAGGAACATGGTGGTCTTGGCATACGTAATCTTGATATCTGGAATGTTGCCCTTATGGCTTCCCATGTTTGGAGACTCCTTTCCAAGAAAGAGTCACTATGGGTTAAGTGGATCCACTCATACCGTTTATGTGGCCGTAACTTTTGGGATGCCCCCAAAAAATATGGTTCGGGATTTTCCTGGCGTAACATCCTGGATATGCGGGATAAGATAAGGGAGTATATAGTTTCCCAGATAGGTGATGGATGCTCTACTTCTGCTTGGTTCGATAACTGGCACCCTGCGGGCCCTCTTTCTAAATTCTTGTCTGTCCGTGATATCCATTATGCGGGTTTCACTCCTGATACTAAGGTTGCTGACCTGGTTCTTAACGGATCTTGGGTTCGGCCTCATTGTTGGAGAGATTACCATGGTGCTCTTCTTTCTCATAACCCTCCTTCTATATCCACGTCCGTTCATGATAAACTACTTTGGAGATCTAGAGACGGTCAACTCTCCCATTTCTCTGTTTGTTCTGTGTGGCAGTCTATTCGCCCCTATCACCAACCGGTCTTTTGGTTTCATCTTGTTTGGTTCTCCCAGAACATCCCAGACATGCTTTCATTCTTAGGGTTTCTCTTAAAAATCGTCTTAAGACTGATGATAAAATCAAAATTTGGGACACTAATTCTGATCTCATTTGTGCGTTCTGCGGAAAGTGTCCGGATTCCCTTTCCCATCTCTTCTTTGATTGTTCTTTCACTTCTTTGGTTTGGCATGACCTCCATCATGTCATGAATCTCTCCTTCTCCACTCATAGCTGGTCTGATATCATTAGTCAACTCAACCCCATTAATAAGAACAAGACCATTTGGTCCATCATTAGAAGACTTGTTTTTGCTGGAGCTGTCTACCACGTTTGGCGGGAAAGAAATTTACGTATTTTTTAAAAAAATAAAAAGATCTCATCATGCTATCGTGAATAGTATTAAGGATGATATCCACTGTAGACTCCTGAGTCTTTCTATGAAAAGTTGCACTAATGTTGATTTGGCTAAAACTATTTGGACCCTCCCCTAATTTTCTCCCTCTACGCTTTCTTTTTTCTCTGCTTGTTTTGGCTTGTATGGTTTGTTTGTTTTGCAGGTGGTTTTCCTTTATGTTCTTGTTTGCTTCTGGTTCCTTCTCTTGTTTTGGTACCTAGTTTAGCCTGTTGTCCGTTGGGGCCTGTCCCAATGGATTTTCTGTTTTTTGGTGGGGAGTCCCCAGCCTTATATTGTATTTATTCTTTTTATTAATAAAATTTGCCAGAGGTGCCGCCCTCTTTACCCAAAAACAAAAACCCATCACAATCTTTCATAATTGACCATAACCCATCACAACCCTTCCTATGGTCCATAACCTACGATAACCCTTTCTATGGTCCATAACCCATCACAACCTTCATAATTAACTATAACCCAACACAACACTTCATAATCGTCCATAACCCATCGTAACCCTTCATAATGGTCCATAACCACAACAACCATTCATAATTGTCCATAACCCATACAAACCTTCATCATGGTCCATAACCCATCACAACCCTTTATAATGGTCCATAACCCATCACAACCCTTCATAGTGGTCCATAACCCATCACAACCTTCATAATGGTCTGTAACCCATCACAACCCTTTATAATGGTCCATAACCAATCACAACCCTTCATAATTGAGCAGTATGCATCACAACCCTTCATAATGGTATATAACCCAACACAAACCTTTCTATAGTCCATAACCAATAACAATCCTTTATAATTAACCATAACCTATCACAACCCTTCATAATGGTCAATAACCCATCATAACCCTTCATAGTGGTCGATAACCCATCATAACCTTCATAATGGTCCATAACCCATCATAACCCTTTATAATGGTCCATAACCCATCACAAACTTCATAATGGTCCATAACCCATCACCATCCTTTATAATGGTCCATAACCTATCACAACTCCTCATAATTGAGCATAACCCATCACAATCATTCATAAGGGTCCATAACCCAACACAACCTTTTCTATGGTCTATAACCCATCACAACCCTTCATAATTGAGCATAACCCATCACAACCCTTCATAATGGTCCATAACCCAACACAACCCTTTCTATGGCCCATAACCCATAACAACCCTTCATAATTGACCATAACCTATCACAACCCTTCATAATGGTCAATAACCCACCATAGTCCTTGATAATGGTTCATAACTCATCACAACCTTCATAATAGTACATAACCCATACAACCCTTCATAACGGTCCATAACCTATCACAACCCTTTCTAACGGTCCATAACCCATCACAACCCTTTCTATGAGCCATAACCTATCGTAACCCTGCATAATGGTCTATAACCATAACAATCCTTCATAATGGTCCATAACCCATGCAAACATTCATAATGGTCCATAATCCATCACAACCCTTCGTAATGGTCCATAACCCAAGTAATAACCCTTTCTATTGTCCATAACCCATCACAACTCTTCAAAATTGACAATAACCGATCAAAACCCCTCATAATAGTCCATATCCCATCAGAACCCTTAATAGTGGTCCATAACCCATCACAACCTTCATAATGGTCCATAACCCATCACAACCCTTTATAATGGTCCATAACCCATCACAACCTTCATAATGATCCATATGCCATCACAACCCTTTATAATGGTCCATAACCCATCACAACCGTTTCTATGGTCCATAACCTATAACAATCCTTCATAATTGACCATAACCTATCACAACCCTTCATAATGGTCAATAACCTATTATAATCCTTCATAATGGTTCATAACCCATCAGAACCTTCATAATAGTACATAACCCATACAACCCTTCATAACGGTCCATAACCCATCACAACCCTTTCAAATGGTCCATAACCCATCATAACCCTTTCTATGGTCCATAACCCATCGTAACCCTGCATAATGGTCCATAACTATAACAACCATTCATAATGGTCCATAACCCATACAAACCTTCATAGTAGTCAATAACCCATCACAACCCTTCATAATTAACCATAACCCATCACAACTCTTCATAATGGTCCATAACACATCGCAACCCTGCATAATGGTCCATACCCATTACAACCCTTCATAATGGTCCATAACCCATACAAACCTTCATAATGGTCCATAACCTTTCACACCATTCATAATCATCCATAACCCAACACAACCCTTTCTATGGTCCATAACCAATCACAACACTTCATAATTGACCATAACCTATCACAACCTTTCATAATGGTCCATAACCCATCATAACCCTTTATAGTGGTCCATAACCCATCATAACCTTCATAATGGTCCATAACCCATCACAACCCTTTATAATGGTCCATAACCCATCACAAACTTCATAATGGTCCATAACCCATCACAACCCTTTA
This sequence comes from Cichorium intybus, assembly GCA_023525715.1. Classification (NCBI taxonomy): domain Eukaryota; kingdom Viridiplantae; phylum Streptophyta; class Magnoliopsida; order Asterales; family Asteraceae; genus Cichorium; species Cichorium intybus. The sequence continues at coordinate 80,213,415 of CM042012.1, read as the reverse complement.
TAAAGGTCAATAACCCATCACAACCCTTCATAATTGAGCATAACCAATCACAATCATTCATAAGGGTCCATAACCCAACACAACCATTTCTATGGTCCATAACCCATAACAACCCTTCATAATTGACCATAACCTATCACAACTCTTCATATTGGTCAATAACCCATCATAATCCTTCATAATGGTTCATAACCCATCACAACCTTCATAATAGTACATAACCCATAAAACCCTTCATAACGGTCCATAACCCGTCACAACCCTTTCTAATGGTCCATAACCCATCACAGGTCCATAACCCATCACAACCCTTTCTTTGGTCCATAACCAATCGCAACCCTGCATAATGGTGCATAACCATAACAACCCTTCATAATAGTCCATAACCCATCACAACCCTTCATAATTAACCTTAACCCATCACAACCCTTCATAATTAACCAATTACCCATCACAACACTTCATAATGGTCCATAACAGATGCAACCCTGCATAATGGTCCATAACCATAACAACCCTTCATAATTGTCCATAAGCCATACAAACCTTCATCATGGTCCATAACCCATCACAACCCTTCATAATGGTCCAAAACCCTTCACGACCTTTCATAATGGTCCATAACCCAACATTACCCTTTCTGTGGTCCATAACCCATCACAACTCTTCATAATTGACCATAACCGATGAATACCCCTTATAATGGTCCATAACCCTTCATAGTGGTCGATAACCCATCACAACCATCATAATGGTCCATAACCCATCACAACCCTTTATAATGGTTCATAACCCATCACAACCTTCATAATAGTCTATAACCCATCACAACGCCTTATAATGGTCCATAACCCTTCTAAATTGAGCAGAACCCATCACAACCCTTCATAATGGTTCATAACCTAATACAACCCTTTCTATGGTCCATAACCCATAACAACCCTTCATATTTGACCATAACCTATCACAACCCTTCGTAATGGTCAATAACCCATCATAATCCTTGATAATGGTTCATAACCCATCACAACCTTTGTAATAGTACATAACCCATACAACCCTTCATAATGGTCGATAACCCGTCACAACCCTTTCTAATGGTCCATAATCCATCACAACCCTTTCTACGGTCCATAACCAATCGCAACCCTGCATAATGGTCTATAACCATAACAACCCTTCATATTGGTCCATAACCCGTACAAACCTTAATAACAGTCCATAACCCATCACAACCCTTCATAATTGACCATAACCCATCACAATCTTTCATAATTGACCATAACCCATCACAACCCTTCTTATGGTCCATAACCTACGATAACCCTTTCTATGGTCTATAACCCATCAAAACCTTCATAATTAACTATAACCCAACAGAACACTTCATAATCGTCCATAACCCATCGTAACCCTTCATAATGGTCCATAACCAAAACAACCATTCATAATTGTCCATAACGCATACAAACCTTCATCATGGTCCATAACCCATCACAACCCTTTATAATGGTCCATAACCCATCACAACCCTTCATAGTGGTCCATAACCCATCACAACCTTCATAATGGTCTGTAACCCATCACAACCCTTTATAATGGTCCATAACCAATCACAACCCTTTATAATTGAGCATTATCCATCACAACCCTTCATAATGGTATATAACCCAACACAAACCTTTCTATGGTCCATAACCAATAACAACCCTTTATAATTAACCATAACCTATCACGACCCTTCATAATGGTCAATAACCCATCATAACCCTCCATAGTGGTCGATAACCCATCATAACCTTCATAATGGTCCATACCCCATCACAACCCTTTATAATGGTCCATAACCCATCACAAACTTCATAATGGTCCATAACCCATCACAACCCTTTATAATGGTCCATAACCCATCACAACCCCTCATAATTGAGCATAACCCATCGCAACCCTGCATAATGGTCCATACCCATTACAAACCTTCATAATGGTCCATAACCCATACAAAACTTCATAATTGACCATAACCTATCATAATCTTTCATAATGGTTCATAACCCATCACAACCTTCATAATAGTACATAACCCATAGAACCCTTCATAACGGTCCATAACCCATCACAACCCTTTCTAATGGTCCATAACCCATCACAACTCTTCTTAATTCACCATAACCTATGAATACCCCTCATAATCGTCCATAACCCATCATAACCCTTCATAGTAGTCGATAATCCATCACAACCATCATAATGGTCCATAACCCATCACAACCCTTTATAATTGTTCATAACCCATCACAACCTTCAGAATAGTCCATAACCCACCACAACCCTTTATAATGGTCCATAACCCTTCATAATTGAGCATAACCCATCACAACCCTTCATAATGGTTCATAACCTAATACAACCCTTTCTATGGTCCATAACCCATAACAACCTTCATAATTGACCATAACCTATCACAACCCTTCATAATGGTCAATAACCCATCATAATCCTTGATAATGGTTCATAACCCATCACAACCTTTGTAATGGTACATAACCCATACAACCCTTCATAATGGTCAATAACCCATCACAACACTTTCTAATGGTCCATAACCCATCACAACACTTTCTACGGTCCATAGCCCATCGCAACCCTACATAATGGTCCATAACCATAACAACTCTTCATAATGGTCCATAACCCATAAAAAAACCTTCATAACAGTCCATAACCCATCACAACCCTTCATAATTGACCATAACCCATCACAATCCTTCATAATTGACCATAACCCATCACAATCCTTCCTATGGTCCATAACCCAGCTTAACCCTTTCTATGGTCCATAACCCATCACAACCCTTCATAATTAACTATAACCCAGCACAACACTTCATAATCGTCCATAACCCTTCGCAACCCTTCATAATGGTCCATAGCCATAACAACACTTCATATTTGTCCATAACCCATACAAACTTTCATCATAGTCCATAACCCACCACAACCATTCATAATGGTCCATAACCCATCACAACCCTTCATAATGGTCGATAACCTAACACAACCCCTTCTATGGTCCATAATCCATCACAACTCTTCATAATTGACAATAACCTATCAAAACCCCTCATAACCCATCATAACCCTTCATAGTAGTCCATAACCCATCACAACCTTCATAATGATCCATAACCCATCACAACCCTTTATAATGGTCCATAACCCTTCACAAGCTTCATAATGGTCCATAACCCATCACAACCCTTTATAATGGTCCATAACCCATCACAACCCTTCATAATAGAGCATAACCCATCACAACCCTTCATAATGGTCCATAACCCAACACAACTCTTTCTATGGTCCATAACCCATTACAACCCTTCATAATTGACCATAACCTATCACAACCCTTCATAATGGTCAATAACCCACCATAGTCCTCGATAATGGTTCATAACTCATCACACACTTTAGAATAGTACATAACCCAACACAACCTTTTCTATAGTCCATAACCCATAACAACCCTTCATAATTGACCATAACCTATCACAACCCTTCATAATGATCAATAACACATCATAATCCTTCATAATGGTTCATAACCCATCACAACCTTCATAATAGTACATAACCCATACAACCCTTCATAACGGTCCATAACCCATCACAGCCCTTTTTAATGGTCCATAACCCATCACAACCCTTTCTATGGGCCATAACAGATCGTAACCCTGCATAATGGTCTATAACCATAACAACACTTCATAATGGTCCATAACCGATGCAAACCTTCATAATGGTCCATAATCCATCACAACCCTTCGTAATGGTCCATAACCCAAGTAGTAACCCTTTCTATGGTCCATAACCCATCACAACTCTTCAAAATTGACCATAACCTATTAAAACCCCTCATAATAGTACATATCCCATCAGAACCCTTAATAGTGGTCCATAACCCATCACAACCTTCATAATGGTCCATAACCCATCGCAACCCTTTATAATGGTCCATAACCCATCACAACCTTTATAATGATCCATAAGCCATCACAACCATTTATAATGGTCCATAACCCATCACAACCGTTTCTATGGTCCATAACCGATAACAATCCTTCATAATTGACCATAACCTATCACAACCCTTCATAATGGTCAATAACTCATTATAATCCTTCATAAAGGTTCATAACCCATCAGAACCTTCATAATAGTACATAACCCATACAACCCTTCATAACGGTCCATAACCCATCACAACCCTTTCAAATGGTCCATAACCCATCATAACCCTTTCTATGGTCCATAACCCATCGCAATCCTGCATAATCGTCCATAACCATAACAACCATTCATAATGGTCCATAACCCATACAAACCTTCATAGTAGTCAATAACCCATCACAACCCTTCATAATTAACAATAACCCATCACAACTCTTCATAATGGTCCGTAACACATCGCAACCCTGCATAATGGTCCATACCCATTACAACCCTTCATAATGGTCCATAACCCATACAAAACTTCATAATGGTCCATAACCTTTCACACCCTTCATAATGGTCCATAACCTAACACAACGTTTTCTATGGTCCATAACCAAACACAACACTTCATAATTGACCATAACCTATCACAACCCTTCATAATGGTCCATAACCCATCGTATCCCTTCATAGTGGTCCATAACCCATCATAAACATCATAATGGTCCATAACTCATCACAACCCTTTATAATGGTCCATAACCCATCACAAACTTCATAATGGTCCATAACCCATCACAACCCTTTATAATGGTCTATAACCCATCACAACCGTTCATAATTGAGCATAACCAATCACAATCATTCATAAGGGTCCATAACCCAACACAACCATTTCTATGGTCCATAACCCATAACAACCCTTCATAATTGACCATAACCTATCACAACTCTTCATAATGGTCACTAACCCATCACAACCTTTATAATACTACATAACCCATAGAACCCTTCATAACGGTCCATAACCCGTCACAACCCTTTCTAATGGTCCATAACCCATCACAACCCTTTCTTTGGTCCATAACCAATCGCAACCCTACATAATGGTCCATAACAACAACAACCCTTCATAATAGTCCATAACCCATACAAACCTTCATAACAGTCCATACCCCATCACAACCCTTCATAATTAACTTTAACCCATCATAACCCTTCATAATTGACCATAACCCATCACAATCCTTCTTATGGTCCATAACCCAGCACAACCCTTTATATGGTCCATAACCCATCACAACTCTTCATAATTAACAATTACCCATCACAACACTTCATAATGGTCCATAACCCATGCAACCCTGCATAATGGTCCATAACCATAACAACCCTCCATAATTGTCCACAAGCCATGCAAACCTTCATCATGCTCTATAACCCATCACAACCCTTCATAATGGTCCAAAACCCATCACAACCTTTCATAATGGTCCATAACCCAACATTACCCTTTCTGTGGTCCATAACCCATCACAACTCTTCATAATTGACCGTAACCTTTGAATACCCCTCATAATGGTCCATAACCCTTCATAGTGGTCGATAACCCATCACAACCATCATAATGGTCCATAACCAATCATAACCCTTTATAATGGTTCATAACCCATCACAACCTTCATAATGGTCCATAACCCATCACAACCCCTTATAATGGTCCATAACCCTTCATAATTGAGCAGAACCCATCACAACCCTTCATAATGGTTCATAACCTAATACAACCCTTTCTATGGTCCATAACCCATAACAACCCTTCATAATTGACCATAACCTATCACAACCCTTCGTAATGGTCAATAACCCATCATAATCCTTGATAATGGTTCATAACCCATCACAACCTTTGTAATAGTACATAACCCATACAACCCTTCATAATGGTCGATAACCCGTCACAACCCTTTCTAATGGTCCATAATCCATCACAACCCTTTCTACGGTCCATAACCAATCGCAACCCTGCATAATGGTCTATAACCATAACAACCCTTCATATTGGTCCATAACCCGTACAAACCTTAATAACAGTCCATAACCCATCACAACCCTTCATAATTGACCATAACCCATCACAATCTTTCATAATTGATCATAACCCATCACAACCCTTCCTATGGTCCATAACCTACGATAACCCTTTCTATGGTCCATAACCCATCAAAACCTTCATAATTAACTATAACCCAACAGAACACTTCATAATCGTCCATAACCCATCGTAACCCTTCATAATGGTCCATAACCAAAACAACCATTCATAATTGTCCATAACCCATACAAACCTTCATCATGGTCCATAACCCATCACAACCCTTTATAATGGTCCATAACCCATCACAACCCTTCATAGTGGTCCATAACCCATCACAACCTTCATAATGGTCTGTAACCCATCACAACCCTTTATAATGGTCCATAACCAATCACAACCCTTCATAATTGAGCATTATCCATCACAACCCTTCATAATGGTATATAACCCAACACAAACCTTTCTATGGTCCATAACCAATAACAACCCTTTATAATTAACCATAACCTATCACGACCCTTCATAATGGTCAATAACCCATCATAACCCTTAATAGTGGTCGATAACCCATCATAACCTTCATAATGGTCCATAACCCATCACAACCCTTTATAATGGTCCATAACCCATCACAAACTTCATAATGGTCCATAACCCATCACAACCCTTTATAATGGTCCATAACCCATCACAACCCCTCATAATTGAGCATAACGCATCGCAACCCTGCATAATGGTCCATACCCATTACAACCCTTCATAATGGTCCATAACCCATACAAAACTTCATAATTGACCATAACCTATCATAATCCTTCATAATGGTTCATAACCCATCACAACCTTCATAATAGTACATAACCCATAGAACCGTTCATAACGGTCCATAACCCATCACAACCCTTTCTAATGGTCCATAACCCATCACAACTCTTCATAATTCACCATAACCTATGAATACCCCTCATAATCGTCCATAACCCATCATAACCCTTCATAGTAGTCGATAATCCATCACAACCATCATAATGGTCCATAACCCATCACAACCCTTTATAATTGTTCATAACCCATCACAACCTTCTAAATAGTCCATAACCCACCACAACCCTTTATAATGGTCCATAACCCTTCATAATTGAGCATAACCCATCACAACCCTTCATAATGGTTCATAACCTAATACAACCCTTTCTATGGTCCATAACCCATAACAACCTTCATAATTGACCATAACCTATCACAACCCTTCATAATGGTCAATAACCCATCATAATCCTTGATAATGGTTCATAACCCATCACAACCTTTGTAATGGTACATAACCCATACAACCCTTCATAATGGTCAATAACCCATCACAACACTTTCTAATGGTCCATAACCCATCACAACACTTTCTACGGTCCATAGCCCATCGCAACCCTACATAATGGTCCATAACCATAACAACTCTTCATAATGGTCCATAACCCATAAAAAAACCTTCATAACAGTCCATAACCCATCACAACCCTTCATAATTGACCATAACCCATCACAATCCTTCATAATTGACCATAACCCATCACAATCCTTCCTATGGTCCATAACCCAGCTTAACCCTTTCTATGGTCCATAACCCATCACAACCCTTCATAATTAACTATAACCCAGCACAACACTTCATAATCGTCCATAACCCTTCGCAACCCTTCATAATGGTCCATAGCCATAACAACACTTCATATTTGTCCATAACCCATACAAACTTTCATCATAGTCCATAACCCACCACAACCATTCATAATGGTCCATAACCCATCACAACCCTTCATAATGGTCGATAACCTAACACAACCCCTTCTATGGTCCATAATCCATCACAACTCTTCATAATTGACCATAACCTATCAAAACCCCTCATAACCCATCATAACCTTTCATAGTAGTCCATAACCCATCACAACCTTCATAATGATCCATAACCCATCACAACCCTTTATAATGGTCCATAACCCTTCACAAGCTTCATAATGGTCCATAACCCATCACAACCCTTTATAATGGTCCATAACCCATCACAACCCTTCATAATAGAGCATAACCCATCACAACCCTTCATAATGGTCCATAACCCAACACAACTCTTTCTATGGTCCATAACCCATTACAACCCTTCATAATTGACCATAACCTATCACAACCCTTCATAATGGTCAATAACCCACCATAGTCCTCGATAATGGTTCATAACTCATCACACACTTTAGAATAGTACATAACCCAACACAACCTTTTCTATAGTCCATAACCCATAACAACCCTTCATAATTGACCATAACCTATCACAACCCTTCATAATGATCAATAACACATCATAATGGTTCATAACCCATCACAACCTTCATAATAGTACATAACCCATACAACCCTTCATAACGGTCCATAACCTATCACAGCCCTTTTTAATGGTCCATAACCCATCACAACCCTTTCTATGGGCCATAACAGATCGTAACCCTGCATAATGGTCTATAACCATAACAACACTTCGGAATGGTCCATAACCGATGCAAACCTTCATAATGGTCCATAATCCATCACAACCCTTCGTAATGGTCCATAACCCAAGTAGTAACCCTTTCTATGGTCCATAACCCATCACAACTCTTCAAAATTGACCATAACCTATTAAAACCCCTCATAATAGTACATATCCCATCAGAACCCTTAATAGTGGTCCATAACCCATCACAACCTTCATAATGGTCCATAACCCATCGCAACCCTTTATAATGGTCCATAACCCATCACAACCTTTATAATGATCCATAAGCCATCACAACCCTTTATAATGGTCCATAACCCATCACAACCGTTTCTATGGTCCATAACCGATAACAATCCTTCATAATTGACCATAACCTATCACAACCCTTCATAATGGTCAATAACTCATTATAATCCTTCATAAAGGTTCATAACCCATCAGAACCTTCATAATAGTACATAACCCATACAACCCTTCATAACGGTCCATAACCCATCACAACCCTTTCAAATGGTCCATAACCCATCATAACCCTTTCTATGGTCCATAACCCATCGCAATCCTGCATAATCGTCCATAACCATAACAACCATTCATAATGGTCCATAACCCATACAAACCTTCATAGTAGTCAATAACCCATCACAACCCTTCATAATTAACAATAACCCATCACAACTCTTCATAATGGTCCGTAACACATCGCAACCAACAATAATGGTCCATACCCGTTACAACCCTTCATAATGGTCCATAACCCATACAAAACTTCATAATGGTCCATAACCTTTCACACCCTTCATAATGGTCCATAACCTAACACAACCTTTTCTATGGTCCATAACCAAACACAACACTTCATAATTGACCATAACCTATCACAACCCTTCATAATGGTCCATCACCCATCGTATCCCTTCATAGTGGTCCATAACCCATCATAAACTTCATAATGGTCCATAACTCATCACAACCCTTTATAATGGTCCATAACCCATCACAAACTTCATAATGGTCCATAACCCATCACAACCCTTTATAATGGTCTATAACCCATCACAACCGTTCATAATTGAGCATAACCAATCACAATCATTCATAAGGGTCCATAACCCAACACAACCATTTCTATGGTCCATAACCCATAACAACCCTTCATAATTGACCATAACCTATCACAACTCTTCATAATGGTCAATAACCCATCACAACCTTTATAATACTACATAACCCATAGAACCCTTCATAACGGTCCATAACCCGTCACAACCCTTTCTAATGGTCCATAACCCATCACAACCCTTTCTTTGGTCCATAACCAATCGCAACCCTACATAATGGTCCATAACAACAACAACCCTTCATAATAGTCCATAACCCATACAAACCTTCATAACAGTCCATACCCCATCACAACCCTTCATAATTAACTTTAACCCATCATAACCCTTCATAATTGACCATAACCCATCACAATCCTTCTTATGGTCCATAACCCAGCACAACCCTTTATATGGTCCATAACCCATCACAACTCTTCATAATTAACAATTACCCATCACAACACTTCATAATGGTCCATAACCCATGCAACCCTGCATAATGGTCCATAACCATAACAACCCTCCATAATTGTCCACAAGCCATGCAAACCTTCATCATGCTCTATAACCCATCACAACCCTTCATAATGGTCCAAAACCCATCACAACCTTTCATAATGGTCCATAACCCAACATTACCCTTTCTGTGGTCCATAACCCATCACAACTCTTCATAATTGACCATAACCTTTGAATACCCCACATAATGGTCCATAACCCTTCATAGTGGTCGATAACCCATCACAACCATCATAATGGTCCATAACCAATCATAACCCTTTATAATGGTTCATAACCCATCACAACCTTCATAATGGTCCATAACCCATCACAACCCCTTATAATGGTCCATAACCCTTCATAATTGAGCAGAACCCATCACAACCCTTCATAATGGTTCATAACCTAATACAACCCTTTCTATGGTCCATAACCCATAACAACCCTTCATAATTGACCATAACATATCACAACCCTTCGTAATGGTCAATAACCCATCATAATCCTTGATAATGGTTCATAACCCATCACAACCTTTGTAATAGTACATAACCCATACAACCCTTCATAATGGTCGATAACCCGTCACAACCCTTTCTAATGGTCCATAATCCATCACAACCCTTTCTACGGTCCATAACCTATCGCAACCCTGCATAATGGTCTATAACCATAACAACCCTTCATATTGGTCCATAACCCGTACAAACCTTAATAACAGTCCATAACCCATCACAATCCTTCATAATTGACCATAACCCATCACAATCTTTCATAATTGACCATAACCCATCACAACCCTTCCTATGGTCCATAACCTACGATAACCCTTTCTATGGTCCATAACCCATCAAAACCTTCATAATTAACTATAACCCAACAGAACACTTCATAATCGTCCATAACCCATCGTAACCCTTCATAATGGTCCATAACCAAAACAACCATTCATAATTGTCCATAACCCATACAAACCTTCATCATGGTCCATAACCCATCACAACCCTTTATAATGGTCCATAACCCATCACAACCCTTCATAGTGGTCCATAACCCATCACAACCTTCATAATGGTCTGTAACCCATCACAACCCTTTATAATGGTCCATAACCAATCACAACCCTTCATAATTGAGCATTATCCATCACAACCCTTCATAATGGTATATAACCCAACACAAACCTTTCTATGGTCCATAACCAATAACAACCCTTTATAATTAACCATAACCTATCACGACCCTTCATAATGGTCAATAACCCATCATAACCCTTCATAGTGGTCGATAACCCATCATAACCTTCATAATGGTCCATAACCCATCACAACCCTTTATAATGGTCCATAACCCATCACAAACTTCATAATGGTCCATAACCCATCACAACCCTTTATAATGGTCCATAACCCATCACAACCCCTCATAATTGAGCATAACGCATCGCAACCCTGCATAATGGTCCATACCCATTACAACCCTTCATAATGGTCCATAACCCATACAAAACTTCATAATTGACCATAACCTATCATAATCCTTCATAATGGTTCATAACCCATCACAACCTTCATAATAGTACATAACCCATAGAACCGTTCATAACGGTCCATAACCCATCACAACCCTTTCTAATGGTCCATAACCCATCACAACTCTTCATAATTCACCATAACCTATGAATACCCCTCATAATCGTCCATAACCCATCATAACCCTTCATAGTAGTCGATAATCCATCACAACCATCATAATGGTCCATAACCCATCACAACCCTTTATAATTGTTCATAACCCATCACAACCTTCAGAATAGTCCATAACCCACCACAACCCTTTATAATGGTCCATAACCCTTCATAATTGAGCATAACCCATCACAACCCTTCATAATGGTTCATAACCTAATACAACCCTTTCTATGGTCCATAACCCATAACAACCTTCATAATTGACCATAACCTATCACAACCCTTCATAATGGTCAATAACCCATCATAATCCTTGATAATGGTTCATAACCCATCACAACCTTTGTAATGGTACATAACCCATACAACCCTTCATAATGGTCAATAACCCATCACAACACTTTCTAATGGTCCATAACCCATCACAACACTTTCTACGGTCCATAGCCCATCGCAACCCTACATAATGGTCCATAACCATAACAACTCTTCATAATGGTCCATAACCCATAAAAAAACCTTCATAACAGTCCATAACCCATCACAACCCTTCATAATTGACCATAACCCATCACAATCCTTCATAATTGACCATAACCCATCACAATCCTTCCTATGGTCCATAACCCAGCTTAACCCTTTCTATGGTCCATAACCCATCACAACCCTTCATAATTAACTATAACCCAGCACAACACTTCATAATCGTCCATAACCCTTCGCAACCCTTCATAATGGTCCATAGCCATAACAACACTTCATATTTGTCCATAACCCATACAAACTTTCATCATAGTCCATAACCCACCACAACCATTCATAATGGTCCATAACCCATCACAACCCTTCATAATGGTCGATAACCTAACACAACCCCTTCTATGGTCCATAATCCATCACAACTCTTCATAATTGACCATAACCTATCAAAACCCCTCATAACCCATCATAACCTTTCATAGTAGTCCATAACCCATCACAACCTTCATAATGATCCATAACCCATCACAACCCTTTATAATGGTCCATAACCCTTCACAAGCTTCATAATGGTCCATAACCCATCACAACCCTTTATAATGGTCCATAACCCATCACAACCCTTCATAATAGAGCATAACCCATCACAACCCTTCATAATGGTCCATAACCCAACACAACTCTTTCTATGGTCCATAACCCATTACAACCCTTCATAATTGACCATAACCTATCACAACCCTTCATAATGGTCAATAACCCACCATAGTCCTCGATAATGGTTCATAACTCATCACACACTTTAGAATAGTACATAACCCAACACAACCTTTTCTATAGTCCATAACCCATAACAACCCTTCATAATTGACCATAACCTATCACAACCCTTCATAATGATCAATAACACATCATAATCCTTCATAATGGTTCATAACCCATCACAACCTTCATAATAGTACATAACCCATACAACCCTTCATAACGGTCCATAACCCATCACAGCCCTTTTTAATGGTCCATAACCCATCACAACACTTTCTATGGGCCATAACAGATCGTAACCCTGCATAATGGTCTATAACCATAACAACACTTCATAATGGTCCATAACCGATGCAAACCTTCATAATGGTCCATAATCCATCACAACCCTTCGTAATGGTCCATAACCCAAGTAGTAACCCTTTCTATGGTCCATAACCCATCACAACTCTTCAAAATTGACCATAACCTATTAAAACCCCTCATAATAGTACATATCCCATCAGAACCCTTAATAGTGGTCCATAACCCATCACAACCTTCATAATGGTCCATAACCCATCGCAACCCTTTATAATGGTCCATAACCCATCACAACCTTTATAATGATCCATAAGCCATCACAACCCTTTATAATGGTCCATAACCCATCACAACCGTTTCTATGGTCCATAACCGATAACAATCCTTCATAATTGACCATAACCTATCACAACCCTTCATAATGGTCAATAACTCATTATAATCCTTCATAAAGGTTCATAACCCATCAGAACCTTCATAATAGTACATAACCCATACAACCCTTCATAACGGTCCATAACCTATCACAACCCTTTCAAATGGTCCATAACCCATCATAACCCTTTCTATGGTCCATAACCCATCGCAATCCTGCATAATCGTCAATAACCATAACAACCATTCATAATGGTCCATAACCCATACAAACCTTCATAGTAGTCAATAACCCATCACAACCCTTCATAATTAACAATAACCCATCACAACTCTTCATAATGGTCCGTAACACATCGCAACCCTGCATAATGGTCCATACCCATTACAACCCTTCATAATGGTCCATAACCCATACAAAACTTCATAATGGTCCATAACCTTTCACACCCTTCATAATGGTCCATAACCTAACACAACCTTTTCTATGGTCCATAACCAATCACAACACTTCATAATTGACCATAACCTATCACAACCCTTCATAATGGTCCATAACCCATCGTATCCCTTCATAGTGGTCCATAACCCATCATAAACTTCATAATGGTCTATAACTCATCACAACCCTTTATAATGGTCCATAACCCATCACAAACTTCATAATGGTCCATAACCCATCACAACCCTTTATAATGGTCTATAACCCATCACAACCGTTCATAATTGAGCATAACCAATCACAATCATTCATAAGGGTCCATAACCCAACACAACCATTTCTATGGTCCATAACCCATAACAACCCTTCATAATTGACCATAACCTATCACAACTCTTCATAATGGTCAATAACCCATCACAACCTTCATAATACTACATAACCCATACAACCCTTCATAACGGTCCATAACCCGTCACAACCCTTTCTAATGGTCCATAACCCATCACAACCCTTTCTTTGGTCCATAACCAATCGCAACCCTACATAATGGTCCATAACAACAACAACCCTTCATAATAGTCCATAACCCATACAAACGTTCATAACAGTCCATACCCCATCACAACCCTTCATAATTAACTTTAACCCATCATAACCCTTCATAATTGACCATAACCCATCACAATCCTTCTTATGGTCCATAACCCAGCACAACCCTTTATATGGTCCATAACCCATCACAACTCTTCATAATTAACAATTACCCATCACAACACTTCATAATGGTCCATAACCCATGCAACCCTGCATAATGGTCCATAACCATAACAACCCTCCATAATTGTCCACAAGCCATGCAAACCTTCATCATGCTCTATAACCCATCACAACCCTTCATAATGGTCCAAAACCCATCACAACCTTTCATAATGGTCCATAACCCAACATTACCCTTTCTGTGGTCCATAACCCATCACAACTCTTCATAATTGACCATAACCTTTGAATACCCCTCATAATGGTCCATAACCCTTCATAGTGGTCGATAACCCATCACAACCATCATAATGGTCCATAACCAATCATAACCCTTTATAATGGTTCATAACCCATCACAACCTTCATAATGGTCCATAACCCATCACAACCCCTTATAATGGTCCATAACCCTTCATAATTGAGCAGAACCCATCACAACCCTTCATAATGGTTCATAACCTAATACAACCATTTCTATGGTCCATAACCCATAACAACCCTTCATAATTGACCATAACCTATCACAACCCTTCGTAATGGTCAATAACCCATCATAATCCTTGATAATGGTTCATAACCCATCACAACCTTTGTAATAGTACATAACCCATACAACCCTTCATAATGGTCGATAACCCGTCACAACCCTTTCTAATGGTCCATAATCCATCACAACCCTTTCTACGGTCCATAACCAATCGCAACCCTGCATAATGGTCTATAACCATAACAACCCTTCATATTGGTCCATAACCCGTACAAACCTTAATAACAGTCCATAACCCATCACAACCCTTCATAATTGACCATAACCCATCATAACCCTTCATAGTAGTCGATAATCTATCACAACCATCATAATGGTCCATAACCCATCACAACCCTTTATAATTGTTCATAACCCATCACAACCTTCAGAATAGTCCATAACCCACCACAACCCTTTATAATGGTCCATAACCCTTCATAATTGAGCATAACCCATCACAACCCTTCATAATGGTTCATAACCTAATACAACCCTTTCTATGGTCCATAACCCATAACAACCTTCATAATTGACCATAACCTATCACAACCCTTCATAATGGTCAATAACCCATCATAATCCTTGATAATGGTTCATAACCCATCACAACCTTTGTAATGGTACATAACCCATACAACCCTTCATAATGGTCAATAACCCATCACAACACTTTCTAATGGTCCATAACCCATCACAACACTTTCTACGGTCCATAGCCCATCGCAACCCTACATAATGGTCCATAACCATAACAACTCTTCATAATGGTCCATAACCCATAAAAAAACCTTCATAACAGTCCATAACCCATCACAACCCTTCATAATTGACCATAACCCATCACAATCCTTCATAATTGACCATAACCCATCACAATCCTTCCTATGGTCCATAACCCAGCTTAACCCTTTCTATGGTCCATAACCCATCACAACCCTTCATAATTAACTATAACCCAGCACAACACTTCATAATCGTCCATAACCCTTCGCAACCCTTCATAATGGTCCATAGCCATAACAACACTTCATATTTGTCCATAACCCATACAAACTTTCATCATAGTCCATAACCCACCACAACCATTCATAATGGTCCATAACCCATCACAACCCTTCATAATGGTCGATAACCTAACACAACCCCTTCTATGGTCCATAATCCATCACAACTCTTCATAATTGACCATAACCTATCAAAACCCCTCATAACCCATCATAACCCTTCATAGTAGTCCATAACCCATCACAACCTTCATAATGATCCATAACCCATCACAACCCTTTATAATGGTCCATAACCCTTCACAAGCTTCATAATGGTCCATAACCCATCACAACCCTTTATAATGGTCCATAACCCATCACAACCCTTCATAATAGAGCATAACCCATCACAACCCTTCATAATGGTCCATAACCCAACACAACTCTTTCTATGGTCCATAACCCATTACAACCCTTCATAATTGACCATAACCTATCACAACCCTTCATAATGGTCAATAACCCACCATAGTCCTCGATAATGGTTCATAACTCATCACACACTTTAGAATAGTACATAACCCAACACAACCTTTTCTATAGTCCATAACCCATAACGACCCTTCATAATTGACCATAACCTATCACAACCCTTCATAATGATCAATAACACATCATAATCCTTCATAATGGTTCATAACCCATCACAACCTTCATAATAGTACATAACCCATACAACCCTTCATAACGGTCCATAACCCATCACAGCCCTTTTTAATGGTCCATAACCCATCACAACCCTTTCTATGGGCCATAACAGATCGTAACCCTGCATAATGGTCTATAACCATAACAACACTTCATAATGGTCCATAACCGATGCAAACCTTCATAATGGTCCATAATCCATCACAACCCTTCGTAATGGTCCATAACCCAAGTAGTAACCCTTTCTATGGTCCATAACCCATCACAACTCTTCAAAATTGACCATAACCTATTAAAACCCCTCATAATAGTACATATCCCATCAGAACCCTTAATAGTGGTCCATAACCCATCACAACCTTCATAATGGTCCATAACCCATCGCAACCCTTTGTAATGGTCCATAACCCATCACAACCTTTATAATGATCCATAAGCCATCACAACCCTTTATAATGGTCCATAACCCATCACAACCGTTTCTATGGTCCATAACCGATAACAATCCTTCATAATTGACCATAACCTATCACAACCCTTCATAATGGTCAATAACTCATTATAATCCTTCATAAAGGTTCATAACCCATCAGAACCTTCATAATAGTACATAACCCATACAACCCTTCATAACGGTCCATAACCCATCACAACCCTTTCAAATGGTCTATAACCCATCATAACCCTTTCTATGGTCCATAACCCATCGCAATCCTGCATAATCGTCCATAACCATAACAACCATTCATAATGGTCCATAACCCATACAAACCTTCATAGTAGTCAATAACCCATCACAACCCTTCATAATTAACAATAACCCATCACAACTCTTCATAATGGTCCGTAACACATCGCAACCCTGCATAATGGTCCATACCCATTACAACCCTTCATAATGGTCCATAACCCATACAAAACTTCATAATGGTCCATAACCTTTCACACCCTTCATAATGGTCCATAACCTAACACAACCTTTTCTATGGTCCATAACCAATCACAACACTTCATAATTGACCATAACCTATCACAACCCTTCATAATGGTCCATAACCCATCGTAACCCTTCATAGTGGTCCATAACCCATCATAAACTTCATAATGGTCCATAACTCATCACAACCCTTTATAATGGTCCATAACCCATCACAAACTTCATAATGGTCCATAACCCATCACAACCCTTTATAATGGTCTATAACCCATCACAACCGTTCATAATTGAGCATAACCAATCACAATCATTCATAAGGGTCCATAACCCAACACAACCATTTCTATGGTCCATAACCCATAACAACCCTTCATAATTGACCATAACCTATCACAACTCTTCATAATGGTCAATAACCCATCACAACCTTCATAATACTACATAACCCATACAACCCTTCATAACGGTCCATAACCCGTCTCAACCCTTTCTAATGGTCCATAACCCATCACAACCCTTTCTTTGGTCCATAACCAATCGCAACCCTACATAATGGTCCATAACAACAACAACCCTTCATAATAGTCCATAACCCATACAAACCTTCATAACAGTCCATACCCCATCACAACCCTTCATAATTAACTTTAACCCATCATAACCCTTCATAATTGACCATAACCCATCACAATCCTTCTTATGGTCCATAACCCAGCACAACCCTTTATATGGTCCATAACCCATCACAACTCTTCATAATTAACAATTACCCATCACAACACTTCATAATGGTCCATAACCCATGCAACCCTGCATAATGGTCCATAACCATAACAACCCTCCATAATTGTCCACAAGCCATGCAAACCTTCATCATGCTCTATAACCCATCACAACCCTTCATAATGGTCCAAAACCCATCACAACCTTTCATAATGGTCCATAACCCAACATTACCCTTTCTGTGGTCCATAACCCATCACAACTCTTTATAATTGACCATAACCTTTGAATACCCCTCATAATGGTCCATAACCCTTCATAGTGGTCGATAACCCATCACAACCATCATAATGGTCCATAACCAATCATAACCCTTTATAATGGTTCATAACCCATCACAACCTTCATAATGGTCCATAACCCATCACAACCCCTTATAATGGTCCATAACCCTTCATAATTGAGCAGAACCCATCACAACCCTTCATAATGGTTCATAACCTAATACAACCCTTTCTATGGTCCATAACCCATAACAACCCTTCATAATTGACCATAACCTATCACAACCCTTCGTAATGGTCAATAACCCATCATAATCCTTGATAATGGTTCATAACCCATCACAACCTTTGTAATAGTACATAACCCATACAACCCTTCATAATGGTCGATAACCCATCACAACCCTTTCTAATGGTCCATAACCCATCACAACCCTTTCTATGGTCCATAACCAATCGCAACCCTGCATAATTGTCCATAACCATAACAACCCTTCATAATGGTCCATAACCCATACAAACCTTAATAACAGTCCATAACCCATCAGAACCCTTGATAATTGACCATAACCCGTCACAATCTTTCATAATTGACCATAACCCATCACAACCCTTCCTATGGTCCATAACCTACGATAACCCTTTCTATGGTCCATAAACCATCACAACCCTTCATAATTAACTATAACCTAACACAACACTTCATAATCGTCCATAACCCATCGCAACCCTTCATAATGGTCCATAACCATAACAACCATTCATAATTGTCCATAACCCATACAAACCTTCATCATGGTCCATAACCCATCACAACCCTTCATAATGGTCCATAACCCATCACAACCCTTCATAGTGGTCCATAACCCATCACAACCTTCATAATGGTCTGTAACCCATCACAACCCTTTATAATGGTCCATATCCCATCACAACCTACATAATGGTCCATAACTCATCACAACCCTTTATAATGGTCCATAACCCATCACAACCCTTCGTAATTGAGCATTATCCATCACAACCCTTCATAATGGTATATAACCCAACACAAACCTTTCTATGGTCCATAACCGATAACAACGCTTTATAATTGACCATAACCTATCACAACCCTTCATAATGGTCAATAACCCATCATAATCCTTGATAATGGTTCATAACCCATCACAACCTTCATAATAGTATATAACCCATACAACCCTTCATAACTGTCCATAACCTATCACAACCCTTTCTAATTTTCCATAACCCATCACAACCCTTTCTATGGTCTATATCCCATCGCAACCGTGCATAATGGTCCATAACAATAACAACCCTTCATAATGGTGATAACCCATACAAACCTTCAAAATAGTCAGTAACCCATCACAACCCTTCATAATTTACCATAACCCATCACAACCCTTCATAATTGACCGTAACCCATCACAACCCTTCCTATGGTCCATATCCTAGGACAACCCTTTCTATGTTGCATAACCCATCACAACCCTTCATAATTAACCATAACCCATCACAACACTTCATAAGGGTCCGTAACACATCGCAACCCTGCATAATGGTCCATAACCATAACAACCCTTCATAATGGTCCATAACCCATACAAACCTCCATCATGGTCCATAACCCATCACAACCCTTTATAATGGTCCATAACCGAACACAACCCTTCATAATGGTGTTAGTTCTATATGCCCAAGGATGATCATAAAATGATATTGCTATTAATATATGATCCTATAGGGTCACACCAATAACAAGTTAGTCACCAATTTGATCATTTGATACAATGAATTTTATTTATCGTCAAATGATATAATACTTGCAATTTATTTAGAGAATTATTATTTTATGGAAAATAATTATTATTCTAAAGTATAATTCATATGAGATGAATTAATTTGAGAGTGTATATGAGTATTTATATCATTTAATTATTAGATGATTTAAACGATAAGTATTTAACCCTTTTCTAATTTTAAGTATTAAAATAAAATTTTCATGTATGTATAAATGTATATGTATTTATATTTTATGAAAATATATATGTATATATAAATACATAATATAAAGATAT
Organism: Cichorium intybus; assembly: GCA_023525715.1. Classification (NCBI taxonomy): domain Eukaryota; kingdom Viridiplantae; phylum Streptophyta; class Magnoliopsida; order Asterales; family Asteraceae; genus Cichorium; species Cichorium intybus. The sequence goes on along the minus strand of CM042012.1, from coordinate 80,192,115 downwards.
ATATTTATAGATAAACATATATACTAGTATATATGTTAATTATAAGTGTATATATATATATATATATATATATATATATATATATATATATATATATATATATATATATATATATATATATATATATATATATATATATATATATATATATATATATATATATATATATATATATATATATATATATATATATGTGAATGAATAAAAGAGTTAAAGTGAGAATTGAGAGTTTATAAGTTATAAACTTTAGGGAAATATTTTATAAATAATAAACTTAAAGGTACTTTACCCTTTCCAAGGCAGGTGCACGTCCAACATCTCCCAAGGAGAGTGTCTGGACATGCCCAAACATTGAATAAAAAAATATCCTTGGTTTTGTAGCTTTGACCATGGGAAAAGTGAAGATTCCATGGATAAGAGGACTACTTATGCATGTTGTTGGGTCTTTGTGGGGTTGAACGAATTATACATACATTCTCTCAACATATTTGCTGAAAATATACCTCAAAATGCTCTCAAAACATCCCTTTTAACTTGGTAAAATCGGATTCAATATCATGCGCAAGAAAGGGTGATTTTTGCAAGTTGAAAACTAGCATTTTCTTGGTGTTACTACACTTGTTGGTGGATCAACTTTAGAAGGAACCTCATTTGGTTTCTAGCCATCATAAAGTATCCATCTAAAGCTCAAGAACACAATGGTATGATCTTGAACTTATCTTCATGTTTGTTTTTTCATTTTATCTTTACATGCATATAGCATGATCCTCTTGGAAGTGAAATTCGTGTTCATGATTTTATGCTTCCATTGCAACTCAAGGGTTTTGAAAAGTATTACGTGAACATTGATTTCCAACAATTGGTATCAAAGCCATAGCTATATTGCATGTTTAGATGATAAGTTTATTTGGATAAACTTGGTTTTTGGAAGCCATGAATGTTCATCTTCTTGAATGCAATGTTCATGCATGGCTTCTTTGGCAACATGCATATATAAATACTATGATTTTATGTAACCAACTAAAAATTATGTTTGCATGCATTTGGTTACATAATTGTTGACTTAGAAAAACAAAGTGCTGATTTTCTTATGATTTTATGTGATAAGTGGTGTATAAACAAGCCAATGACCATGTGTTGCATGTTTTGTGTTTAAATTCGATTTGATTGTAATCTATTCTTTTATTCAAATGGTTTGTAATAATAATTAGTTATTTACTTCTTTTATTCATTTTGTAAGTATTAGAATAGTTATATTCTTTTATATCTTCCACAAAATGTAACAAGAGAAAGAGCAAGAGCAAGAACCAAGAGAAGCAACACCAAAATAGCAACAGAAAATTCTGCCATGAGCTGTATATTTTCGGACCACTGTTGGGGCACCAAATAAATTCATTCATTGTTGTTTTGGTGCTATACTTGTTATTAACTTTGATATTTAACATAAAATCGAAGTTTTGGCAAGTGTTAGCATCAATATGACCAAGAAAGGAATGAAAAAAGGTCTTAAAACCTCCTGATTTTACTGCCATGCTGCTGTGGATTTCGAATCTATTTTGGGACCCAAAATAAATTCATATCTTGATGTTTTGATGCTATACTTGTTACTAACTATAATATATAGTATATACAAGAAGTTTTGGCAAGTATGTGCATCATTATAATCAAGAATGAAGTCAAGAAAGCTCCAAAACCCTCTGTTAAGGGCTATTACTGTCGAATCTATTTTGGCACACAACAAAATTTCTTAACCTCATGCCATGGTGCCAAGAAAGGGTGGTTCAAGTGTCACTTGATGATATAAGAATATTGGAAAAGTTATAGCTTAACCGGAAATCATTTGGTTGAGTTTTTGTTCCTATTTTGTCCCCATGAATGGACTTGATATTTCATATATAGCTCACATGAAATATCAAATAGTTGGCTTGTGTTTATGCACCCATGCATGCTTGTGATGATTGTATGGTTTTATTTTTATGTGTTTGGATGAAAATAAAATTTTTGCATGCTAGACAACTTAGATAATAAAACATAATCATCAAGGAGTTTGTATTTTTCAAATTGACATAAGAAGTGCTAAACAAATTGGTTTTACTAAAATGGGTTTTGTCTTAAAACCTATAAATGCCAAGTATTTGAAATATGGTAAAATGAATTAAAATGGAGATTTTATACATTTTATACAAACTCCCAAGCCTAAGTAATAATGGTAATTATTTAGGATTAAACTTGGTTCTCATGTATGTGCCCAAACCAAAACTTAATGTAGAATATTAGTTACAAATTTGACCACAAACAAGAAGTTAATAAAATGGAGATTTTATAACTTAAGGAACCAAATTAACAAGACATAGGATTTTATAAAATGGTACCATGTTCATTGAATACATGCAACCTACATGATGCCATATGTTGTTTTTCAAAAACTAGAATCGTAAAACATACAAATCCCTTTTTCGAAATACAAATCTATGCCATCCTTTTAAAAGACACTCACCTGTCACTTGTACACCCTTATGGGATAAAGGTCTCCTAACCATTTGGATTTGTCTTGTGACACTAGAGGTAGTTTTGCAACATTGATGGGATAAAGGTCACCTAATCGTTAGTGTTTGTCAATTCTACATGTCGTTTTAAGTAGGATGATTTGTTCGGGTATCTTTTGTGATAAAGGTCACCTAAGCATTAGAAACCCGAGGTATAGATGGGATCAAACATGCCAACCAAACAAATATTGTTTAAAGGATCCCATAATGCTAGAAGTTATATAGGATATAATTGGTAAACGCTACCTACATCATTGAATTAAGTAGATGGGATAAAGGTCACCTAACCGTTTGCTTGTATTACAACTTGGATTCTAGCCTTTAATAATTAATGTTTTGGAAACATAAAGGGTATTAGTTATTAAAGAATTAAAATACTAAATGGATTTTGTTAATGCTTGTAGATGGCGGAAAACCCAATAAACCTATACAACCAACCTCGTATTGGGGATTACTTTGGGGTCATGTTAAACTTCTATAACATGTGTTTTTGGCTACGTGCCTTGAAGAATGTACTTAGAAGAGATGGATTACTATATGTAATAAATCAACCAATTCCCAAAGAACCCCCTATCGACCAATTCATAGACCATTACGCTTGGAAGAAACATTATGATGATTTTTTTATGGTAGCAATTTATATGTTGGAAAACATGAGTCCTAACCTAAGCATGGAGTTACGACGCTACTTACCCTTGGCATATGAAATGGTAAAAGGATTGAGTAACCTCATTACAATCACTCTAGCTTTTCGACGGACCAAGACGAAGGAAGAGGAAGATGTAAGCACAAACATCTTAAGGATGAGCAAGCATTTGGATGCTTTATAAGACATTGGTCATCCAATGGATCATTTCATAGCAATGAGCCACATCCTCAAGTCATTGACACCTTTCTTCAATGGTTTCTTATTTCTAAGAGAGATTAATCTCTCTAAGATTTCCATAGATAACTTGCATCGAATGCTAGTGGACTATGAAAGAGACACTCCTAGACTAATCATATGTGATATATGTAAGACAGTCGAACACTGGAAACCGAATTGTCCAAAGAGATTCGACCTCAACAATTTCATTTTGAAAAACCAAGGTCAACAAGGAGAGGTAAGCAAGTGAAGATGACCAAGAAAATTCCCTAAGATCAAGCAAAAGTTGCGAGTCTTGGAAATTGAGTTTATGTTTAGAACATAAGTTCTTGTTTTGTAAAACAATAATTGTTATGAACAATGTATGTTTTAATTTTAGTTTGACTAAATGTATCATCGTTCAATTGAATATTTTGATAAAAATGAGTTTGCTTAATCGTGTTATATAACGATTATATTCATATTTGAAAATGACTAATTGCACTGTGTCTTTCAGTGAAACAATGAAGCAAGTCTCATTGATCTCAAAAATTGGTTTTATATATATATATATATATATATATATATATATATATATATATATATATATATATATATATATATATATATATATATATATATATATATATATATATATATATATATATATATATATATATATATATATATATATATATATATACTATAATCATCATTAGAATCCAATGTGATTTGAATCAAGTCTCTCTAAGACATATTTAACTAAGGCATGTAAACATTAATTGCATATACCAACCTCAAATATGTGGTATTTTGAGGGCAAATGAGAATGTTTTATTTGATATATGCAAATCTTGTTTACATGAAAAGGTTGTACTCTTTTCTATAATTGTATAGAAGCAAAGAAAGTTTTGTTAAGAAGGATACATTGTGTTGTATGCTATCTTTACAAAAGTATGTCTAGATATGATGATAGATACTACATTACCTTCACCAATTATTCAATCGTTGTGGTTGTGTTTCGTGAAACTTAGTTCACACTATCCTATTAAAAACACTTGTCATTATTTGTATGATCCTTGCGGGATAAAGATCACCTAACCGCTTGGATCATCTTATTTTGGCAAGGTGGTTCCGCCATCTCTATCGAATAAAGATCACCTAACCATTAGTCATTGGCAATTCCACATGTTTTAAAATAGGACAACTCAAGGAAGATTGTCTCAAAGTGAGGTTGTAGAATCAACACAAATTAGACCAATAAAAACCTTCACAGAAGGAAATTATTCTTAGATTATCTTGGTAATTGTGAGATTGTCTCACTACTCTTTCGACGGTTCATGCTATAAGTTAGCATCATGTCTATGAGGATGAAATGAATCCTATTGGATACATTTGTAGCTATCATATATGGTTATATACTTCCCAAGTAGTTATTGAACTATGCCTCATTTACTGTCATACATAAGATATGTAAGGTTAGTAAGACTAGTAAATAAGGTGCCTTAAAATAACTCATATGAAAGTTGTTCCATACTTGTGTTATTTAAAAGTATGTTGAAGTTTGTGTAGGACATAATACTTCAAGGTTTACATCAATAGGTATTTTAACAATAAAAGGTTTATTACCCAAGGAAGCTTACATATTGGAAGTGTTTCTAATTGTCGAGCTTAGTGGGAGCATTGTGAAAGTTGAAAGGTTCAAGACTCACAAAAACTCTATGTAATATTAAAGCAAGTTATTGATAAAAGATTGTTGAACATAACTGATTGAGATTGATCAAATGTTGATAGGAAACAGAATTGCTAGATTAGATTCTGAATCTTATATGGTTTTTTATACCATGTAGCAAAAGTGACATCAATTATTTGATCAAGTGCTTATTAAAACGCCATACGTTTGTAAGGTTTTGGAACCAAAAGGGAAATTTACCTTTCTCATGACCAATAAGGAATGATATCTAAAGTTCCGATGAAATGGTCAAATTACAATAATGGTAAGTCGGATTTTGTATCTGACAAAGTGGTTTAAAAACTACAAACACTAAGGTGAAATCCATTCATGGATTATAGTGAGGATCTCAATTATATTTTACTTTGATCAAATATTTTGATTTAATCAAAAGTAAAGAAACTTGTGTTAACATAGAAGCAAGTGGGAGGATATTATTATTCGTAGTTTAATATGTGAAAGACATACTTATTCTTGGAATATATATTCAAGGCAATTTATTGGAAGTATTTTTTATGTTCACATAAAAGTTATTATGAGGACAATAAGATTCCTAGTTTAGTATGTAATAAACATACTTGTTTTGGAATGTATTTGTGGGACTTTGGAAGTCTCCTCTTTATGATCGCGTAAGGGCTAGTGGGAGAGTATTACTCATATTCTTGGAATATAATATCTATGGAGATATATATATTTGACTTATAGAATTAAGTCAAGTTGCATTTATTGATATAATCTTGAAATGTTCGAGATAGTAGAATCTAAAGTACATTATTATAAGTATGATACAATATCATATTAACAATGTATATGCCAATATTCTCTAAAGGTTGAGCTATATACATATAGGATGGAATTGCATTTGTTTATGAAACTAAAACCCGTCATACATATGTACACATGCATTGGCTGGAACATGTCATAATGATTATGACAATATCATATCAATAGTATGCAAAAGAAGTCATAAGATAACTTTAAATAACATTTTGGGAAGTTACATTATCTATGGGAGTATAGAAGTCATCATAACATAAGATGTTATGCCAAGGATAACTTCAAAAGGTTGAGATCGTTCTCAACCATGGTTGGGAAAGTCTTCATTATTAATGAAATACTAGGTTTTTGAAGGAATTCCAAGCGAAGCGTGATGGGATAAAATTATACAAAGTATGAATACACTTACTTTTAGAAACTAAAGGTCAAAATGCTTGGATGAATAGGTTCATCAAGTAGCTAGGATAATCCCTGCCATTTAGGATTACCTAGAAATCTTGTGTGACATAAAGATAGTATTTGAGCCAAATATAACCCTAAGTCGCATATGATACACCAAGCATTTACTCTTTAAATTTTAACTCTATTCAGAATAAGGTTATAAGAAAGAGAAAGATGTATTCACAAAGTTCACACAAATCAAAGTTTGACAGACCCATTCTCGAAGTCCCTTATGTAAGTTAAGCATGAAGCATCATGCTTGAGGTCTAGGACTTTGTTATTCCAGTAAATGGGACTTGATTTGAATTTAGTATTTGGGCATTTGGAACATAGTAAACATCAATTATTGAAACTAAAATAATATATATATTTGATATGATTCTTTTATTTAATGATTGTTGTGTTCTATATTTACATGTTTAATCCTTGAATAATCTAATTATTCTAAATGTCCATAGTCGATCATAGTTGTGGGAGCAACTATGAAGTAAGACTAATATGAATTGGATTGGTTTACTTTTATGGGTAAAAGTAGCAAAAGGTTGCAACCAAATTCATAGATACTTGTTAGTGAACATGTATTGGACCAGACATGCTTCAAGAATACTTCGTGGATCATCGTCATAAGTAATTCTTGAATAAAATTAGTATCTTGATATCCTTAGACCTGAGATGCATATTTGGGACTCAAGTGTGGGGAATACTATGCTTAGATATGGTTAAACGTTGTTCTTGAAATAATAGGCAGCGCTATTAAGGCCACTGTCAGGTATAGTGTGAACCATATGAGAGACGTATGTAGTCAAGATGGGATTTGTTCCTCTTATGTGTTGAGAGTTAGACATCTAAGGCACCTAATCAAAAGTTCAACACAAATGAGAATGATTGTGTATCCATGTCTCATGTTAAACATGATGTTTGTGACAAAGGGATAACTGATACATAACTTGATATATCAATTAGAGCCTCGAGCTTTTTGAAGAATTGGATGTTGTTGAATGGCATTTTGTCATATGTTATTGGGGGCAGTGAAATGTTGCTAGATGTTCACCACTGTCATTATCACTTTATGATGCAACCTTGTGTAAGTGGGAGATTGTTAGTTCTATATGCCCAAGGATGATCATAAAATGATATTGCTAATAATATATGATCCTATAGGGTCACACCAATAACAAGTTAGACACCGATTTAATCATTTGATACAATGAATTTGATTTATCGTCAAATGATATAATACTTGCAATTTATTTAGAGAATTATTATTTTATGGAAAATAATTATTATTCTAAATTATAATTCAGATGAGATGAATTAATTTGAGAGTGTATATGATTATTTATATCATTTAATTGTTAAATGATTTAAATGATAAGTATTTAACCCTTTTCTAATTTTAAGTATTAAAATAAACTTCACTTGTATGTATAAATGTATATGTGTATATATATATATATATATATATATATATATATATATATATATATATATATATGTAAATACATAATATAAACATATATATTTATAGATAAACATATATATATATATATATATATATATATATATATATATATATATATATATATATATATATATATTAGTATATATGTTAATTATAAGTGTATATATATGTTTATATATATGTGAACGAATAAAATAGTTAAAGTGAGAATTGAGAGTTTATTATTTATAAACTTTAGGGAAATCTTTTATAAATAATAAACTTAAAGGCACTTTACCCTTTCCAAGGCAAAGTGCACGTCCAACATCTCCCAAGGAGAGTGTGTGGACATGCCCCAATATTGAATAAACAAATATCCTTGGTTTTGTAGCTTTGACCATGGGAAAAGTGAAGATTGTTAGTTCTATATGCCCAATGATGATCATAAAATGATATTACTAATAATACATGATCCTATAGGGTCACACCAACAACAAGTTTGACACCAATTGATCATTTAGAATGTTAAATTTGATTTAACATCAAATGATACTAAACTTGCAATTTAATCTTGTAAGTTATTATTATTTGAGGTAAATAATAATAACTTCAACATTAAAGGTTGATTATTAATTCATATGTGATGAATTAATCAAGAATGACAATTAAATTATTTAAGTTGTTAAATGATTTAATTGAATTATAAATAAATCATTTATTTAATTTAGTTAGTAAATTAAATAAAATGAAATATGCATATTGTAAATAAACTTACATCATTAAAATGCATGTCTAATAGATTTATTTATATGATTGATGCTTTAAGTGTTAATCCATTAAACACAAGTTTAAATGTTTATTGTTTATAAAACTTAATTGTATAAGTTTTAAATAATATAATTTAACAAACCTATATCATTTAAATGATATGGTGGCCGGCCATATAACATGCCTTGTGCATGTGTAAGAACTTTAACAAAGCATGCAATATTCCTTTCTCACTTTCAAGGGTTTGACAATTGGATGAATAAAACTTGTTTTCTTTAATCAACCACTTTCTCCCTCCCATATAACAAAGGTGGCCGGCCATTTTGAAGGTTAATACACATTCTAAACTTGTGAAAAGATCAACCAAACACTCTCCTTTTGTTCCTTGCAAAATCCGATTTTGGCATAAACAAGAGAAGAAGTTTTCATTGCAAGTTGTGGAACTAGCATTCAACGGTGTTCAAGCTTGTGGTGGACTAAGCTATAGAGGGATTCTAACTTGATTCCTTGTCATCAAAGTCGTCCAAACTAAGGTCAAGAAGAAAGGGTATGATCTTGAACTCTATCTATGCTTGTTCTTCATCTTATCTATACATGCATGTAGCCTGATCCTCTTGGAAGTGAAATTTGTGTTCATGATTTTTTTCTTCCGTTGCAACTTCAAGTTTTTGAAACTAATTACATGAACATATGATTTCCAACAATTGGTATCAGAGCCATGGCTATATTGCATGTTTAGATAATAAGTTTATTTGGATAAACTTGGTTTTTGGAAGCCATGAATGTTCATCTTCTTGAATGCAATGTTCATACATGGCTTCTTTGGCAACATGCAAGTGTTTAATCTATGATTTTATGTAACCAACTATATTTTATGTTAGCATGCATTTGGTTACATAATTGTTGCCTTAGAAAACAAAGTGTTGATTTTCTTATGATTTTATGTGATAAAATGGTGCATAAACAAGCCAAGGACCATATGATGCATGTTTTGTGTTTAAATTCGATATGGTTGTAATCTATTCTTTTATTCAAATGGTTTGTAATAATAATTAGTTATTTCCTTCCTTTATTCATTTTGTAAGTATTAGAATAGTAGTATTCTTTTGTATCTTTTATAAAATGTAACAAGAGAAGGAGATAAAAGCATGAGAAGATTGCACCCAACAGAAACGTTTTTCCTGCTTTCCTGCTGCCATTTTCGGACCTGTTAAGGAGGGTTTAGAAAATTCATATCTTGGTATTTTGATGCTATACTTGTTGGTAACTTTAATATCTAGAATATACAATAAGTGTTGGCAAGTATAAGCATCAATTTGACCAAGAATGAAGTCAAGAAAGCAACAAAATGACACAAAACCCTTCCTGCTGTCCCATACCTGTCGCAAGTTTTGGAGAGGGAAAAGAAAAATCACAAGCTCTTCCATGGTGTCAAGAAATGGTGGTTCAACTCTCATTTGATGTTATAAGAAGGTTGGCAAAATTTTAGCCAAATCGAAGATCATTTGGTTGAGTTTTTGTCACCTTTTTGTCCCTAGGTTTGGACTTGATATTTCATGTATGGCTCACATGAAATATCAAACTAGTTCGCTTGTGTTTATGCACCCATGCATGCATGTGATGATTGAATGTTTTATTATTTTATGTTGTGGATGAAAATAAGATTTTGCATGCTAGACAACCTAGATAATTAAACATAATCATCAAGGAGTTTGTAATTTTCAAAATTCACATTTAAAACATAAGATGTGACATACTTGGTTTTATTAAAAATGGGTTTTGTTGTAAAACCTATAAAGTCAAGTTATGAAAATAAATGAAACAAATAAAATGGAGATTTTATGAATTCTTACAAACTCCAACCCTAAGTAATAATGGTAATTATTTAGGATTAAAATTGGTTCTCATGTATGTGATCAAACTCAAACTTAATATTGGATATTAATTGTAATCTTGACCACAAACAAAGAATCAATAAAATAGAGATTTTATGATTAAGGAACCAATTAACAAAATAAGATTTTAATGGTACCATGTTCATTGGATGCATGCAATCTACATGATACCATATGTTTTCAAAATTAGAATTGTAAAACATACAAATCCCTTTCGAAATACAAATCAATGTCGTCCCTCTTAAAGACACTCATGTATCACTTGAATATCCTTGTGGGATAAAGGTTACCTAACCACTTGAAGTCTTCTTGTGATACAAGAGGTAGTTTTGCAATATTGATGGGATAAAGGACACCTAACCATTAATAGTTGACAAAACTACACGTCCCTTTAAGTGGGATGATTTGTTTGGAAATCTTTTGTGATAAAGGTCACCTAAACATTTGAAATCCAAGGCATAGATGGGATCAAACATGCCAAACTTATAAATGTTATAATGGGATCCCAGAAATTATATTTGGATATAATTGGTAAACAGTTACCTACCTTGTTGATTCGAATAGGCGGGATAAAGGATACCTAACCGCTTGTTTGTATTGCAACTTGGATTCTAGACCTTAATCAATTAAAGTTAATGAAACAAGAAAGGGTGTTAATTATTAAGGACTTAATATCATAATTTACTAAATCGAACCTTGTTAAAATTTTGTAGATGCCACCAAACACAACAAACCCGGCTTCTAACAAAACCTCACTACGGTTTCTCCTTGAGGGAGAAAAACTTAACCACACCAACTTCTTGGATTGGTACCGTAGTGTGAGAATAGTTCTCAAACAAGAAAAGAAAGAATATGTTCTCAATGAACCACTTTCTGAAGAGCCCCCTACCATTCCTAAGCCAGCACACGATGCATGGCTTAAAAAGATGGATGACTCCATTGATGCATCATGTCTAATGTAGGCAACTATGATTCCTGACCTTCAGAAGGATTTGGAGAATCATTCGGCCTATGACATGATTAATCAATTGAAGGAAATGTTCCAACAACTTGCAAGTACAGAAAGGTTCGAAACTGTTCGGGCTTTCCATGCTTGCAATATGGAGGATGGACAGACGGTCAGCTCTTATGTGCTTAAAATGAAGAGTCAGTTTGATCATTTGCCACGTCTTGGAGTTGTGATGCCCGAAGACCTAGCAACGGATATGATCCTTAACTCCTTGACAAAGTCTTTTGATCCCTTCGTCATGAATTATAACATGAATGGTTTGAACAAAACTATCCCGGAATTGCATGGGATGCTAATTACCGCGGAAAAGAATTTGCCTAAGAAAACCACTCACGTTCTCATGATCAAGGAAGGTGGCACAAAGAGAACTAGACCCGAACACCCCACCAACTCCAAGGGCAAGGGGAAGGCAAAGGTTGTCAAAGGAAAGGGCAAGAAAGTTGTCCAACCATCCCGTCCGCCCAAGAAGAAGGCAAAGGTTGCCAAAGAAGACGCGTGCTTTAAATGTGGCAAAGTTGGGCATTAGAAGAGAAATTGCCCTACCTATCTTGCGGAGTTGAAGAAGAAGAAGGCCGGTGAGGGCACTTCAAGTATCTATGTGATAGACCTAAAACTTTATAATTTATCTCCTAACACATGGGTATTTGAAACTGGTTGTGGAACTCACATTTGTAATATGTTGCAGGGGTTCAAAAGGAGTAGGCGACTGAAGGCAAACGAGGTAGTACTCCGGGTTGGAAACAGTGAAAGGGTTGCGGTCGATTCAATTGGAAGTTTTGATTTGTTACTACCTAGTGGCTTGTATTTGACATTGTTGAATGTTTATTATGTTCCTAGCTTGACTAGGAATATTGTTTCGGTTGCTAAGTTGAGACAATGTGGATTTGATCTTTGCTTTATGAATGATGACATTTGTGTTTACAAAAACAATGTGTTCTATTTTAAGGCTAGGCCTTTAAATGGAATTTATGAGGTAAACCTTGATGAAAAGACTAACTATGGCTCATTATACCACACTTTCACCAAGAGACCCAAATGTGATTTGAGTCAAATTTATCTATGGCATTGTCGCCTTGGGCATATAAACAAGAATCGCATATCCCAACTTCAAAAGAGTGGACTTTTGAAGGCAAATGAGAATGACTCATTTGATATATGTGAATCTTGTTTACATGGCAAGATGACTAAAGCTCCTTTCTCGGAAACCAATGAGAGGGCAAAGGACTTCTTAGGAATTATACATACGGATGTATGTGGCCCTTCAAGCCAATGACTAGATATGGTGAAAGATATTTCATCACCTTCACTGATGACTTTAGTCGTTTTGGTTATGTTTATTTAATTAAACATAAACATGAGGCGTTTGAAATGTTCAAAACGTTTCAAAGTGAAGTGGAAAATCAACTCAACAAAACAATTAAAGTTCTTCGTTCTGATAGAGGAGGTGAGTACTTAAGTACAAACTTTATGGATCATCTTAAGACTTGTGGAATTGTTTCACAACTTACTCCACCTGGAACACCACAACATAATGGTGTATCTGAAAGGCGGAACCGAACACTATTGGATATGGTTCGATCCATGATGAGTAGAAGTACTCTACCTTTATCATTTTAGGGTTATGCTTTGCAAACAGCTGCTCGTCTCCTAAACATGGCACCTACTAAGAAGGTAGATAAAACGCCTTATGAGATATGGCATGGAAAGGTTCCATCTTTATCCTATCTCAAGGTATGGGGTTGTGAAGCTTATGTTAGACAAGAAGCTTCAAACAAACTAGAACCCCGTTCAACTAAGTGTATCTTTGTAGGGTATCCAAAAGATTGTCTTGGATACTACTTCTACAATCCCATAGAGAATAAGATATTTATTTCTCGAAAAGCTGAATTCCTAGAAAACAAGTTTCTGACGGAAGAGGCTAGTGGAAGGTTTGTGGAACTTGAAGAACTTCAGGAACCATAGCCTGATGCACAAGAAATTGGATCTAGCATTCAACAAGAAATTGTTGAACCTGAACAAACAGTTGACCAGGAACAACTTGTAACACAAGGTGTTCGTAGATCTGGTAGGGTTCGATTTGAACCTGAAAGGTATGGTTACCTAATGATGGAAGAGGAATGTTATATGATAGATTCTGATGAACCTGTCAACTACCAGAGTGCAATGTCAGATCCTGAATCTGATAAATGGCTTGAAGCCATGAACACAGAGATGCAATCCATGCACGATAACCAAGTATGGGACTTGGTTAATCTTCCCACCAATTGTAAGACTGTTGGGAACAAATGGGTTTTCAAGAAGAAAACCGACGTGGATGGAAATGTTCACACTTTTAAGGCTAGACTTGTCGCTAAAGGATACTCACAAACTCATGGTATAGACTATGATGAGACCTTTTCACCAGTGGCAATGATCAAGTCGATTAGGATACTTTTTGCCATAGCCGCATACTATGATTATGAGATATGGCAAATGGATGTCAAGACCGCTTTCCTTAATGGACACTTATTGGAAGATGTCTATATGGATCAACCTGAAGGTTTTGTCGATCCTAAGCATCCAAACAAAGTGTGCAAGCTTAAAAGATCTATTTATGGATTGAAGCAAGCATCTCGAACATGGAACATCCGCTTTGATGAAAAGATTACGAATTTTGGATTCATTAAAAATGAGGATGACTCCTGTGTTTACAAGAAAGCTAGTGGGAGCATAGTCATATTCCTAGTATTGTATGTAGATGACATACTTTTATTTGGAAATGACATCCCAACCTTAAAAAGTGTCAAAGCGTTCCTTGAGAACTGTTTCTCAATGAAGGACTTAGGAGAAGCTGCTTATGTATTAGGCATAAAGATCTATAGAGATAGATCTAAGAGACTTATTGGTCTAAGCCAAAGTGTATATATTGATAAAATCTTGAAAAGGTTCAAGATGCAAGACTCCAAAAGAGGATTCTTGCCAATACCGCATGGCACCATCCTAAGCAAGTCTCAGTGCCCAAGCACTAGGACTGAACTTGAAAGGATGAAACATGTCCCATATGCTTCGGCAATTGGGTCCATCATGTATGCCATGTTATGCACTAGGCCCGACGTCTCATGTGCCTTAAGCATGACTAGTAGGTATCAACAGAACCCAGGTGAGGCCCACTGGACTGCTGTAAAGAACATTCTTAAGTACTTAAGAAGAACTAAAGACATGTTTTTAGTTTACGGTGGTTTGGAAGAAAGCTTAAAGGTAAGGGGTTACACTGACGCAAGCTTCCAAACAGATAGGGACGATTCGAGATCTCAATCTGGGTATGTCTTTATTTTAAATGGAGGAGCCGTGTCTTGGAAGAGTTCCAAACAAGAAGTGATTGCACAATCCACTACAGAATCAGAATATGTTGCTGCTTCGGAAGCTGCTCAAGAAGCTGTCTGGATGAGAAAGTTCATTGAAGATCTAGGGGTTGTTCCTTCCATTTGGGACCCTATAGAAATCTTCTGTGACAATCTAGGTGCTAAAGCTCAAGCAAAGGAACCTAGATCGCATCAAAAGACCAAACACATTCACCGAAGGTATAACTACATACGACATGAAGTTAAGAATGGTGTAATAAGTATTCACAAGGTTCATACAGATCAGAATTTGGCAGACCCATTCACGAAGCCTTTACCCCAAGCTAAGCATGAAAGTCACGCTAAGGGTATAGGACTTCGTTTTTCTAATGAATGGATTTGATTTGTGTTTAGTGTTTTATGAATATGAAACTATGTAAACAGCAGTAATTATGTAATATATGTGACGTGATGTTTCATTCATAATTATGTGTTTTAATATTAGCATGTTTAATTCTTGAATAATCTAATTATTCTAAATGTCCATAGTCGATCATAGTTGTGGGAGCAATTATGAAGTAAGACTAATATGAATTGGATTGGTTGACTTTTATGGGTAAAAGTAGCAAAAGGTTGCAACCAAATTCATAGGTACTTGTCAGTGAACAAGTATTGGACTTGACCCGTTTCAAGATCACTTCATGGATCATTATCATAAGTGATTCTTGAACAAAGGTATTATCATTGTATCCTTTGACCTGAGATACATATTTGGGACTCAAGTGTAGAGAGTTCTGTGCTTTGATATGGTTCACCGTTGTTCTTGAAATATAGACAACCATACAGACCATACTCAAGTATAGTACAAACTACATAAGGGGCGTATGTAGTCAAGACGGGATTTGTTCCTCTTATGTGTTGAGAGTTAGACAACTAAGGCGCCTGATTGAAAGTTGAACATAAAATGAGAATGATTAAGATTCATGTCTCACGTTCAACATGATGTCTGTGACAAAGGGATAATTGATAGATAACCTTGTACATGAATTAGAGCCTCGTGCTTATGAAGAATTGGATGTTGTTGAATGGCATTATGTCATGTGTTATTGGGGGCAGTGAAATGTTACTAGACGTTTACCACTGTCGATATCATTCTATGATGTAACCTTGTGCAAGTGGGAGATTGTTAGTTCTATATGGCCAAGGATGATCATAAAATGATATTACTAATAATACATGATCCTATAGGGTCACACCAACAACAAGTTTGACAGCAATTGATCATTTAGAATGTTAAATTTGATTTAACATCAAATGATATTAACCATAACAACCCTTCATAATGGTCCATAACCCATACAACCTTCACAATAGTCCATAACCCATCACAAACCATCATAATTCACCATAATCCATCACAACCCTTCCTATGGTCCATAAACCAGCACAACCCTTTCTATGGTCCATAACCCATCACAACCGTTCATAATTAACCATAACCCATAATAACACTTCATAATGGTCCATAACACATCATAAGGCTGCATAATGGTGCATAACCATAACAACCATTCATAATGGTCCATAACCCATACAAACCTTTATAATGGTCCATATCCCATCACAACCCCTCATAATGGTCCATAACCCAACACCAACCCTTTTCTATGGTCGATAACCCATCACAACTATTCATAATTGACCATAACCTATCACAACCCCTCATAATGGTCCATAACCCATCATAACCCTTCATAGTGGTCCATAACCCAACATAACCTTCATAACGGTCCATAACACATCACAACCCTTTATAATGGTCCATAACCCATCATTAGAAGACTTGTTTTTGCTGGAACAGTCTACCACATCTGGCGGGAAAGAAATTTACGCATTTTTAAAAAAATAAAAAGATCTCATCATGCTGTCGTGAATTGTGTTAAGGATGATATCCGCTGTAGACTGCTGAGTCTTTCTTTGAAAACTTGCACTAATGTTGATTTGGCTAAAACTATTTGGACCCTCCCTTAATTTTCCCCCTCTGCGCTTTCTTTTTTTCTATGCTTGTTTTGGCTTGTATGGTTTGTTTGTTTTGCAGGTTGCTTTCCTTTATGTTCTTCTTTGCTTATGGTCCCTTCTCTTGGTTTGGTTCCTAGTTTAGCTTGTTGTCCGTTGGGGCCTGTCCCGATGGATTTTCTGTTTTTTGGTGGGGAGTCCCCAGCCTTATATTGTATTTATTCTTTTTATTAATAAAATTTGCCAGAGGTGCCGCCCTCTTTACCCAAAAAAAAAAAACCCATCACAACCCTTCATAATTGAGCATAACCCATCATAACCCTTCATAATGGTCCATAACCCAACAAAACCCTTTCTATGGTCCATAACCCATAACAACCCTTCATAATTGACCATAACCTATCACAACCCTTCATAATGGTTCATAACCCATCACAACCTTCATAATAGTACATAACCAATACAACCCTTCATACCGGTTCATAAACCATCACAAGCCTTTCTAATGGTCTATAACCCACCATAACCCTTTCTATGGTCCATAACCCACCGCAACCTGCATAATGGGCCATAACCATATCAACCCTTCATAGTTGTCCATAACCCATACAAACCTTCATAATAGTCCATAACCCATCACAAGCCTTCAAAATTGACCATTAACCATCACATCCCTTCATAATTGACCATAACCCATCACAACCCTTCGTATGGTCCATAACCCAGCACACAACCCTTTCTATGGTCCCTAACCGATCACAACCCTTCATAATTAACCATAACCCCTCACAGCACTTCATAATGGTCCATAACACATCGCAACCCTGTATAATGGTCCATAACATTAACAATCCTTCATAATGGTCCATAACCCATACAAACCTTCATAATGGTCCATAACCCATCACAACCCTTCATTATGATCCATAACCCAACACAACCCTTTCTATGGTCCATAACCCATCACAACCCTTTCTAAGGTACATAACCCATCACAACTCTTCATAATAGACCATAACCTATCACAACCGCTCATAATGGTCCATACACCATCATAACCCTTCTTAGTAGTCCATAACCCATCACAACCTTCAAAATGGTCCATAACCCATCACAACCATTTATAATGGTCCATAACCCATCACAACCCTTCATAATTGAGCATAACCCATCACAACCCTTCATAATGGTCCATAACCCAACACAACCCTTTCTAGGGTCCATAACCCATAACAACCCTTCATAATTGTCCATAACCTATCACAACCCTTCATAATGGTCAATAACACATCATAATCCTTCATAGTGGTTCATAACCCATCACAACCTTCATAATAGTACATAATCCATACAACCCTTCATAACGGTCCATAACCCATCACAACACTTTCAAATGGTCTATAACCTATCACAACCCTTTCTATGGTCCATAACCCATTACAACCTAGCATAATGGTCTGTAACCATAACAACCCTTCATAAGGGTCCATAAGTCATACAAACCTTCATAATAGTCCATAACACATCACAACTGTTCAAAATTGACCATAACCCATCACAACCCTTCATAATTGACCATAACCCATTACAACCCTTCCTATGGTCCATAACCCAGCACACAACCCTTTCTATGGTCCATAACTAATCACAACCCTTCATAATTAACCATAACTTATCACAACACTTTATAATGGTCCATAACACATTGCAACCCTGCATAATGGTCCGTAACCATAACAACCGTTCATAATTGTCCATAACCCTTACAAACCTTTATAATGGTCCATAACCCAACACAACTCTTTCTAAGGTCCATAACCCATCACAACTCTTCATAATGGTCCATAACCCAACACAACTATTTCTAAGGTCCATAACCCATCACAACTCTTCATAATGGTCCATAACCCAACACAACTCTTTCTAAGGTCCATAACCCATCACAACTCTTCATAATTTACCATAACCTATCACCACCCTTCATAATGGTCCATAATCCATCATAACCCTTCATAGTGGTCCATAACCCATCACAACCTTCATAATGGTCCATAACCTATCACAACCCTTTATAATGGTCGATAACCCATCACAACCCTTCATAATGGTCCATACCCCAACACAACTCTTACTAAGAATCATTCATAACTGACAATAACCTATGACAAACACTCATAATGGTCCATTGTTGGAAATCATATGTTCATGTAATGAGTTTCAAAAACTTGAAGTTGCAACGGAAGCAAAAACATGAACACAAATTTCACTTCCAAGAGGATCATGCTACATGCATGTAAAGATAAGATGAAGAAGAAGCATAGATTAAGTTCAAGATCATAACCTTTCTTCTTGGCTTGATTTGGACGAAATATAATGGCTAGGAATCAAAGTAGACTCCCTCTATAGTTGATCCACCACAAGCAAGATCACCTTTGAATGCTAGTTCCACAACTTGCAAATGAACCCTCTCTTGATGTTAATACTTGAACGATTCTTGCATGCAACTTTGAGAGAGTTTCCTTTTGTTTCTTGGCTGATTTTTTTGACACAAGTGTGAAGACCTCTAACCCCTCTAAGTGCCGGCCATACACCCCTTAAATGAAAGAAGAAAAGACTAGTTTATTCATAGAGAAAGGCAATTGTTGTTCCCATGGTCAAGCATTGAAAACACCAAGCATCTTTCTCCACCTTTTAATTGTTTAATCAATTGCTTTTGAGGCATGGGGAGCCTTAGTGTGGCCGGCCACATGGGAGGGAAAAAGAGAGTTTTATAAACTCTCTTTATTATTTATAAACTTATGACAAAGTTTTATAAATAATAAATCTTTATACTTATGTTTAATGGAATAACTTTTAAACCATATTCATGTACATAAACCCTTTCAAACATGTAATATATTTATATGATGTAAATGTATTTACAACATCCATATTACATTTTATTTAATTTACCATTTAAATTAAATAAAAGGTTTACATATAATTCAAGTAAATCATTTAACTACTTAACCAATTTAATTGTCATACATGATTAATTCATCACATATGAATTGTTAATCAACCTTTAATTTTGTAGTTATTATTATTTACTATAAATAATAATAACTTACAAGATTAAATTGCAAGTTTAGTATCATTTGATGTTAAATCAAATTTAACATTCTAAATGATCAATTTGGTGTCATACTTGTTGTTGGTGTGACCCTATAGGATCATGTATTATTAGTAATATCATTTTTTGATCATCCTTGGACATATAGAACTAACAATCTCCCACTTGCACAAGGTTGCATCATATAATGACATCGACAGTGATAGACGTCTAGCAACATTTAACTGCCCCCAATAACACATGACATTATGCCATTCAACAACATTCAATTCTTCAGGAAGCACGAGGCTCTAATTGATGTATAAGGTTATCTATCAATTATCCCTTTGTTACAGACATCATGTTGAACATGAGACATGGATCTTAATCATTCTCATTTTATGTTCAACTTTCAATCAGGCGCCTTAGATGTCTAACTCTCAACACATAAGAGGAACAAATCCCGTCTTGACTACATATGCCCCTCATGTAGTCAGTACTATACTTGAGTATGGTCTGTATGGTTGTCTATATTTCAAGAACAACGGTGAACCATATCAAAGCACAGCACTCTCTACACTTGAGTCCCAAATATGCATCTCAGGTCCAAGGATACAATGATAATACCTTTGTTCAAGAATCACTTATGATAATGATCCACGAAGTGATCTTGAAACGGGTCAAGTCCAATACTTGTTCACTGACAAGTACCTATGAATTTGGTTGCAACCTTTTGCTACTTTTACCCATAAAAGTCAACCAATCCAATTCATATTAGTCTTACTTCATAATTGCTCCCACAACTATGATCGACTATGGACATTTAGAATAATTAGATTATTCAAGGATTGAACATGCTAATATTAAAACATATAATTATGAATGAAACATTACGTCACATATATATTACATAATTATTGTTGCTTACATAGTTTCATATTCATAAAACACTAAACACAAATCAAATCCATTCATTAGAATAACGAAGTCCTATACCCTTAGCGTGACTTTCATGCTTAGCTTGGGGTAAAGGCTTTGTGAATGGGTCTGCCAAATTCTGATCTGTATGAACCTTGTGAATACTTATTTCACCATTCTTAACTTCATGTCTTATGTAGTTATATCTTCGGTGAATGTGTTTGGTCTTTTGATGCGATCTAGGTTCCTTTGCTTGAGCTATAGCACCTAGATTATCACAGAAGAATTCTATAGGGTCCCGAATGGAAGGAACAACCCCTAGATCTTCAATGAACTTTCTCATCCAGACAGCTTCTTGAGCAGCTTCCGAAGCAGCAACATATTCTGATTCTGTAGTGGATTGTGCAATCACTTCTTGTTTGGAACTCTTCCAAGACACGGCTCCTCCATTTAAAATAAAGACATACCCAGATTGAGATCTCGAATCGTCCCTATCTGTTTGGAAGCTTGCGTCAGTGTAACCTTTTACTTTTAAGCTTTCTTCCAAACCACCGTATACTAAGAACATGTCTTTAGTCCTTCTCAAGTACTTAAGAATGTTCTTTACAGCAGTCCATTGGGCTTCACCTGGGTTCTGTTGATACCTGCTAGTCATACTTAAGGCACATGAGACGTCGGGCCTTGTGCACAACATGGCATACATGATGGACCCAATTGCCGAAGCATATGGGACATGTTTCATCCTTTCAAGTTCAGCCTTAATGGTTGGACACTGAGACTTACTTAGGATGGTGCCATGTGGTATTGGCAAGAATCCTCTTTTGGAGTCTTGCATCTTGAACCTTTTCAAGATTTTATCAATATATACACTTTGGCTTAGACCAATAAGTCTCTTAGATCTATCTCTATAGATCTTTATGCCTAATACATAAGCAGCTTCTCCTAAGTCCTTCATTGAGAAACAGTTCTCAAGGAATGTTTTGACACCTTTCAAGGTTGGGATGTCATTTCCAAATAAAAGTATGTCATCTACATACAATACTAGGAATATGACTATGCTCCCACTAGCTTTTTTTTAAACACAGGAGTCATCCTCATTTTTTATGAATCCGAAATTTGTAATCTTTTCATCAAAACGGATGTTCCATGTTCAAGACGCTTGCTTCAATCCATAAATAGATATTTTAAGCTTGCACACTTTGTTTGGATGCTTAGGATCGACAAAACCTTCAGGTTGATCCATATAGACATCTTCCAATAAGTGTCCATTAAGGAAAGCGGTCTTGACATCCATTTGCCATATCTCATAATCATAGTATGCGGCTATGGCAAAAAGTATCCTAATTGACTTGATCATTGCCACTGGTGAAAAGGACTCATCATAGTCAATACCATGAGTTTGTGAGTATCCTTTAGCGACAAGTCTTGCCTTAAAATTGTGAACATTTCCATCCACGTCGGTTTTCTTCTTGAAAACCCATTTGTTCCCAACAGTCTTACAATTGGTGGGAAGATTAACCAAGTCCCAAACTTGGTTATCGTGCATGGATTGCATCTCTATGTTCATGGCTTCAAGCCATTTATCAGATTCAGGATCTGACATTGCAGTCTGGTAGTTGACGGGTTCATCAGAATCTATCGTATAACATTCCTCTTCCATCATTAGGTAACCATACCTTTCAGGTTCAAATTGAACCCTACCAGATCTGCAAACACATTGTGTTACAATTTGTTCCTGATCAACCCTTTGTTCAGGTTCAACAATTTCTTGTTGAATGCTAGATCCAACTTCTTGTGTATCAGGTTGTGGTTCCTGAAGTTCCTCAAGTTCCACAAACCTCCCACTTGCCTCCTCCGTCAGAAACTTGTTTTCTAGGAATTCATCTTTTCGAGAAATAAATATCTTATTCTCGATGGGATTGTAGAAGTAGTATCCAAGACAATCTTTCGGATACCCTACAAGGATACACTTAGTTGAACGGGGTTCTAGTTTGTTTGAAGCTTCTTGTCTAACATAAGCTTCACAACCCCATACCTTGAGATAGGATAAAGATGGTACCCTTCCATGCCATATCTCATAAGGCGTCTTATCTACCTTCTTAGTAGGTGCCATGTTAAGGAGACGAGCAGCTGTTTGTAAAGCATAACCCCAAAATGATAAAGGTAGAGTACTTCTACTCATCATGGATCGAACCATATCCAATAGTGTTCGGTTCCGCCTCTCAGATACACCATTATGTTGTGGTGTTCCAGGTGGAGTAAGTTGTGAAACAATTCCACAAGTCTTAAGATTATCCATAAAGTTTGTACTTAAGTACTCACCTCCTCTATCAGAACGTAGAACTTTAATTGTTTTGTTGAGTTGATTTTCCACTTCACTTTGAAACGTTTTGAACATTTCAAACGCCTCATGTTTATGTTTAATCAAATAAACATATCTGAATCGACTAAAGTCGTCAGTAAAGGTGATGAAATATCTTTCACCATATCTAGTCATTGGCTTGAAAGGACCACATACATCTGTATGTATGATTCCTAACAAGTCCTTTGCCCTCTCATTGGTTCCGGAGAAAGGAGATTTAGTCATCTTGCCATGTAAACAAGATTCACATATATCAAATGAGTCATTCTCATTTGCCTTCAAAAGTCCACTCTTTTGAAGTTGGGATATGCGTTTCTTGTTTATATGTCCAAGTCGACAATGCCATAGATAAATTTGACTCAAATCACATTTGGGTCTCTTGGTGAAAGTGTGGTATAAAGAGCCATGGTTAGTCTTTTCATCAAGGTTTACTTCATAAATTCCATTTAAAGGCCTAGCCTCAAAATAGAATACATTATTTTTGTAAACACAAATGTCATCATTCATAAAGGAAAGATCAAATCCACATTGTCTTAACTTAGCAACCGAAATAATATTC
This sequence comes from Cichorium intybus, assembly GCA_023525715.1. Lineage (NCBI taxonomy): Eukaryota > Viridiplantae > Streptophyta > Magnoliopsida > Asterales > Asteraceae > Cichorium > Cichorium intybus. The sequence continues at coordinate 80,168,396 of CM042012.1, read as the reverse complement.
CTAGTCAAGCTAGGAACATAATAAACATTCAACAATGTCAAATACAAGCCATTAGGTAGTAATAAATCAAAACTTACAATTGAATCCACCGCAACCCTTGCACTGTTTCCAACCCGGAGTACTACCTCGTTTGCCTTCAGTCGCCTACTCCTTTTGAACCCCTGCAACATATTACAAATGTGAGTTCCACAACCAGTATCAAATACCCATGTGTTAGGAGATAAATTATAAAGTTCTAGGTCTATCACATAGATACCTGAAGTGCCCTCACTGACCTTCTTCTTCTTCAACTCCGCAAGATAGGTAGGGCAATTTCTCTTCCAATGCCCAACTTTGCCACATTCGAAGCACGCGTCTTCTTTGGCAACCTTTGCCTTCTTCTTGGGCGGACGGGATGGTTGGACAACCTTCTTGCCCTTTCCTTTGACAACCTTTCCCTTCCCCTTGCCCTTGGAGTTGGTGGGGTGTTCGGGTCTAGTCCTCTTTGTACCACCTTCCTTGATCATGAGAACTTGAGTGGTTTTCTTAGGCAGATTCATTTCCGCGGTAATTAGCATCCCATGCAATTCCGGGATAGTCTTGTTCAAACCATTCATGTTATAATTCATGACGAAAGGATCAAAAGACTTTGTCAAGGAGTTAAGGATCATATCCGTTGCTAGCTCTTCGGGCATCACAACTCCAAGACGTGCCAAATGATCAATGTGACTCTTCATCTTGAGCACATAAGAGCTAACCGACTGCCCATCCTCCATCTTGCAAGCATGGAAAGCCCGAACAGTTTCGAACCTTTCCGTTCTTGCAAGTTGTTGGAACATTTCCTTCAATTGATTAATCATGTCATAGGCCGAATGATTCTCCAAATCCTTCTGAAGGTCAGGAATCATGGTTGCCAACATTAGACATGATGCATCAATGGAGTCATCCATCTTTTTAAGCCATGCATCGTTTGCGGGCTTAGGGATGGCAGGGGGCTCTTCAGGAAGTGGTTCATTGAGAACATATTCTTTCTTTTCTTGTTTGAGAACTATTCTCACACTACGGTACCAATCCAAGAAGTTGGTATGGTTGAGTTTTTCTCCCTCAAGGAGAGACCGTAGTGAAGTTTTGTTTGGAGCCGGGTTTGTTGTGTTTGGTGCCATCTACAAAATTTTAACAAGGTTCAATTTAGTAATTTATGATATTAAGTCCTTAATAATTAATACCCTTTCTTGTTTCATAAACTTTAATTGATTAAGGTCTAGAATCCAAGTTGCAATATGAATAAGTGGTTAGGTATCCTTTATCCCTCCTATTCGAATCAACAAGGTAGGTAACGGTTTACCAATTATATCCATTATAACATTTATAAGTTTAGCATGTTTGATCCCATCTATGCCTTGGATTTCTAATGCTTAGGTGACCTTTATCAAAAAAGATTTCCAAACAAATCATCCCAATTAATAGACGTGTAGTTTTGCCAACTATTAATGGTTAGGTGTCCTTTATCCCACTAATATTGCAAAGCTACCTCTTGTATCAAAAGAAACTATCAAGTGGTTAGGTAACCTTTATCCCACAAGGATATACAAGTGATACATGAGTGTTTTAAGAGGGACGGCATTGATTTGTATTTCGAAAGGGATTTGTATGTTTTACAATTCTAATTTTGACCATAACCTATACAACCCTTCATACCGGTCCATAACCTATCACAAGCATTTCTAATGGTCTATAACCCATCATAACCCTTTCTATGGTCCATAACCCACCGCAACCTGTATAATGGGCCATAACCATAACAACACTTCATAGTGGTCCATAACCCATACAAACCTTTATAATAGTCCATAACCCATCACAAGCCTTCAAAATTGACCATAACCCATCACATCCCTTCATAATTGACCATAACCCATCACAACCCTTTCTATGGTCCATAACCCAGCACACAACCCTTTGTATGGTCCATAACCGATCACAACCCTTCATAATTAACCATAACCCCTCACAGCACTTCATAATGGTCCATAACACACCGCAACCCTCCATAATGGTCCATAACATTAACAATCCTTCATAATGGTCCATAACCCATACAAACCTTCATAATGGTCCATAACCCATCACAACCCTTCATAATGATCCATAACCCAACACAACTCTTTCTATGGTCCATAACCCATCACAACCCTTTTATGGTCCATAACCCATCACAACTCTTCATAATTGACCATAACCTATCACAACCGCTCATAATGGTCCATATACCATCATAACCCATCACAACCTTCATAATGGTCCATAACCCATCACAACCATTTATAATGGTCCTTAACCCATCACAACCCTTCATAATAGTCCATAACCCATCACAACCCTTCATAATGATCCATAACCCATCACAACCCTTCATAATTGAGCATAATCCATCACAACCCTTCATAATGGTCCATAACCCAACACAACCCTTTCTAGGGTCCATAACCCATAACAACCCTTCATAATTGTCCATAACCTATCACAACCCTTCATAATGGTCAATAACACATCATAATCCATCATAATGGTTCATAACCCATCACAACCTTCATGATAGTACATAATCCATACAACCCTTCATAACGATCCATAACGCATCCCAACCCTTTCTAATGGTCCATAACCTATCACAACCCTTTCTAAGGTCCATAACCCATTGCAACCGTGCATAATGGTCTGTAACCATAACAACCCTTCATAAGGGTCCATAAGTCATACTAACCTTCATAATAGTCCATAACCCATCACAACCCTTTAAAATTGACCATAACCCATCACATCCCTTTATAATTGACCATAACCCATTACAACCCTTCCTATGGTCCATAACCCAGCACACAACCCTTTCTATGGTCCATAACCAATCACAACCCTTCATAATTAACCATAACTCATCACAACACTTTATAATGGTCCATAATACATTGCAACCCCGCATAATGGTCCGTAACCATAACAACCCTTCATAATGGTCCATAACCCTTACAAACCTTCATAATGGTCCATAACCCATCACAACCCTTCATAATGGTCCATAACCCAACAAAACCCTTTCTAAGGTCCATAACCAATCACAACTCTTCATAATTTACCGTAACCTATCACCACCCCTCATAATGGTCCATAATCCATCATAACCCTTCATAGTGGTCCATAACCCATCACAACCTTCATAATGGTCCATAACCTATCCCAACCCTTTATAATGGTCGATAACCCATCACAACCCTTCATAATGGTCCATACCCCAACACAACTCTTACTAAGGTCCATAACCCATAATAACCATTCATAATTGACAATAACCTATGACAAACACTCATAATGGTCCATAACCCATCATAAACCTTCTTAGTGGTCCATAGCCCATCACAACCTTCATAATGGTCCATAACCCATCACAACCCTTTATAATGGTCCATAACCCATCATAACCTTCATAATGGTCCATAACCAATCACAACCCTTTATAATGTCCATATCCCATCAAAACCCTTCATAATTGAGCATAACCTATCAAAACCCTTCATAATGGGCCATAACCCAACACAACCCTTTCTATGGTCCATAACCCATAACAACCCTTCATAATTGACCATAACCTATTACAACCCTTCATAATGGTCAATAACCCATCATAATCCTTCATAATGGTTCATAACCCATCACAACCTTCATAATAGTACATAACCCTATACAACCCTTCATAACAGTCCATAACCCATCACAACCCTTTCTAATGGTCCATAACCCATCACAACCGTTTCTATGGTCCATAACCCATCGCAACCCTGTATAATGGTCCATAACCATAACAACCCATCATAATGGTCCATAACCCATACAACCTTCACAATAGTCCATAACCCATCACAAACCATAACCCATAACAACACTTCATAATGGTCCATAACACATCATAAGCCTAAATAATGGTGCATAACCAAAACAACCCTTCATAATGGTCCATAACCCATACAAACCTTCATAATGGTCCATATCCCATCACAGCCCCTCTAATGGTCCATAACCCAACTCCAACCCTTTCTGTGGTCGATAACCCATCACAACTGTTCATAATTGGCCATAACCTATCACAACCCCTCATAATGGTCCATAACCCATCATAACCCTTCATAGTGGTCTATAACCCAACATAACCTTCATAATGGTCTATAACACATCACAACCCTTTATAATGGTCCATAACCCATCACAACCCTTCATAATTGAGCATAACCCTTCATAACCCTTCATAATGGTCCATAACCCAACAAAACTCTTTCTATGGTCTATAACCCATAACAACCCTTCATAATTGACCATAACCTATCACAACCCTGCATAATGGTTCATAACCCATCACAACCTTCATAATAGTACATAACCCATACAACCCTTCATACCGGTCCATAACCCATCACAAGACTTTTTAATGGTCTATAACCCATCATAACCCTTTCTATGGTCCATAACCCACCGCAACCTGCATTATTGGCCATAACCATAACAACCCTTCATACTATGAAGGGTTGTTATGGTTATGGCCAATTATGCAGGTTGCGGTGGGTTATGGACCATAGAAAGGGTTATGATGGGTTATAGACCATTAGAAATGCTATACTTGGTACCAACTTGTTTGCGGTGGGTTATGGACCATATACTTGGTACCAACTTGTTTGGTTACCATCAAGTTTGGTTGGTACAAGTTGGTAATGGTATATACCAAGAAATTAGCAATGTAATTATTTTCATTTATTAAACACTTTTATTGAAGTAATATTGTCGTTAATTTTTAATTTCTAAATTTAATGTGGTAATAACTATCGACTAATGTGGTTAAATGATTAATACTCATACTTTTAAAGTTATAAACACCGAACCACATGACAATTGAAATATGTTATATATATATATATATATATATATATATATATATATATATATATATATATATATATATATATATATATATATATATATATATATATATATATATATATATATATATATATATATATATATATATATATATATATATATATATATATATGAATTGGTTGGTACGGTACTACCGTGGTATCTTAGATATTATACCATTATCGTACCATGATTACCTAATTGGTATGGTACTACCAACCAAATATGTTGGCTACCAAACATATTGGCTACCAATTTTATTGGTTCGGTTGGTAACATGTTGGTTGGTTTTCCGTGGTACATATTTGCCAGCCCTACTTCATAGTGGTCCATAACCCATACAAACCTTCATAATAGTCCATAACCCATCACAAGACTTCAAAATTGACCATAACCCATCACATCCGTTCATAATTGACCATAACCCATCACAACCCTTTCTATGGTCCATAACCCAGCACACAACCCTTTGTATGGTCCATAACCGATCACAACCCTTCATAATTAACCATAACCCCTCACAACACTTCATAATGGTCCATAACACATCGCAACCCTGCATAATGGTCCATAACATTAACAATCCTTCATAATGGTCCATAACCCATACAAACCTTCATAATGGTCCATAACCCATCACAACCCTTCATAATGATCCATAACCCAACACAACCCTTTCTATGGTCCATAACCCATCACAACCCTTTATGGTCCATAACCCATCACAACTCTTCATAATTGACCATAACCTATCACAACCCCTCATAATGGTCCATATACTATCATAACCCTTCTTTGTGGTCCATAACCCATCACAACCTTCATAATGGTCCATAACCCATCACAACCCTTTATAATGGTCCATAATATATCACAACCTTCATAATGGTCCATAACCCATCACAACCATTTATAATGGTCCTTAACCCATCACAACCCTTTATAATTGAGCATAACCCATCATAACCCTTTATAATGGTCCATAACCCAACATAACCCTTTCTAGGGTCCATAACCCGTAACAACCCTTCATAATTGACCATAGCCTATCACAACCCTTCATAATAGTCAATAACACATCATAATCCTTCATAATGGTTCATAACCCATCACAACCTTCATAATAGTACATAATCCATACAACCCTTCATAATAGTCTATAACCCATCCCAACCCTTTCTAATGGTCCATAACCCATCACAACCCTTTCTATGGTCCATAACCCACTGTAACCATGCATAATGGTCTGTAATAACAACCCTTCATAAGGGTCCATAAGTCATACAAACCTTCATAATAGTCCATAACCCATCACAACCCTTCAAAATTGACCATAACCCATCACATCCCTTCATAATTGACCATAACCCATTACAACCCTTCCTATGGTACATAACCCAGCAGACAACCCTTTCTATGGTCCATAACCGATCATAACCCTTCATAATTAACCATAACTCATCACAACACTTTACAATGGTCCATAACACATCGCAACCCTGCATAATGGTCCGTAACCATAACAACCCTACATAATGGTCCATAACCCTTACAAACCTTCATAATGGTCTATAACCATCACAACCCTTTATAATGGTCCATAACCCAACACAACCTTTCATAATGGTCCATAACCCATCACAACCTTCATAATGGTCCATAACCTATCACAACCCTTTATAATGGTCGATAACCCATCACAACCCTTCATAATGGTCCATAAACCAACACAACCCTTACTAAGGTCCATAAACCATAATAACCATTCATAATTGACAATAACCTATGACAAACACTCATAATGGTCCATAACCCATCATAAACCTTCTTAGTGGTCCATAGCCCATCACAACCTTCATAATGGTCCATAACCCATCGCAACCCTTTATAATGTTCCATAACCCATCATAACCTTCATCATGGTCCATAACCAATCACAACCCTTTATAATGTCCATATCCCATCAAAACCCTTCATAATTGACCATAACCTATTACAACCCTTCATAATGGTCAATAACCCATCATAATCCTTCATAATGGTTCATAACCCATCACAACCTACATAATAGTACTTAACCCTATACAACCCTTAATAAGAGTCCATAACCCATCACAACCCTTTCTAATGGTCCATAACCCATCACAATTGTTTCAATGGTCCATAACCCACCGCAACCCTGTAAAATGGTCCATAACATGAACAACCCTTCATAATGGTCCATAACCCATACAACATTCACAATAGTCCATAACCCACCACAGCCCATCATAATTTACCATAACCCATCACAACCCTTCATAATTGACCATAACACATCACAACCCTTCCTATGGTCCATAAACCGGCACAACACTTTCTATGGTCCATAACCCATCACAACGGTTCATAATTAACCATAACCCATAACAACACTTCATAATGGTCTATAACACATCACAAGCCTACATAATGGTGCATAACCATAGCAACCCTTCATAATGGTCCATAACCCATACAAACCTTCATAATGGTCCATATCCCATCACAACCCCTCATAATGGTCCATAATCCAACACCAACTCTTTCTATGGTCAATAACCAATCACAACTATTCATAATTGACTATAACCTATCACAACCCCTCATAATGGTCCATAACCCATCATCACCCTTTATAGTGGTCCATAACCCAACATAACCTTCATAATGGTCCATAACACATCACAACCCTTTATAATGGTCTATAACACGTCACAACCCTTCATAATTGAGCATAACCCATCATAACCCTTCACAACGGTCCATAACCCGACACAACCCTTTCTATTGTCCATAACCCTTAACAACCCTTCATAATTGACCATAACCTATCACAGCCCTTCATAATGGTTAATAACCCATGCTAATCCTTCATAATGGTTCATAACCCATCACAACCTTCATAATAATACATAACCCATACAACCCTTCATACCGGTCCATAACCTATCACAACACTTTCTAATGGTGTATGACTCATCATAACCCTTTCTATGGTCCATAACCCATCGCAACCCTGCATAATGGGCCATAACCATAACAACCCTTCATAATGGTCCATAACCCATACAAACCTTCATAATAGTCCATAACCCATCACAACCCTTAAAAATTGACCATAACCCATCACAACCCTTCCTTTGGTCCATAACCCAGAACACAACCCTTTCTTTGGTCCATAACTGATCACAACCCTTCATAATTAACCATAACCCATCACAGCACTTCATAATGGTCCATAACACATCGCAACCCTATATAATGGTCCATAACCATATCAATCATTCATAATGGTCCATAACCCATACAAACCTTTATAATGGTCCATAACCCATCACAACCCTTCATAATGGTCCATAACCCAACATAACCTTTTCTATGGTCCATAACCCCTCACAACCCTTTCTATGGTCCATAACCCATCACAACTCTTCATAATTGATACGAATTGGAATGGCTCAAGCTCTATAATTGAATACAAGGGAATCTTGGTTGTGTGGAATAAAAATATGGTGCAAAATGATGGGAGTTTGGGCTGTAACAACACATGGAGAATGAGGGCCCAAATGTGACGTGTTTGTGTTGTTTAATGGATTTGAAGGTTGTTTGGGCTCAATGGCCTGTGGAGTTTGCATGATCACTTGCATGGATTAGGGCTGCACATTTGAAGGCATTTGGATGCATTTGGGTTGCATTTGGAGTTAATTAGAAGCTTACAACGTTTTTCTTTCATTTAATGAGTCATTTAAGTTTGTTTTGATGAGTAGTTAGTATTTTATTTAATAACTTGGCTGTTGGGTTGTTTTGTAACCCTCCATCTTTATGTTTAGGCTTTATAGCCATTTCTTTTTGCTTGTAACAGCTAGAATACGAATATTAATCAAGAAAACAAAAACTTTGTTCATTGAGTTTGTACCTTACACTCACAAATTCGTCTTTTGAGGGATGATTTCCTGATTTTGACTTGAATTCAAGTTAATAGGTCTTAGCTTGTCTTCAAAAGAAAATCAATCTATAGGTCTAGGTTGTTTATCACTCTATCTTTACTTTTTATTGTTAATTCTGCTGCAATTCGCCAAAAAAACACCCATACACATATCATAAGTGGTATCAGAGCCGAAGTTTCGATTGGGCACGAGTTACTCAAGAATTATGTTAGGTTCATAAACCCTAATGGGATGGCTAGAGAAAGAAAGAGAAGTGGCAGCCAAGGCTACAAATAAGGCAATCCAAGAGTGGATGGCTATGATGCAATCAGATGTTGAACAAGAAGACATTGGAGAGATGTCATTTTCTGATTTGGAAGAAGAAGATGAAGATTCAGGCCCTATATATGATACCTATGATGAAGAAGACGAGTTCCTTGATGAAATTGAAGAACAAGTCGCTAAAAACGAAATTGAAGATGAAATTGCTGAAAGAAGGAGTTTTGTTGGTGAGGAATTCGACTTTGTTGGTGAAAACAAGAGTAATGAAGAAGTGATTTTTGCTGAATCACAAAGATCAACCCAAGAACAAAGGATCATGAGGTCAAATGATGCTAGGTACCAAAAAATTCAGATTCTCTCATCTTCAATGATTATTTTTCTAAAGATCTTATGGATATCACAAGTAGAAGCTTTGTTGATAAAGAGGACTTATTAATTTGTTACACTCACATTCGTTTCAAAGTGTGGGAACTTATAGCACCTTGGAAACCATGGGATACTTACTTCTTTATTAAAACTGAGGGTTGTAACAAATGCTTTATGGATCTGAAAAGGGAGTGTGGTGGTGGATTAGATCATGATGTTTATAATCCCATTGGTTATGATCTTGTTAATTATGAGCTTAGAAACGGTGTTGCTGAATTTGAAGATCAAGCTAAAGGGCTGAATTCAGCAAGTGGTTTGAAGATGAGCATGTGTGTGGATGAAGGCCATAAAGGTCTGATTGAAACAAGCCAGGAAAGTGTGGTTGCTGCTCCTAAAATGGTAACACCTAATCCGATACCTTTTCAGAGCCTCAAGATGAAAAACGATGCTAGTAGTGAAGGCCAAAGGCAAGGGAAATCTTGTGCTTATTATTTGTATTTTCCACAAGCACTTGATTTCAAAGGAAGGGGTTTTAAGCAATTTTATTGGCATTGGTTAAAAGGGGAGTTAGTATTAATTAACCATGCTAAAAAGATTACTTATGGGTTAAATTGGGAACCAAGTTCCATGTGGCATCTCAATCTGAACCAATGCTTGAATATGGCCATTAAAAGATTCTTGAAGTGGATTGCTAAGAAAGATTGCAAACTCTTTTCTTACAGAACAGCCCAAGGAGATGCAAAAAGGGTGATGACTAAACTTGTTTGTCACATCTTTGAAGTGGGGTTGTTATTAACTAACCTTGCACAAGAAAAGGGGTTGATGTTAGTTAATCATGTCAAAAGAATCACCATGGGCTGGAATTGGGAATCAAGGATCATATGGAGTCCCAATCATGATATTTTCTTGAAGGTGGAGGTTATGAAAATTTTGTGTAAAGTGATAGAACAAGCTAAGCTAAGGTGTGATATTGAAGGGAGAATAGCGATGTTTATACTTGCTGGTTGCAACAATCAAGCTAAAGATGTTAAGATCGCATTTGGGAGAATGTTGGGGCTTGCAATCATGGATGGTATCAACCATGATTTAATTATGACTTTTTTGTTTGGCAATTATTTAAACAGGTACACAACAGATGTAGGGCTTCTCAATGCTCTCAAAACCAATCCAAATGAAGGAATGACTGAAGTTGGTAAAGAAAAGGTTGTTTATGATGGTGGAGGACATGATGAAAGTGTTTTGAACAATATTCTGCCCAAGGTAGCTAGTGGAGAAGAAAGTGGTGTCAAAGGGGTGCAAGATGTGTTAAAATGCATGGAGATAAAGATCTTTCAAGAAAGGAAGTCAAAGGAGACCTTGGGAACAGATTTCATATCATTTGTGTGTTCAAACCCAAAGATTGAGTTGTTTTTGAAGCCAAGCCAAGACTATCCTTCTAAGAGGGAGGGATGGGAGGAAATAAGAGGCATAGGGCAGCATTGTGTACCAAGGGAATTGAAAGGAGCTAAGGGAGTCTTCGTTACAAATCTTTATGATGATGGCTTAGCGGAATTGAGGACAATTCCTTTTCAAGAGGGAGGGAATGATACGAATTGGAATGGCTCAAGCTCTATAATTGAATACAAGGAAATCTTGGTTGTTTGGAATAAAAATATGGTGCAAAATGATGGGAGTTTGGGCTATAACAACACATGGAGAATGAGGGCCCAAATGTGATGGGTTGGTGTTGTTTAATGGATTTGAAGGTTGTTTGGGCTCAATAGCCCGTGGAGTTTGCATGATCACTTGCATGGATTAGGGCTGCACATTTGAAGGCATTTGGATGCATTTGGGTTGCATTTGGAGTTAATTAGAAGCTTGCAACGTTTTTCTTTCATTTAATGAGTCATTTAAGTTTGTTTTGATGAGTAGTTAGTATTTTCTTTAATAACTTGGCTGTTGGGTTGTTTTGTAACCCCCATCTTTATGTTTAGGCTTTATAGCCATTTCTTTTTGCTTGTAACAGCTAGAATACGAAAATTAATCAAGAAAACAAGAACTTTGTTCATTGAGTTAGTAGCTTACACTCACAAATTCGTCTTTTGAGGGATGATTTCCTGATTTTGACTCGAATTCAAGTTAATAGGTCTTAGCTTGTCTTCAAAAGAAAATCAATCTATAGGTCTAGGTTGTTTATCACTCTATCCTTACTTTTTATTGTTAATTTCGCTGCAATTCACCAAAAAAACACCCATACACGTATCAGATGTGATGGGTTATGGTCAATTTTGAAAGGTTGTGATGGGTTATGGACTATTATGAAGGTTTGTATGGGTTATGGACCATTATGAAGGGTTGTTATTGTCACACCCCCGAACGAGGCGGCGGAACATGCCGGGCTGTGCGACTAAGTTCTTGGATCACAGGCAATTGAATATACAGTACAAGTACAACAATAAACCAAAGGATAGTTGTATTTCATCTTGAAGTTTGAATACATGGTTCTTACAAATAATAATAGTAGAGTACATGAAATGTCTTAACAGATATAACAAAACTAAGTTGCCTGAAATCCGTGAAGATTTCCATTTTCTGAAAGTCTCATTGATTTCCTGAGAATACATGTAGTTTTGAGGGTCAACACAAGGTTGGTGAGAGTTACAGGTTTTATGCTGAACACAGCACTGATACTTTTAAAATAACTAAAAGTATTCCTTTTGTAAGTATAATCATACTTGTAAATGAGTTTGTAAAGAGTTGCTGAAAATCGTAAGTAATACCATACTTATAAATGAATTGTATAGAGTTTTTGAAAACCATAAGTAATACCATACTTATAAATGATATGTACGTTTATGAGAAAACCATCAATGCTTATAGTTGAGTCCTATAACCGAGCTATTCGACTGAAATGTACCCCCCTACAACGCTTCATGGACGTTGTAGTAATGAATTAAATAAATATCACCTACATCGATTTGCAAGTCGAAGTTGTAGCTAGCAACCGTAGGTGGGGGTGTCAACCCGTATAGATCTATACATATGTATCTCGCTCTGCTTGATTAACGGTTATAGTAGTATGGGGTCTAGGTATTTCTACTTAGTTATGAATAGTGTCTCACTATCTAAGCCATTGATAAATGTAGGATAGACAAGTCTCATCCCAAAATGGTTTTTGTTATAAAAGCCAAGTATGTTGATAAGTATATACGTAATAGTGTACAATACTCGCTTATTGAAAACATTTTATAAAGCTATAATAACATTTATAAAACTTGATATGAAATTGGTAAATGTTTATATTGCACATGTATTCTCCCCCATAATATATAAACACATAGACAAAGGGGCCGTAACACTCACTTATTGAAAACATTTTATAAAGCTATAATAACATTTATAAAACTTGATATGAATTTGGTAAATGTTTATATTGCACATGTATTCTCCCCCATAAGATATAAAAACATAGACAAAGGGGCCGTAACACTCACATTTGAAGCGTGAATTCAGTTTAGATATAAGAACGATCGTGTTTGAGAAGCACCGCGAAATAACACCACAAAACAACAAGGTTTTGTGCGGCGAAGTGATGGTGCGACGGTAGTGGAGCGATGGCCAATGGTGGTTGTGTTCTTGGCCAAAAGGAGAGCAATTGGAGAAAGAAAGAAAAAGCTAGAAGCTTTGGTGAATTGGTGAAGAAAAATGAGATGCAAAGCCTCTTATTTATAGTCTCATGGAGTAGTTGGGGTTGGTGAATGGTTGGTGAATGGTTGGTGAATGTGATGCCATGAATAACATAATTCGTGCGCAAGATCCCGATGTATAATAATTTTTTTGAGACCGGAGAATTGTTGAGCCGAGTGCACTGATTCTAGAAACCTAAACAGATAATTTTTTTGAGTTGCAGAACATCGGGAAATCGCGTTTAAATATTGCGTTCATTTATCCGCAGTATCCGATTAGTTGACTTGTATAAATATTTTTACTAAAAATATTTCGAGTATGGAATCCAATAATAGACCATAGTCTGAGTCCAATAATGTTCTCGGAATTTCCCTATGAGGTGCGCAAGTGCCTCAACGGATCGAAACGATTTATGTAGTTAAAGAAAATCAGTGTTACACTGGTTTGTTTTGGCTTGTTTTCTTATAACAGTCGTAACTTTTGCATATGAGCTCCGTTTTGAATGTTATTTATATTTTCGGAATCAGGGAAACATGTACTCTGAGGTTAGATTGCTTGTTTTCTTTCACAAATGGTTAATACTTATTTTCAGTTTTTCAGACGTATTAACTAGGGTTTCAGTTTGTGCTTGAGATATTCCATTATAGATTTTATCTCATATCTTATTTGAATTGTAATGAATCTATATATTTTCCAAAATATGCTTTAAAGTTTAAAGGTCAGGTTACAAAGAGGTTTGCGGTGAATTAACTGTTTATAGTTCTAGGTATAAATTTTCAGGATGTCACATTACCTCCCCGTTAAAGGAATTTCGTCCCGAAATTATTTCGTAACATAACACTTCTGCTCGATCGTGTAGAAGTCACACTGGTCGTGTTTCAGTTACTGTAGCATCCAGTAGCATCAAGTGGACTTACACGGGTCGGGTTTCGAAGCACGGGTCGGATTTTTAAAAGTTAACGATGCTAACTTTAAAGATTAGTGTCGCTAACCTGCTTCAGTGGGGTTATTTGGACAGCTTTCCTTATTTACCCCATTTACGAACCAAAATCCTCCTAGGTTATTTTCATAGCAAAAGGTGCGAAATTTGGTCATTTTGATCAAGGATTTTGTGTAGTAAAAGTTTGTAGAGGTTGGATTTAACACCCGAAATGCGTTCTCTAATTCTTAATTCACAAGGTTAGTTATTTTGAGTTTTAGGGTTTCAAACTCTAGATGTCCAAATCTGAAAGTATGCTTCAATTCATCTCATGTGTTGTTAGTGGATTGCTAATATATGTTGTATTGAGTCCTCGTTGTGAATATTGTGATGTTTTAACGATTGATTTGGTAAAACCGTGAAATTGGGGGTTTCGGTTTGATAGCATATGATATTCACTAATTGTGATTTGTATTAGCTATTTATTTCTTAATCATTTGAGTTAAGTATTCTGGAAATGCCTGAGGATGTTTAAGATATGATATGTGATTTCATTTTACAATTGATACTCGTAGGATGGAAGGAAGTACGTAAGATACAGGTGAACCACGAGCTCTACAGATGTTAGATGAGTAGGTTCTAATTCATTATTTATGATTAGATTACTATATAATTGAATTAACTATTCTTTAAACTATTTCCGTTATCAGAAGATATATATATATATATTTAAAAAAATGTCTTTTCGTTATCCCGTCCTCATCGGAGTCAAGCCGCCAATTTGGAAAAGATATCACTTAGGGTGGTGAAAAGATTGCATCTACTGTAGATATTTTGAATTTCGGTATTAAGAACGTGAGTTGTCCTTTCAGTTCCTGCTATAAGATACTATATAAACGGGTATGTAGTATCATCCATATCTACATATTTTCAGTCTCATTCTTTCCTACTACTAGTTTATTCTTATATAATTTTAGATTTCCAATC
The DNA here is from genome assembly GCA_023525715.1 of Cichorium intybus. Lineage (NCBI taxonomy): Eukaryota > Viridiplantae > Streptophyta > Magnoliopsida > Asterales > Asteraceae > Cichorium > Cichorium intybus. Next base: position 80,153,288 of record CM042012.1, on the reverse strand, counting down.
GAGGCATGGAAAACAGATCTCATATGGAAAACTTGTCAGACGCTGAGCGGAATTTCCCAAGGGAAGAGGGTACCTCCCTATCGTTTAATCAGATACCTCTACTGGAGTCTGGTAATTATAATATCCTTAACTCCTTTTATTTCTTATTCATTTCTCTAGCGTTTTGATTTTGTTTTAAACTATGTGAGGTATAGATTTTCCAGATATATTACCGCTAGATCAGCTTCAAAATGATCCTGAAGTTCTTCCTCCGATGAATATTATCTCAGAAGATCCAGGACCTTCATCTTTGGGCTTTGCTTATGAGCAATCTCAAAACTTACTTCTAGGTCGAATTTTAGTACTTTTATGTCAGTTTGGTTTTTATCTTCTAACATTTTTTTTCTAAAGATCCATTTATGGACGAGTACATAACGAACAGTGGGATTATCCCCATGAATCAAGGATTCATGGCTGGCATGCAGAATGATGATCAGCTACAGGTGATTCATAACGACAGTGTTGGAATGAATCCCGAGTTTGAGGGAGGTTTTCAATACCAGGATCACTTTCAGATGATTCAAAGGAATCTGGAAGGATTTCAAAACCCTGGGTTCATAGCTAAAAATCAGCAGTCACTGCCGACGACAGATTCTAATGTTATTGCACCAAATTTTATCTTTGGTTTAACAAATCAGGATCATGCTCAAATGATCCAGAATGACAATAGTACAACCGGATTTGATTCTTTGAATCCAAGAGCCACAGTAATTGGCAGTGAAAGTGGTTCTAGACAGCCATTAAGTAAGGAAGAAATAGCTCAGCACTTTAACAAGCCACTTATGCAAGCTGCAAGGGAACTCAACGTTGGATCAACACAGTTGAAGCAACGCTGTAGGAAGTTAGGCATCAAAAGTTGGCCTCGACGACAGATTAAGAGTCTACAAACTCTTATTAACCATACTCAGGTTAAGAATTGTATTTCTTTCTCCACAATTTTAATACCATAAGATTGTAATGACTGAAAGTATTTATGCAACAGGAATCGGATAATAATCCTAGTAGAGTAGACGTAATTCTTGGTCTGGATAACGAGAAAAGAGCAATAGTAGAGGGTTCCAGTTCGAAGATAACTGATACCACAAAGAGATTGAGGCAAGCTGCCTTTAAGGCTGTTTACAAGAAAAGAAAGGTTCTGAAGAGAGAAGAAGTTTCATCAGGGACCCATACACAGCGGCAATCTCTGCCTTCTGTTTCTGCTATGCGTGGTTTTAACCATGATTTTCTCAAGACCATAAGTGAAGAGAACCCAGAAGACTTGGCAGGTGACATAGCCCGCCTTCGGCTTTTAGATTGAATTTCTACCAATATTAGTTTAATGGAACTGTTGGTAGAAATGATGGTAGGTTTTCGATAATAGTTATTGGTCAGGTATTATCAAAATATCAGGTTGACTGTGCAAGGATAGGGGCAGATAAAGTGTCTAAATGTATGGTTCTATAGTATTATAAAATATTCCTATAGTATTTTAGCTTTATATTCTGTTTTAGAGTTTCTTTGTATATGATTCTTGGTAAGTTTTTAGACTTGTTGTTCACTAAAATTATTCCTAAGTACATGTTAGTCACACATTGGACCAATATAGTTGATCAGGCTCTATCTATCCTAGGTATGATTACATAATTACCTAGGCCTAGTCGTAGTGTTCAACTCATCTTATTACTTTTGTATTGTTCTGATTATGACACTGTTCTACTATGTATGTACTTCTACTTTATAAAAATATCATTTTAACAATCCTGTAAAATGGTCCATAACATTAACAACCCTTCATAATGGTCCATAACCCATACAACATTCACAATAGTCCATAACCCACCACAGCCCATCATAATTTACCATAACCCATCACAACCCTTCATAATTGACCATAACACATCACAACCCTTCCTATGGTCCATAAACCGGCACAACACTTTCTATGGTCCATAACCCATCACAACGGTTCATAATTAACCATAACCCATAACAACACTTCATAATGGTCTATAACACATCACAAGCCTACATAATGGTGCATAACCATAGCAACCCTTCATAATGGTCCATAACCCATACAAACCTTCATAATGGTCCATATCCCATCACAACCCCTCATAATGGTCCATAATCCAACACCAACTCTTTCTATGGTCAATAACCAATCACAACTATTCATAATTGACTATAACCTATCACAACCCCTCATAATGGTCCATAACCCATCATCACCCTTCATAGTGGTCCATAACCCAACATAACCTTCATAATGGTCCATAACACATCACAACCCTTTATAATGGTCTATAACACGTCACAACCCTTCATAATTGAGCATAACCCTTCACAACGGTCCATAACCCGACACAACCCTTTCTATTGTCCATAACCCTTAACAACCCTTCATAATTGACCATAACCTATCACAGCCCTTCATAATGGTTAATAACCCATGCTAATCCTTCATAATGGTTCATAACCCATCACAACCTTCATAATAATACATAACCCATACAACCCTTCATACCGGTCCATAACCTATCACAACACTTTCTAATGGTGTATGACTCATCATAACCCTTTCTATGGTCCATAACCCATCGCAACCCTGCATAATGGGCCATAACCATAACAACCCTTCATAATGGTCCATAACCCATACAAACCTTCATAATAGTCCATAACCCATCACAACCCTTAAAAATTGACCATAACCCATCACAACCCTTCCTTTGGTCCATAACCCAGAACACAACCCTTTCTTTGGTCCATAACTGATCACAACCCTTCATAATTAACCATAACCCATCACAGCACTTCATAATGGTCCATAACACATCGCAACCCTATATAATGGTCCATAACCATATCAATCATTCATAATGGTCCATAACCCATACAAACCTTTATAATGGTCCATAACCCATCACAACCCTTCATAATGGTCCATAACCCAACATAACCTTTTCTATGGTCCATAACCCCTCACAACCCTTTCTATGGTCCATAACCCATCACAACTCTTCATAATTGATACGAATTGGAATGGCTCAAGCTCTATAATTGAATACAAGGGAATCTTGGTTGTGTGGAATAAAAATATGGTGCAAAATGATGGGAGTTTGGGCTGTAACAACACATGGAGAATGAGGGCCCAAATGTGACGTGTTTGTGTTGTTTAATGGATTTGAAGGTTGTTTGGGCTCAATGGCCTGTGGAGTTTGCATGATCACTTGCATGGATTAGGGCTGCACATTTGAAGGCATTTGGATGCATTTGGGTTGCATTTGGAGTTAATTAGAAGCTTACAACGTTTTTCTTTCATTTAATGAGTCATTTAAGTTTGTTTTGATGAGTAGTTAGTATTTTATTTAATAACTTGGCTGTTGGGTTGTTTTGTAACCCTCCATCTTTATGTTTAGGCTTTATAGCCATTTCTTTTTGCTTGTAACAGCTAGAATACGAATATTAATCAAGAAAACAAAAACTTTGTTCATTGAGTTTGTACCTTACACTCACAAATTCGTCTTTTGAGGGATGATTTCCTGATTTTGACTTGAATTCAAGTTAATAGGTCTTAGCTTGTCTTCAAAAGAAAATCAATCTATAGGTCTAGGTTGTTTATCACTCTATCTTTACTTTTTATTGTTAATTCTGCTGCAATTCGCCAAAAAAACACCCATACACATATCATAAGTGGTATCAGAGCCGAAGTTTCGATTGGGCACGAGTTACTCAAGAATTATGTTAGGTTCATAAACCCTAATGGGATGGCTAGAGAAAGAAAGAGAAGTGGCAGCCAAGGCTACAAATAAGGCAATCCAAGAGTGGATGGCTATGATGCAATCAGATGTTGAACAAGAAGACATTGGAGAGATGTCATTTTCTGATTTGGAAGAAGAAGATGAAGATTCAAGCCCTATATATGATACCTATGATGAAGAAGACGAGTTCCTTGATGAAATTGAAGAACAAGTGGCTAAAAACGAAATTGAAGATGAAATTGCTGAAAGAAGGAGTTTTGTTGGTGAGGAATTCGACTTTGTTGGTGAAAACAAGAGTAATGAAGAAGTGATTTTTGCTGAATCACAAAGATCAACCCAAGAACAAAGGATCATGAGGTCAAATGATGCTAGGTACCAAAAAAATTCAGATTCTCTCATCTTCAATGATTATTTTTCTAAAGATCTTATGGATATCACAAGTAGAAGCTTTGTTGATAAAGAGGACTTATTAATTTGTTACACTCACATTCGTTTCAAAGTGTGGGAACTTATAGCACCTTGGAAACCATGGGATACTTACTTCTTTATTAAAACTGAGGGTTGTAACAAATGCTTTATGGATCTGAAAAGGGAGTGTGGTGGTGGATTAGATCATGATGTTTATAATCCCATTGGTTATGATCTTGTTAATTATGAGCTTAGAAACGGTGTTGCTGAATTTGAAGATCAAGCTAAAGGGCTGAATTCAGCAAGTGGTTTGAAGATGAGCATGTGTGTGGATGAAGGCCATAAAGGTCTGATTGAAACAAGCCAGGAAAGTGTGGTTGCTGCTCCTAAAATGGTAACACCTAATCCGATACCTTTTCAGAGCCTCAAGATGAAAAACGATGCTAGTAGTGAAGGCCAAAGGCAAGGGAAATCTTTTGCTTATTATTTGTATTTTCCACAAGCACTTGATTTCAAAGGAAGGGGTTTTAAGCAATTTTATTGGCATTGGTTAAAAGGGGAGTTAGTATTAATTAACCATGCTAAAAAGATTACTTATGGGTTAAATTGGGAACCAAGTTCCATGTGGCATCTCAATCTGAACCAATGCTTGAATATGGCCATTAAAAGATTCTTGAAGTGGATTGCTAAGAAAGATTGCAAACTCTTTTCTTACAGAACAGCCCAAGGAAATGCAAAAAGGGTGATGACTAAACTTGTTTGTCACATCTTTGAAGTGGGGTTGTTATTAACTAACCTTGCACAAGAAAAGGGGTTGATGTTAGTTAATCATGTCAAAAGAATCACCATGGGCTGGAATTGGGAATCAAGGATCATATGGAGTCCCAATCATGATCTTTTCTTGAAGGTGGAGGTTATGAAAATTTTGTGTAAAGTGATAGAACAAGCTAAGCTAAGGTGTGATATTGAAGGGAGAATAGCGATGTTTATACTTGCTGGTTGCAACAATCAAGCTAAAGATGTTAAGATCGCATTTGGGAGAATGTTGGGGCTTGCAATCATGGATGGTATCAACCATGATTTAATTATAACTTTTTTGTTTGGCAATTATTTAAACAGGTACACAACAGATGTAGGGCTTCTCAATGCTCTCAAAACCAATCCAAATGAAGGAATGACTGAAGTTGGTAAAGAAAAGGTTGTTTATGATGGTGGAGGACATGATGAAAGTGTTTTGAACAATATTCTGCCCAAGGTAGCTAGTGGAGAAGAAAGTGGTGTCAAAGGGGTGCAAGATGTGTTAAAATGCATGGAGATAAAGATCTTTCAAGAAAGGAAGTCAAAGGAGACCTTGGGAACAGATTTCATATCATTTGTGTGTTCAAACCCAAAGATTGAGTTGTTTTTGAAGCCAAGCCAAGACTATCCTTCTAAGAGGGAGGGATGGGAGGAAATAAGAGGCATAGGGCAGCATTGTGTACCAAGGGAATTGAAAGGAGCTAAGGGAGTCTTCGTTACAAATCTTTATGATGATGGCTTAGCGGAATTGAGGACAATTCCTTTTCAAGAGGGAGGGAATGATACGAATTGGAATGGCTCAAGCTCTATAATTGAATACAAGGAAATCTTGGTTGTTTGGAATAAAAATATGGTGCAAAATGATGGGAGTTTGGGCTGTAACAACACATGGAGAATGATGGCCCAAATGTGATGGGTTGGTGTTGTTTAATGGATTTGAAGGTTGTTTGGGCTCAATAGCCCGTGGAGTTTGCATGATCACTTGCATGGATTAGGGCTGCACATTTGAAGGCATTTGGATGCATTTGGGTTGCATTTGGAGTTAATTAGAAGCTTGCAACGTTTTTCTTTCATTTAATGAGTCATTTAAGTTTGTTTTGATGAGTAGTTAGTATTTTCTTTAATAACTTGGCTGTTGGGTTGTTTTGTAACCCCCATCTTTATGTTTAGGCTTTATAGCCATTTCTTTTTGCTTGTAACAGCTAGAATACGAAAATTAATCAAGAAAACAAGAACTTTGTTCATTGAGTTAGTAGCTTACACTCACAAATTCGTCTTTTGAGGGATGATTTCCTGATTTTGACTCGAATTCAAGTTAATAGGTCTTAGCTTGTCTTCAAAAGAAAATCAATCTATAGGTCTAGGTTGTTTATCACTCTATCCTTACTTTTTATTGTTAATTTCGCTGCAATTCACCAAAAAAACACCCATACACGTATCAGATGTGATGGGTTATGGTCAATTTTGAAAGGTTGTGATGGGTTATGGACTATTATGAAGGTTTGTATGGGTTATGGACCATTATGAAGGGTTGTTATTGTCACACCCCCGACCGAGGCGGCGGAACATGCCGGGCTGTGCGACTAAGTTCTTGGATCACAGGCAATTGAATATACAGTACAAGTACAACAATAAACCAAAGGATAGTTGTATTTCATCTTGAAGTTTGAATACATGGTTCTTACAAATAATAATAGTAGAGTACATGAAATGTCTTAACAGATATAACAAAACTAAGTTGCCTGAAATCCGTGAAGATTTCCATTTTCTGAAAGTCTCATTGATTTCCTGAGAATACATGTAGTTTTGAGGGTCAACACAAGGTTGGTGAGAGTTACAGGTTTTATGCTGAACACAGCACTGATACTTTTAAAATAACTAAAAGTATTCCTTTTGTAAGTATAATCATACTTGTAAATGAGTTTGTAAAGAGTTGCTGAAAATCGTAAGTAATACCATACTTATAAATGAATTGTATAGAGTTTTTGAAAACCATAAGTAATACCATACTTATAAATGATATGTACGTTTATGAGAAAACCATCAATGCTTATAGTTGAGTCCTATAACCGAGCTATTCGACTGAAATGTACCCCCCTACAACGCTTCATGGACGTTGTAGTAATGAATTAAATAAATATCACCTACATCGATTTGCAAGTCGAAGTTGTAGCTAGCAACCGTAGGTGGGGGTGTCAACCCGTATAGATCTATACATATGTATCTCGCTCTGCTTGATTAACGGTTATAGTAGTATGGGGTCTAGGTATTTCTACTTAGTTATGAATAGTGTCTCACTATCTAAGCCATTGATAAATGTAGGATAGACAAGTCTCATCCCAAAATGGTTTTTGTTATAAAAGCCAAGTATGTTGATAAGTATATACGTAATAGTGTACAATACTCGCTTATTGAAAACATTTTATAAAGCTATAATAACATTTATAAAACTTGATATGAAATTGGTAAATGTTTATATTGCACATGTATTCTCCCCCATAATATATAAACACATAGACAAAGGGGCCGTAACACTCACTTATTGAAAACATTTTATAAAGCTATAATAACATTTATAAAACTTGATATGAATTTGGTAAATGTTTATATTGCACATGTATTCTCCCCCATAAGATATAAAAACATAGACAAAGGGGCCGTAACACTCACATTTGAAGCGTGAATTCAGTTTAGATATAAGAACGATCGTGTTTGAGAAGCACCGCGAAATAACACCACAAAACAACAAGGTTTTGTGCGGCGAAGTGATGGTGCGACGGTAGTGGAGCGATGGCCAATGGTGGTTGTGTTCTTGGCCAAAAGGAGAGCAATTGGAGAAAGAAAGAAAAAGCTAGAAGCTTTGGTGAATTGGTGAAGAAAAATGAGATGCAAAGCCTCTTATTTATAGTCTCATGGAGTAGTTGGGGTTGGTGAATGGTTGGTGAATGGTTGGTGAATGTGATGCCATGAATAACATAATTCGTGCGCAAGATCCCGATGTATAATAATTTTTTTGAGACCGGAGAATTGTTGAGCCGAGTGCACTGATTCTAGAAACCTAAACAGATAATTTTTTTGAGTTGCAGAACATCGGGAAATCGCGTTTAAATATTGCGTTCATTTATCCGCAGTATCCGATTAGTTGACTTTTATAAATATTTTTACTAAAAATATTTCGAGTATGGAATCCAATAATAGACCATAGTCTGAGTCCAATAATGTTCTCGGAATTTCCCTATGAGGTGCGCAAGTGCCTCAACGGATCGAAACGATTTATGTAGTTAAAGAAAATCAGTGTTACACTGGTTTGTTTTGGCTTGTTTTCTTATAACAGTCGTAACTTTTGCATATGAGCTCCGTTTTGAATGTTATTTATATTTTCGGAATCAGGGAAACATGTACTCTGAGGTTAGATTGCTTGTTTTCTTTCACAAATGGTTAATACTTATTTTCAGTTTTTCAGACGTATTAACTAGGGTTTCAGTTTGTGCTTGAGATATTCCATTATAGGAAGTAAGATTTTATCTCATATCTTATTTGAATTGTAATGAATCTATATATTTTCCAAAATATGCTTTAAAGTTTAAAGGTCAGGTTACAAAGAGGTTTGCGGTGAATTAACTGTTTATAGTTCTAGGTATAAATTTTCAGGATGTCACAGTTATGCTTATGGCCCATTATGCAGAGTCGCGATGGGTTATGTACCATAGAAAGGGTTATGATAGGTTATAGACCATTAGAAAAGGTTGTGATGGGTTATGGACCGGTATGAAGGGTTTTATGGGTTATGTACTATTATGAATGTTGTGATGGGTTATGAACCATTATGAAGGATTAGGATGGGTTATTGACCATTATGAAGGGTTGTTATAGGTTATGGTTAATTATGAAGGGTTGTTATGGGTTATGGACCATAGAAAGGGTTGTGTTGGGATATGGACCGTTATGAAGGTTTATGATGGGATATGCTCAATTATGAAGGGTTGTGATGGGTTATGGAACATTATATAGGGTCGTGATGTGTTATGGACCATTATGAAGGGTTATGATGGGTTATGGACCATTATGAGGGGTTTTGATAGGTAATGGTCAATTATGAAGAGTTGTGATGGGTTATAGACCATAGAAAGGGTTGTGTTGGGTTATGGACCATTATGAGGGGTTGTGATGGGATATGGACCATTATGAAGGTTTGTATGGGTTATGGACCATTATGAAGGGTTGTTATGGTTATGTACCAATATGTAGGCTTCCAATGTGTTATGGACCATTATGAAGTGTTGTTATGGGTTATCGTTAATTATGAAGGGTTGTGATGGGTTATCGACCATAGAAAGGGTTGTGCTGGGTTATGGACCATAGGAAGGGTTGTGATGGGATATGGACCATTATGAAGGTTTGTAAGGGTTATGGACCATTATGAAGCGTTGTTATGGTTACGGACCATTATGCGGGGTTGTGATGTGTTATGGACCATTATAAAGTGTTGTGATGGGTTATGGTTAATTATGTGTGATCGGTTATGGACCATAGAAAGGGTTGTGTGCTGGGTTAAGGACCATAGGAAGGGTTGGGATGGGTTATGGTCAATTATGAAGGGATGTCATGGGTTATGGTCAATTTTGAAGGGTTGTGATGGGTTATGGACTATTATGTAGGTTTGTATAAGTTATGGACCATTATGAAGGGTTGTTATGGTTACGGACCATTATACAGGGTTGCGATGGATTATGGACCATAGAAAGGGTTGTGATGGATGATGGACCATTAGAAAGGGTTGTGATGGGTTATGAACCATTATGAAGGGTTGTATGGATTATGTACTATTATGATGGTTGTGATGGGTTATGAACCATTATGAAGGATTATGATGGGTTATTGACCATTATGAAGGGTTGTGATACGTTATGGTTAATTATGAAGGGTTGTTATGGGTTATGGATCCTAGAAAGGGTTGTGTTGGGTTATGGACCATTATGAAGGGTTGTGATGGGTTATGCTCAATTATGAAGGGTTGTGATGGGTTATGGACCATTATAAATGGTTGTGATGGGTTATGAACCATTATGAAGGTTGTGATAGGTTATGGACCATTATAAAGGGTTGTGATGGGTTATGGACCATTATGAAGGTTGTGATAGGTTATGGGCCACTAAGAAGGGTTCTGATGGTATATGGACCATTATGAGGGGTTGTGATGGGATATTGACCATTATGAAGGTTTGTATGGGTTATGGACCTTTATGAAGGGTTGTTATGGTTTGCACCATTATGTAGTCTTGTGATGTGTTATGGACCATTATGAAGTGTTGTTATGGGTTATGGTTAATTATGAAGGGTTGTGATGGGTTATGGACCATAGAAAGGGTTGTGCTGGGTTATGGACCATAGGAATGGTTGTAATGGGTTATGGTCAATAATGAAGGGTTGTGATGGGTTATGGTCAATTATGATGGGTTGTGATGGGTGATGGATTATGGACCATAGAAAGGTTTGTGATGGGTGATGGACCATTAGAAAGGGTTGTGATGGGTTATGGAGCATTATGAAGGGTTGTATGGATTATGTACTATTATGATAGTTGTAATGGGTTATGAACCATTATGAAGGATTATGATGGGTTATTGACCATTATGAAGGGTTGTGATACGTTATGGTCACTTAAGAACGGTTGTTATCAATTATGGACCCTAGAAAGGGTTGTGTTGGGTTATGGACCATTATGAAGGGTTGTGATGGGTTATGGACCATTATGAAAGGTTGTGATCGGTTATGGACCATTATGAAGGTTGTGATGGGTTATGGACCACTAAGAAGGGTTATGATGGTATATGGAGCATTATGAGGGGTTGTGATAGGTTATGGTCAATTATGAAGAGTTGTGATGGGTTATGGACAATATAAAATGTTATGACGGGTTATGGACCATAGAAAGGGTTGTGTTGGGTTATGGACCATTATGAAGGGTTGTGATGGGTTATGGACCATTTTTTTTTTTTTTTTTTTTTTTTTTTTTGGGTAACCGAGAACCCCACCCGACCCATCCTTTGGATGACCCTGATGAAGCAACCTCGGGGCCCACGCACACCTGGCAGCAGGGTGGTCCAGGTCAATCACCTACGGGGGTAGAGAGGTGGCCAGTGGCCATCCCCTGATTGAAACCTAACACTCCTTATGGGGAAAGGGAGGGAGTGGGATTAGAACTTGGAACCTCTTTATGGGGGAAGAGAAAGAGTCCTAAGCCTTATCCACTAGGCCATCAGGGTTGTGATGGGTTATGGACCATTATGAAGGTTTGTATGGGTTATGGACCATTATGAAGGATTGTTGATGTTATGGACCATTATGCAGGGTTGCGATGTGTTATAGACCATTATGAAGTGCTGTGACGGATTATGGTTAATTATGAAGGGTTGTGATCCGTTATGGACCACAGAAAGGGTTGTGTGCTGGGTTATGGACGATAGAGAGGGTTGTGATGGGTTATGGTCAATTATGAAGGGATGTGATGGGTTATGGTCAATTTTGAATGGTTGTGATGGGTTATGGAATATTATGAATGTTTGTATGGGTTACGGACCATTATGAAGGGTTGTTATGCTTATGGCCCATTATGCAGGGTTGCGGTGGGTTATGGACCATAGAAAGGGTTGTGATGGGTTATGGATTGGTATGAAGGGTTGTATGGGTTATGTACTATTATGAAGGTTGTGATGGGTTATGATCCATTATGAAGGGTTGTGATAGGTTATGGTCAATTATGAAGGGTTGTTATGGGTTATGGACAACAAAAAGGGTTGTGTTATGTTATGGACCATTATGAAGGTTTATGATGGGTATCCTCAATTATGAAAGGTTGTGATTGGTTATGGACCATTATAAAGGGTTGTGATGTGTTATGGACCATTATGAAGGTTATGTTGGGTTATGGACCACTATGAAGGGTTATGATAGGTTATGGACCATTATGAGGGGTTGTGATAGGTTTTGGTCAATTATGAAGAGTTGTGATGGGTTATGGACCATAGAAAGGGTTGTGTTGGGTTATAGACCATTATCAAGGGTTATAATGGGTTATGGACCATTATGAAGGGTTGCTATGGTTATAGACCATTATACAGGGTTATGATGTGTTATGGACCATTATGAAGTGTTGTGATGGGTTATGGTTAATTACGAAGGGTTGTGAAGGGTTATTGACCATAGAAAGGGTTGTGCTGGGTTATGGACCATAGGAAGGGTTGTGATGGGTTATGGTCAATTATAAAGGGTTGAGATGGGTTATGGTTAATTATGAAGGGTTGAGATGGGTTATGGACTGTTATGAAGGTTTGTATAGGTTATGGACCATTATGAAGGGTTGTTATGGTTATGGACCATTATGTAGGGTTGCAATTGCTTATAGCCCATAGAAAGGGTTATGATAGGTTATGGACCATTAGAAAGGGTTTTGATGGGTTATAGACCGTTATGAAGGGTTGTATGGGTTATGTACTATTATGAAGGTTATGATGGGTTATGAACCATTATGAAGGATTATGATGGGTTATTGACCATTATGAAAGGTTGTGATAGGTTGTGGTCAATTATGAAGGGTTGTTATAGGTTATGGACTATAGAAAGGGCTGTGTTGGGTTATGGACCATTATGATGGGTTGTGATGGGTTATGCTCAATTATGAAGGGTTGTGAAGGGTTAAGGACCATTATAAAGGGTTGTGATGGGTTATGGACCATTATGAAGGTTGTGATGGGTTATGAACCATTACTAAGGGTTGTGATGGGTTATGGACCATGATGAAGGTTGTGAAGGGTTATTGTCAATTATGAAAAGTTGTGATGGGTTATGGACCATAGAAAGGGTTGTGTTGGGTTATGGACCATTATGAGGGGTTGTGATGAGATATGGACCATTATGAAGGTTTGTATGGGTTATGGACCATTATGAAGGGTTGTTATGGTTATGTACCATTATACACTTGTGATGTGTTATGGACAATTATGAAGTATTGTTATGGGTTATGGTTAATTATGAAGGGTTGTGATGGGTTATGGACCACAGAAAGGGTTGTGCTGGGTTATGGACCATAGGAAGGGTTGTGATGGGTTATGGTCAATTATGAAGGGTTGTGATAGGTTATGGTCAATTATGATGGGTTGTGATGGGTTATGGACTATTATGAAGGTTTGTATGGGTTATGGACCATTATGAAGGGTTATTATGGTTATGGACCATTATACAGGGTTGCGATGGGTTATGGACCATAGAAACGGTTGTGATGGGTTATGGACCATTAGAAAGGGTTGTGATGGGTTATGGACTGTTATGAAGGGTTGTACAGGGTTATGTACTATTATGAAAGTTGTGATGGGTTATGAACCATTATGAAGGATTATGATCGGTTATTAACCATTATGAAGGGTCGTGATAGGTTATGGTCAATTAGAAAGGGTGGTTATGGGTTATGGACCATATAAAGTATTGTGTTGGCTTATGGACCATTATGAAGGGTTGTGATGGTTTATCCTCAATTATGAAGGGTTGTGATGGGTTATGGACCATTATAAAGGGTTGTGATGGGTTATGGACCATTATAAAGGTTGTGATGGGTTATGGACCATTTGTTAGTTCTATATGCCCAAGGATGATCATAAAATGATATTACTAATAACACATGATCCTATAGGGTCACACCAACAACAAGTCTGACGCCAATTTAATCATTTGTAATGCTAAATTTGATTTATCATCAAATGATACGTAACTTGCAATTTAATTTTGAAAGTTATTATTATTTGAAATGTATGATAACTCCAAAATTAAAGGTTGATTATTAATTCATATGTGATGGATTACTCATGTATTGCAATTAAATTGTTTAGTTGTTAAATGATTTAATTGAATTATAAGTAAACCTTTTGTTTAATTGGTAAATTAAATAAATAAAATATGTATATTGTTATAAATTCAGCGTTACCACGACAATTATGAACAAACTAAAAACTAAAATATAGATGAAGAAAGAAAGAAAGCTTGAGAGCTTGGAGAGAGTAGAGAGAGTTTATATCACTTGTGAAAGAGTTGATATGAGATGCATTTTCTTCTTTACATTGATTGTCTATTTATACTACCAAGTCTACTATTCAAATATAGTTGTTTAATTGGTAAATGCAAAGTGATGACAAAGTGATGACATAATGTTGTCATTCACCAATTACTTGTAACACTCCCCCTTGAATGACATCATTCTACATCAGAGTTCAACTTTAAAGTACTGCCTCATTAAAAACCTTGCTAAAGAAAACCCAGTGGGAAAAACTTTAGCGAAGGGAAAAAGAGTGCAGTGTCTAGTTGACTCCCCCTCATTTAGATATCGAATGACCATTATGTATTGTGTAGATGTCTCATTCCAATACCATGAACATGTTTTCTAAAGATCTTGGTAGGAAGTGCCTTTGTGAAAAGATCTGCTGCATTGTTGCTAGATTGAACATATTTTAGTTCAATCTGTTGATTCTTTATACGCTCTTGAGTGTATTCAAAAAACTTTGGAGGAATATGTTTTGTCCTGTCGCTTTTGATGTACCCTTCTTTCATTTGAGCGACACATGCTGCATTATCTTCATAAATTAAGGTTGGAGATTTATCTTTATCTATTCCACAAGAAGTCAGGATAAGTTGTGTCATCGATCTTAACCATGTACATTCTCTACTAGCTTCATTTAGAGCAATTATTTCTGCATGATTTGAATATATGGCGACGAGTGTTTGCTTTTGAGAACGCCAAGATATTGCAATACCTCCATTCATGAATACATATCCAGTTTGAGATTTAGCTTTATGAGGATCAGACAAGTAACCTGCATCTGCGTAACCAATCAAGCCTTGTTTTGAACTATTAGGAAAAAATAAACCTAAATCAGTAGTTCCGCAGGGGTATCGTAATATGTGCTTGATTCCATTCCAGTGTCTTTTTGTTGGAGATGAACTAAATCTTGCTAATAGATTTACTGCAAAAGAAATGTCAGGTCTAGTACAATTAGTAAGATACATAAGAGCTCCAATTGCATTAAGATACGACACTTCTAGACCAAGAATTTCTTCATTTTCCTCACAAGGGCGATATGGATCTTTGTCAATATTTAGTGATCTAACAATCATTGGAGAGCTTAAAGGTTTGGCTTTATCCATATTAAAACGTTTCAAGACCCTTTCTGTATAGTTCGATTGATGGACAAGTATCCCATTTGGCATATGCTCAATCTGTAAACCAAGACAATATTTGGTTTTCCCAAGGTCTTTCATTTCAAATTCTTTCTTTAAAAATTCAATCACTTTAAGGATTTCTTTATTCGTCCCAATAATGTTCAGATCATCAACATAGACGGCTATAATCACATATCCAGATGTTGTTTTCTTAATAAATACCCACAGACAAATAGTATTGTTTTTATAGCCTTTGCTTATTAAGTAATCACTTAGACGATTGTACCACATACGTCCAGATTGCTTTAACCCATACAATGATCTTTGTTGTTTGATAGAATACATTTGTTTCGGTTTTGCACTTAATGCTTCTGGTATTTTAAATCCTTTGGGGATTTTCATATATATATATATATATATATATCACTGTCAAGTGGTCCATATAAGTAAGTAGTAACAACATCCATGAGATGCATATCTAAATTTTCAGAAACTGCTAGACTGATTAAATATCTGAAAGTGATTGCATCCATAACAGAAGAATATATTTCTTCATAATCGATTCCCGGCCTTTGAGAAAAACCCTGAGCAACGAGCCTGACTTTGTACCTCACAATTTCATTTTTCTCATTTCTTTTTCGTATAAAAATCCATCTGTATCCCAATTTTCACAACTCCAGGTGTGAGTATAATAGGTCCAAAAACCTTTCTGTTATTGAGAGACGTTAATTCAGCTTGCATGGCCTCTTTCCATTTACCCCAATCCTGCCTATTTTGGCATTCAATGACAGATTGTGGTTCTGGATCCTCATTGATAATATTGCATGCAACTGAATAAGAAAATATTATATTTTCTAATTCATATTGGCTCCTTACTATTTTTATATGACCATAATTAATTTCAATCTCCTTGTCATTTATTTCCTCAACTGGGAAAGTAATGTTATTTTGTATTTCTTCATGAACATTTTCATTATGCTCAAACATATTTTTCATTCCTCTTCTTTTTCTAGGATTTGCATCCTTAGAACCAAATGGCCTTCCACGCTTCAGGTGTGCTTTGGATTCTTGAGTTACTTTTTCATCAGATTGTTTATCTGGGAGTTCAATTCGAGCTGGAGCATTAACAGCAGGTATATATGATTTAGTAACTCTTTTTGTATCAGTAAATGCATCAGGTAATTGATTTTCAACTTCTTGCAAATGTATTATTTTTTGAACACCTATCTCACATTCTTGTGTGCGAGGATCAAGATATGATAAAGAAGGTTCATACCATGAAACATTCTTTTCTTGGGTTTTCATTTCTCCCCCAAGCATTGGGAAATTTTCTTCATTGAAATGGCAATCAGCAAGACGTGCTGTAAACATATCACTTGTCAAAGGTTCAAGATATCTTATTATTGAATTTGTTTCAAAACCAACATATATTCCCAACCTCCTTTGAGGACCCATTTTTGTACGTTGTGGTGGAGCAATAGGAACATATACTGCACTTCCAAAAATTTTAAGGTGGGATATATCTGGTTCTTTTCCAGAAACAAGTTGAAGGGGAGAATGTGTATGATATGCACTTGGTCTCATACGAATCAGTGATGCAGCATGTAAAATTGCATGACCCCATATGGAAACAGGAAGTTTTTTTCTCATTATTAATGGTCTAGCTATTAATTGGAGACGTTTAATCAGTGATTATGCTAAACCATTTTGAGTGTGTACATGTGCAACTGGATGCTCAACAGTAATTCCTATAGACATACAATAATCATTAAATACTTGAGACGTAAACTCACCTGCATTATCAAGTCTCACTTTATTGATGTTATAATCAGGAAAATGTGCTCTCAGTTTAATAATCTGAGTTAGGAATTTTGCGAATGCCATGTTACGAGTTGATAATAGGAAAACATGAGACCATCTGGTTGATGCATCTATTAAGACCATAAAATATTTAAATGGTCCAGAAGGTGGATGAATTGGTCCACATATGTCTCCTTGAATTCTTTCTAGAAATCTAGGTGATTCCCTTTCAACTTTCATTGGTGAAGGTCTTGTAATTAATTTCCCAAGGGAACAAGAAATACACGGGTTCTTATTACCTATTTGAGGGAACTTCTGGTCCTTCAATGGATGCCCAAATGTATTTTCAATTATTCGACGCATCATTGTTAATCCTGGATGGCCCAGCCTGTCATGCCACAAACTAAATATTCTAGGATCACAAAAATTTTCTTTAACCACCAAATTTGACTCAACTATATTTATATAAGTAAAATGTAAACCAGAATCAAATTGTGGTAATTTCTCCAATATATGGTTTTCATTTATTATAAACATATATTTCTTGTTTCCTATTGTTTTGGTGAATGTGTCATATCCGTTAAGATATATATCATTAAAACCCAATAAATTTCTATTTGACTTTAGGGAAAATAACGCATTACTGATTACAAACTTCGTACCATTAGGTAACATGAAACAAGCATTTCCTGCTCCTACGATCAAGTCTACAGGACCTGATATTGTATTTATGTGCCCTTTTACAGGTTTTAGTGTGGAAAAACATTTCTTTGATTTCAAGATGGTGTGTGTGGTACCACAATCAATTATTAAGAGTTCTCCAAGATTTCATTGGTTTTGTGCTCCAGTTGAACTCATTTTGAACTTCATATAAGAAAAATAAATGATGAGTTATGAACACAATTTTAATAAAAGTGACTCAAAAACTTCATTAAGAAAGAAAAACATTACAATGAAAAATTAAAAACATGTTACAAAAGGAAACTAGTTTTCTAGGATGTCTAAATCATTGCAAAAGTCAAGAGTGTTTAGTTCAATG
The DNA here is from genome assembly GCA_023525715.1 of Cichorium intybus. Lineage (NCBI taxonomy): Eukaryota > Viridiplantae > Streptophyta > Magnoliopsida > Asterales > Asteraceae > Cichorium > Cichorium intybus. Next base: position 80,135,255 of record CM042012.1, on the reverse strand, counting down.
TTTCCTAGATCAACACCATCGATGAGATTGACTTCTTTCCCCTTTCCTTTAATGGAATCTTGGTAAAGTTTACATAGATGGGGATCTGTACGACAGGTCCTTGACCAATCACCTGTGCTACCACATCTATAACAAGAACCTCCGGGGTTCTGTGATGTTCCGGCATCATTTTTTTTTCTTGTGGTTGGACATTATTTCCTTGTGGAGTGTCTTGATTATTGTTTCTTTGACCACGCCCATGGTTATAAGGATGACCGCGTCCACGACCCTGAGTATAACCGCGCCCAAAATTTTGGTTTTGGCTAAAATGGTCTCGACCGCGACCACGGCCTCGTCCACGTCCACGACCACGACCACGTCCTCGTCCATACGAATTATTTCTAGGTTCATAAGTGATAGTAGCATTTGCTTCAGGAAGTGCTACTGAACCTGTTAGACGGGACTGGTGGTTCTTTATTAATAGTTCATTATTTTGTTCAGCAACAAGGAGAAGTGTATTAAGCTCAGAATATTTTTTGAGTTTTTGCATACGATATTGTTGTTGCAATGTCATATTTGATGCATGGAATGTGGAGGGAGTTTTCTCCAACATTGAAGCATCAGAAACCTCTTCCCCACAAAATTTTAGTTGTGAACATATTCGAAATAATACGGAATTATAGTCATATACATTTTTGAAGTCTTGAAACCTCAACGATAACCACTCAGCCCTAGCACTTGGAAGTATAACTTCCTTTTGGTGATCAAATCTTTCTTTTAAGCTTTTCCAAAGAGTGTTACGATCGGTGGTATTGAGGTATTCATACCTCAACATTTCATCGATGTGTTTGCGAAGGAAAATTATTGCATGTGCTTTATCTTGCGACGTGCACTTATTTTTTTTTTATAGTTTCAGATAAATTCATGGACTCAAGATGCATCGTAACATCTATAATCCAAGGCATGTAGTTCTTTCCGCTGACTTCAAGAGCGGTAAATTCAAGCTTTGCAATGTTTGACATATTGTAGTTCCTAAGAAAAATAAAACGCTTTAAATTTGTCGTTTAAAGGTGGGGGTGAGTTTTACTATTTCTATTATAGTTACAAATATAATTAAATAGATGAATCTTCTCAAATTCCTTTTATTTTTAAAATTTAAAATGTTATTTTTTTTAATCGGTTGCGCATAAATAAACATTAGTATATATAAATAGATGTCAGAGCATGAATAATAGTTAGTATACATAAATAAATGTTAGTGTGCATAAATAAACGTTAGTTTATATAAATAAGCGTTAGTATACATAAATAAATGTTAGTTGCATAAATAAATGTTAGTTGCATAAATAAATGTTAGTTGCCGTAAATAAACGTTAGTTTGCATAAATAAATGTTAGTATACATAAATAAATGTTAGTTGCATAAATAAAAATTAGTATGCGATAATAAAAGTTAGTTTGCAATAATAAATGTTAATGAAGCGTAAATAAAGTTAGAATAAGAAATGAACTTCGTTAGTAGTCATAACGTCAAGGATAAATAAGAAAAGAAATTTGTTAGTAGTCATAACATCAATGATAAATAAGAAAAGATATTTGTTAGTAGTCATAACTTTGAGAATAAAATGTTTTTTTTGTTGTCGTTATTATTATTATTATTATTAATTAAGATTCTAGTTTTGATGATATTACATACCTTGATTAAGATCGATGTGTCCTTTAATTGCCTTCGTTAGAGCCTCGTGCTGATAACTTGTTATAAATTCAGCGTTACCACGACAATTATGAACAAACTAAAAACTAGAATATAGATGAAGAAAGAAAGAAAGCTTGAGAGCTTGGAGAGAGTAGAGAGAGTTTATATCACTTGTGAAAGAGTTGATATGAGATGCATTTTCTTCTTTACATTGATTGTCTATTTATACTACCAAGTCTACTATTCAAATATAGTTGTTTAATTGGTAAATGCAAAGTGATGACAAAGTGATGACATAATGTTGTCATTCACCAATTACTTGTACCATATATATATATATATATATATATATATATATATATATATATATATATATATATATATATATATATATATTTATTTACACTATTAATAATGCATGTTTAAATGGTTTATGTACATAATTTATGGTTTAAATGTTATTCCATTAATCAAAAGTATAAAGGTTTATTATTTATAAAACTTGTGAGATAAGTTTATAAATAATAAAGTGGCATCTCTCATTTAAATGTTCCAACCATGATGGCCGGCCACACATGCTCCAAAAAGCATGAAAGAATCTTGGTGTTATCTATGCTTTGACCATGGGAACTACCAACTTTCTATATTTTAAAATTAAGCATGCTATTCTTCTATTGTGGATCCTTATGGCCGGTACCTTAAGAGAGCTTTCACTATCTTTATACTAGTTGAGATATCAGCCAAGAACAAATAATACTCACTCTTTGTTGCATGTAAAAATCGGATTCTTGCATCAAGATCAAAAGGTGTTCATTTTTCAAGTTATGGAGACTAGCATCTAATGTGTTTATACTTGTGGTGGACTTAGCTATAGAGGGAAACTCTTTTGCTTCCTCATCATCAACATCTCATCCAATCTAAGCTCAAGAACATAAGGTAATGATCTTGAACTTTTACTATGTTTGTTTTTCATTTTATATTTACATGCATGTAGCATGATCCTCTTGGAATGGAATTCGTGTTCATCATTTAAGCTTCCGTTACAACTTCAACTTTTTGAAGCCAATGAAATGAACATGGATTTCCAACACCATTATAAAGGGTTGTGATGTGTTATGGACCATTATGAAGGTTGTGATGGGTTATGGACCACTATGAAGGATTATGATGGGTTATGGACCATTATGAGGGGTTATGATAGGTTATGGTCAATTATGAAGAGTTGTGATGGGTTATGGACCATAGAAAAGGTTGTGTTGGGTTATGGACCATTATGAAGGGTTGTGATGGGTTATGGACCATTATGAAGGTTTGTATGGGTTGTGGACCATTATGAAGGGTTGTTATGGTTATAGACCATTATGCAGGGTTGCGATGTGTTATGGACCATTATGAATTGTTGTGATGGGTTATGGTTAATTATGAAGGGTTGTGATGGGTTATGGACCACTATGAAGGGTTATGATGCGTTATGGACCATTATGAGGGGTTTTGATATGTTATGGTCAATTATGCAGAGTTGTGATGGGTTATGGACCATAAAAAGGGGTGTGTTGGGTTATGGATCATTATGAAGGGTTGTGATGGGTTATGGACCAATATGAAGGTTTGTATGGGTTATGGACAATTATGAAGGGTTGTTATGGTTATGGACAATTATGCAAGGTTACGATGGGTTATGGACCATTATGAAGTGTTGTGATGGGTTATGGTTAATTATGAAGGGTTGTGATAGGTTATGGACCATAGAAAGGGTTGTGCTGGGTTATGGACCTAAGGAAGGGTTGTAATGGGTTATGGTCAATTATGAAGGGTTGTGATGGGTTATGGTTAAATATGAAGGGTTGTGATGGGTTATGGACTGTTATGAAGGTTTGTATGGGTTATGGACCATTATGAAGGGTTGTTATGGTGATGGACCATTATACAAGGTTGCAAGGGCTTATGGACCATAAAAAGGGTTGTGATGGGTTATGGACCATTATGAAGGGTTGTATGGGTTATGTAGTATTAGGAAGCTTGTGATGGGTTATGAACCATTATTAAGGCTTATGATGGGTATTGACCATTATGAAGGGTTATGATAGGTTATAGTCAATTATGAAGGGTTATTATGGGTTATGGACCATAGAAAGGGTTGTGTTGGGTTATAGACCATTATGAAGGGTTGTGATGGGTTATGCTCAATTATGAAGGCTTGTGATGGGTTATGGACCATTATAAAGGGCTGTGATGGGTTATGGACCATTATAAAGGGTTGTGATGGGTTATGGACCATTATAAAGGTTGTGATGGGTTATTGACCACTATGAAAGGTTATGATGGGTTATGGACTATTATGAGGGGTTGTGAAAGGTTAAGGTCAATAATGAAGAGTTGTGATGGGTTATGGACCATTATGAAGGGTTGTGATGGTTTATGGACCATTATGAAGGTTTTTATGGGTTATGGACCATTATGAAGGGTTGTTATGGTTATGGACCATTATGCAGGGTTGCGATGTGTTGTGGACCATTATGAAGTGTTGTGATGGGTTGTGGTTATTTATGAAGGGTTGTGTTGGCTTATGGACCGTAAAAAGGGTTGTCCTGGGTTATGGACCATAGGAAGGGTTGTGATGGGTTATGCTCAATTATGAAGGGTTATGATGGGTTATGGTCAATTATGAAGGGTTTTGATAGGTTATTGACTACTTTGAAGGTTTGTATGGGTTATGGACCATTATGAAGGGTTGTAATGGTTATGGACCATTATGCAGGGTTGCGATGGGTTATGGACCATAAAAAGGGTTTTGATGGGTTATGGACCATTAGAAAGGCTTGTGATGGGTTATGGACTGTTATGAAGGGTTGTATAGGTTATGTACTATTATGAAGGTTGTGATGGGTTATGAACCATTATTAATGATTATGATGGGTTATTGACCATTATGAACGGTTGTGATAGGTTATGGTCAATTATGAAGGGTTGTTATGGGTTATGGACCAAAGAAAGGGTTGTGTTGGGTTATGGACCATTATGAAGGGTTGTGATGGGTTATGCTCAGTTATGAAGGGTTGTGATGGGTTATGGACCATTATAAAGGGTTCTGATGGGTTATGGACCATTATGAAGGTTGTGATGGGTTATGGACCATTATAAAGGGTTGTGATGGGTTACAGACCATTATGAAGGTTGTGATGGGTTATGGACCACTATGAAGGGTTATGGACCATGATAAGGGTTTTGATAGGTTATTGTCAATTATGAAGAGTTGTGATGGGTTATGGACCATAGAAAGGGTTGTGTTGGTTTATGGACCATTTGTTGGAAATTAATGTTCATGTAATAGTTTTCAAAACCCTTGACTTGCAACAGAAGCAAAAAATCATGAACACGAATTTCACGTCCAAGAGGATCATGCTATATGCATGTAAAGATAAAATGAAAAAACAAACATGAAGATAAGTTCAAGATCATACCATTGTGTTCTTGAGCTTTAGATGGATACTTTATGATGGCAAGAAACCAAATGAGGTTCCCTCTAAAGTTGATCCACCAACAAGTGTAGTGACACCAAGAAAATGCTAGTTTTCAACTTACAAAAATCACCCTTTCTTGTGCATGATATTGAATCCGATTTTACCAAGTGAAAAGGGATGTTTTGAGAGCATTTTGAGGTATATTTTCAGCAAATATGTTGAGAGAATGTATGTATAATTCGTTCAACCCCACAAATACCCAACTACATGCATAAGTAGTCCTCTTATCCATGGAATCTTCACTTTTCCCATGGTCAAAGCTACAAAACCAAGGATATTTGTTTATTCAATGTTGGGGCATGTCCACACACTCTCCTTCGGAGATGTTGGACGTGCACTTTGCCTTGGAAAGGGTAAAGTGCCTTTAAGTTTATTATTTATAAAAGATTTCCCTAAAGTTTATAAATAATAAACTTTCAATTCTCACTTTAACTATTTTATTCATTCACATATATATAAACATATAGATACACTTATAATTAACATATATACTAATATATATGTTTATCTATAAATATATGTTTATATTATGTATATATATATATATATATATATATATATATATATATATATATATATATATATATATATATATATATATATATATATATATATATATATATATATATATATATATATATATATATATATATATATATATATATAAATACATATACATTTATACATACATGTGAAATTTATTTTAATACTTAAAATTAGAAAAGGGTTAAATACTTATCATTTAAATCATCTAACAATTAAATGATATAAATAATCATATACACTCTCAAATTAATTCATCTCATATGAATTATACTTTAGAATAATAATTATTTTCCATAAAATAATAATTATCTAAATAAATTGGAAGTATTATATCATTTGACGATAAATCAAATTCATTGTATCAAATGATCAAATCGGTGTCTAACTTGTTATTTGTGTGACCCTATAGGATCATATATTATTAGCAATATCATTTTATGATCATCCTTGGACATATAGAACTAACAATCTCCCACTTACACAAGGTTGCATCATAAAGTGATAATGACAATGGTGAACGTCTAGCAACATTTCACTGCCCCCAATAACATATGACAAAATGCCATTCAACAACATTCAATTCTTCAGAAAGCTTGAGGCTCTAATTGATGTATCAAGTTATGTATCAGTTATCCCTTGTCACAAACATCATGTTTAACATGAGACATAGATACACAATCATTCTCATTTGTGTTAAAATTTTGATTAGGTGCCTTAGATGTCTAACTCTCAACACATAAGAGGAACAAATTGCATCTTGACTACATACGTCTCTCATATGTTTCACACTATACCTGACAGTGGCCTTAATAGCTGCCTATTATTTCAAGAACAGTGTTTAACCATATCTAAGCATAGTATTCCCCACACTTGAGTCCCAAATATGCATCTCAGGTCTAAGGATATCAATATACTAACTTTATTCAAGAATTACTTATGACGATGATCCACGAAGTATTCTTGAAGCAGGCCTGGTCCAATACATGTTCACTAACAAGTATCTATGAATTTGGTTGCAACCTTTTGCTACTTTTACCCATAAAAGTCAACCAATCCAATTCATATTAGTCTTACTTCATAGTTGCTCCCACAACTATGATCGACTATGGACATTTAGAATAATTAGATTATTCAAGGATTAAACATGTAAATATAGAACACAACAATCATTAAATAAAAGAATCATATCACATATATATTATTTTATTTTCAATAATTGATGTTTACTATGTTCTAAATACCCAAATACTAAATTCAAATCAAATCCCATTTACTGGAATAACAATGTCCTAGACCTCAAGCATGATGCTTCATGCTTAACTTACATAAGGGACTTCGAGATTGGGTCTATCAAACTTTGATTTGTGTGAACTTTGTGAATACATCTTTCTCTTTCTTTTAACCTTATTCTGAATAAAGTTAAAATTTAAAGAGTAAATGCTTGGTGTATCGTATGCGACTTAGGGTTATATTTGGCTCAAATACTATCTTTATGTCACACAAGATTTCTAGGTAATCCTAAATGGCAGGGATTATCCTAGCTACTTGATGAACCTATTCATCCAAGCATTTTGACCTTTAGTTTCTAAAAGTAAGTTTATTCATACTTTGTATAATTTTATTCCATCACGCTTCGCTTGGAATTCCTTCAAAAACCTAGTATTTCATTAATAATGAAGACTTTCCCAACCATGGTTGAGAACGATCTCAACCTTTTGAAGTTATCCTTGGCATAACATCTTATGTTATGATGACTTCCATACTCCCATAGATAATGTAACATCCCAAAATGTTATTTAAAGTTTTCTTATGAGTTCTTTTGCATATTATTGATATGATATTGTCATAATCATTATGACATGTTCGAGCCAATGCGTGTGTACATATGTATGACGGGTTTTAATTGCATAAGCAAATGCAATTCCATCCTATATGTATATAGCTCAGCCTTTAGAGAATATTGGTATATACATTGTTAATATGATACTGTATCATACTTATAAGAATGTACTTTAGATTCTACTATCTCGAACATTTCAAGATTATATCAATAAAGGCAACTTGACTTAATTCTATAAGTCAACTATATATATCTCAATAGATATTATATTCCAAGAATATGAGTAATACTCTCCCACTAGCCCTTACGCTATCATAAAGAGGAGACTTCCAAAGTCCCACAAATACATTCCAAAACAAGTATGTTTATTACATACTAAACTAGGAATCTTATTGTCCTCATAATAACTTTTATGTGAACATAAAAAATACTTCCAATAAATTGCCTTGAATATATATTCCAAGAATAAGTATGTCTTTCACATTTTAAACTACGAATAATAATATCCTCCCACTTGCTTCTATGTTCACACAACTTTCTTTACTTTTGATTAAATCAAAATATTTGATCAAAGTAAAATCTAATTGAGATGCTCACTATAATCCATGAATGGATTCACCTTAGTGTTTGTAGTTTTTAAACCACTTTGTCAGATACAAAATCCGACTTACCATTATTGTAATTTGACCATTTCATTGGAACTTTAGGTATCATTCCTTATTGGTCATGAGAAAGGTAAATTTCCCTTTTGGTTCCAAAACCTTACAAATGTATGGCGTTTCAATAAGCACTTGGCAAATAATTGATGACACTTTTGCTACATGGTATAGAAAACCATTTGTCAGATTCAAAATCTAATCTAGCAATTCTGTGTCCTATCAACATTTGATCAATCTCAATCAGTTATGTTCAACAATCTTTTGTCAATAACTTGCTTTAATATTACATAGAGTTTTTGTGAGTCTTGAACCTTTCAACTTTCACAATGCTCCCATTAAGCTCGACAATTAGAAACACTTCCAATATGTAAGCTTCCTTGGGTAATAAACCTTTTATTGTTAATGGGATTATAGAATTGACATCCTAAATAGTTTTAGGATATTCTACAAATACCTATTGATGTAAACCTTGAAGTATTATGTCCTACACAAGCTTCAACATACTTATAAGACAAGTATGGAACAACTTTCATATGAGTTATTTTAAGGCACCTTGTTTACTAGACTTACTAACCTTACATATCTTATGTATGACAGTAAGTGAGGCATAGTTCAATAGCTACTTGGGAAGTATATAACCATATATCATAGCTAGAAATGTATCCAATAGGATTCATTTCCTCCACATAGACATGATACTATGTTATAGCATGAACCATCGAAAGAGTAGTGAGACAATCTCACAATTACCAAGATAATCTAAGAATAATTTCCTTTTGTGAAGGTTTTTATTGGTCTAATTTGTGTTGATTCTACAACTTCACTTTGAGACAATCTTACTTGAGTTGTCCTATTTTAAAACATGTGGAATTGCCAATGACTAATGGTTAGGTGTTCTTTATTCCATAGAGATGGCGCAACCACATTGCCAAAATAAGATGATCCAAGCGGTTAGGTGATCTTTATCCCGCAAGGATCATACAAACAATGACAAGTTTTTTTAATAGGATAGTGTGAACTAAGTTTCACGAAACACAACCACAACGATTGAATAATTGGTGAAGGTAATGTAGTATCTATCATCATATCTAGACATACTTTTGTAAATATAGCATACAACACAATGTATCCTTCTTAACAAAACTTTCTTTGCTTGTATACAATTATAGAAAAGAGTATAACCTTTTCATGTAAATAAGATTTACATATATCAAATGAAACATTCTCATTTGCCCTCAAAATACCACATATTTGAGGTTGGTATATGCAATTGATGTTTACATGACTTAGTTAAATATGTCTTAGAGAGACTTGATTCAAATCACATTTGACTCTAATGATGATTATAGTATATATATATATATATATATATATATATATATAGTTATAAATTCAGCGTTACCACGACAATTATGAACAAACTAAAAACTAGAATATAGATGAAGAAAGAAAGAAAGCTTGAGAGCTTGGAGAGAGTAGAGAGAGTTTATATCACTTGTGAAACAGTTGATATGAGATGCATTTTCTTGCCTACATTGATGGTCTATTTATACTACCAAGTCTACTATTCAAATATAGTTGTTTAATTGGTAAATGCAAAGTGATGACAAAGTGATGACATAATGTTGTCATTCACCAATTACTTGTAACACTCCCCCTTGAATGACATCATTCTACATCAGAGTTCAACTTTGAAGTACTGCCTCATTAAAAACCTTGCTAAAGAAAATCCAGTGGGAAAAAACTTTAGTGAAGGGAAAAAGAGTGCAGTGTCTAGTTGACTCCCCCTCATTTAGATATCGAATGACCATGATGTATTGTGTAGATGTCTCATTCCAATACCATGAACATGTTTTCTAAAGATCTTGGTAGGAAGTTCCTTTGTGAAAAGATCTGCTGTATTGTTGCTAGATTGAACATATTTTAGTTCAATCTGTTGATTCTTTATACGCTCTTGAGTGTATTCAAAAAACTTTGGAGGAATATGTTTTGTCCTGTCACTTTTGATGTACCCTTCTTTCATTTGAGCGACACATGCTGCATTATCTTCATAAATTAAGGTTGGAGATTTATCTTTATCTATTCCACAAGAAGTCAGGATAAGTTGTGTCATCGATCTTAACCATGTACATTCTCTACTAGCTTCATTTAGAGCAATTATTTCTGCATGATTTGAAGATATGGCGACGAGTGTTTGCTTTTGAGAACGCCAAGATATTGCAATACCTCCATTCATGAATACATATCCAGTTTGAGATCTAGCTTTATGAGGATCAGACAAGTAACCTGCATCTGCATAACCAATCAAGCCTTGTTTTGAACTATTAGGAAAAAATAAACCTAAATCAGTAGTTCCGCGAAGGTATCGTAATATGTGCTTGATTCCATTCCAGTGTCTTTTTGTTGGAGATGAACTAAATCTTGCTAATAGATTTACTGCAAAAGAAATGTCAGGTCTAGTACAATTAGTAAGATACATAAGAGCTCCAATTACATAAAGATATGGTACTTCTGGACCAAGAATTTCTTCATTTTCCTCACAAGGGCGATATGGATCTTTGTCAATATTTAGTGATCTAACAATCATTGGAGAGCTTAAAGGTTTGGCTTTATCCATATTAAAACGTTTCAATACCCTTTCTATATAGTTTGATTGATGGACAAGTATCCCATTTGGCATATGCTCAATCTGTAAACCAAGACAATATTTGGTTTTCCCAAGGTCTTTCATTTCAAATTATTTCTTTAAAAATTCAATCACTTCAAGGATTTCTTTATTCGTCCCAATAATGTTTAGATCATCAACATAGACGGCTATAATCACATATCCAGATGTTGTTTTCTTAATAAATACACACGGACAAATAGTATTATTTTTATAGCCTTTGCTTATTAAGTAATCACTTAGACGATTGTACCACATACGTCCAGATTGCTTTAACCCATACAATGATCTTTGCAGTTTGATAGAATACATTTGTTTGGGTTTTGCACTTAATGCTTCTGGCATTTTAAATCCTTCGGGGATTTTCATATATATATCACTGTCAAGTGATCCATATAAGTAAGCAGTAACAGCATCCATAAGATGCATATCTAAATTTTCAGAAACTGCTAGACTGATTAAATATCTGAAAGTGATGGCATCCATAACAGGAGAATATGTTTCTTCATAATCGATTCCCGGCCTTTGAGAAAAACCCTGAGCAACGAGCCTGGCTTTGTATCTCACAATTTCATTTTTCTCATTTCTTTTTCGTATAAAAATCCATCTGTATCCTAATGGTTTCACAACTCCAGGTGTGAGTATAATAGGTCTAAAAACCTTTCTGTTATTGAGAGACGTTAATTCAGCTTGCATGGCCTCTTTCCATTTACCCCAATCCTGCCTATTTTGGCATTCAATGACAGATTGTGGTTCTGGATCCTCATTCATAATATTGCATACAACTGAATAAGAAAATGTTATATCTTCTAATTCATATTGGCTCCTTACTATTTTTATATGACCATAATTAATTTCAATCTCCTTATCATTTATTTCCTCAACTGGGGAAGTAATGTTATTTTGTGTTTCTTCATGAACACTTTCATTATGCTCAAACATATTTTCCATTCCTCTTCTTTTTCTAGGATTTGCATCCTTAGAACCAAATGGCCTTCCACGCTTCAGGCGTGCTTTGGATTCTTGAGTTACTTTTTCATCAGATTGTCTATCTGGGAGTTCAATTCGAGCTGGAGCGTTAACAGCAGGTATATATGATTTAGTAACTTTTTTTGTATCAGTAAATGCATCAGGTAATTGATTTGCAACTTCTTGCAAATGTATTACTTTTTGAACACCCATCTCACATTCTTGTGTGCGAGGATCAAGATATGATAAAGAAGGTTCATACCATGAAACATTCTTTTCTTGGGTTTTCATTTCTCCCCCAAGTGTTGGGAAATTTTCTTCATTGAAATGGCAATCAGCAAGACGTGCTATAAACATATCACCTGTCAAAGGTTCAAGATATCTTATTATTGAATTTGTTTCAAAACCAACATATATTCCCAACCTCCTTTGAGGACCCATTTTTGTACGTTGTGGTGGAGCAATAGGAACATATACTGTACTTCCAAAAATTTTAAGGTGGGATATATCTGGTTCTTTTCCAGAAACAAGTTGAAGGGGAGAATGTGTATGATATGCACTTGGTCTCATACGAATCAGTGATGCAGCATGTAAAATTGCATGACCCCATATAGAAACAGGAAGTTTTTTTCTCATTATTAATGGTCTAGCTATTAATTGGAGACGTTTAATCAGTGATTATGCTAAACCATTTTGAGTGTGTACATGTGCAACTGGATGCTCAACAGTAATTCCTATAGACATACAATAATCATTAAATACTTGAGACGTAAACTCACCTGCATTATCAAGTCTCACTTTATTGATGTTATAATCAGGAAAATGTGCTCTCAGTTTAATAATCTGAGTTAGGTATTTTGCGAATGCCATGTTATGAGTTGATAATAGGAAAACATGAGACCATCTGGTTGATGCATCTATTAAGACCATAAAATATTTAAATGGTCCAGAAGGTGGATGAATTGGTCCACATATGTCTCCTTGAATTCTTTCTAGAAATCTAGGTGATTCTCTTTCAACTTTCATTGGTGAAGGTCTTGTAATTAATTTCCCAAGGGAACAAGAAATACACGGGTTCTTATTACCTATTTGAGGGAACTTCTGGTCCTTCAATGGATGCCCAATTGTATTTTCAATTATTCGGCGCATCATTGTTAATCCTGGATGGCCCAGCCTATTATGCCACAAACTAAATATTCTAGGATCACAAAATTTTTCTTTAACCACCAAATTTGACTCAACTATATTTATATATGTAAAATGTAAACCAGAATCAAATTGTGGTAATTTCTCCAATATATGGTTTTCATTTATTATAAACATATATTTCTTGTTTCCTATTGTTTTGGTGAATGTGTCATATCCGTTAAGATATATATCATTAAAACCCAATAAATTTATGTTTGACTTTGGGGAAAATAACGCATTACTGATTACAAACTTCGTACCATTAGGTAACATGAAACAAGCATTTCCTGCTCCTACGATCAAGTCTACAAGAACTGATATTGTATTTATGTGCCCTTTTACAGGTTTTAGTGTGGAAAAATATTTCATTGTTTTCAAGATGGTGTGTGTGGTACCACAATCAATTATTAAGAGTTCTCCAAGATTTCCTTGGTTTTGTGCTCCAGTTGAACTCATTTTGAACTTCATATAAGAAAAATAAATGATGAGTTATGAACACAATTTTAATAAAAGTGACCCAAAAAAAATTCATTAAGAAAGAAAAACATTACAATGAAAAATTAAAAACATGTTACAAAAAGGAAACTAGTTTTCTAGGATGTCTAAATCATTGCAAAAGTCTAGAGTGTTTAGTTCAATGTTTCCTAAATCAACACGATCGATGAGGTTGACTTCTTTCCCCTTTCCTTTAATGGAATCTTGGTAAAGTTTACAAAGATGCGGATCTGTACGACAGGTCCTTGACCAATGACCTGTGCTACCATATCTATAACAAGAACCTCCAGGGTCCTATGATGTTCCGGCATCATTTCTTTTTTCTTGTGGTTGGACATTATTTCCTTGTGGAGTGTGTTGATTATTGTTTCTTTGACCACGCCCACGGTTATAAGGATGACCGCGTCCACGACCCTGTGTATAACCGCGCCCAAAATTTTGGTTTTGGTTAAAATGGTCTCGACCGCGACCACGACCTCACCCATGACCACGACCACGACACGTCCTCGTCCATATGAATTATTTCTAGGTTCATAAGTGATAGTAGCATTTGCTTCAGGAAGTGCTACTGAACCTGTTGGGCAGGACTGGTGGTTCTTTATTAATAGTTCATTATTTTGTTCAGCAACAAGGAGAAGTGTATTAAGCTCAGAATATTTTTTGAGCTTTTGCATACGATATTGTTGTTGCAATGTCATATTTGATGCATGGAATGTGGAGAGAGTTTTCTCCAACATTGAAGCATCAGAAACCTCTTCCCCACAAAATTTTAGTTGTGAACATATCCGAAATAATGCGGAATTATAATCATGTACCTTTTTGAAGTCTTGAAACCTCAACGATAACCACTCAGCCCTAGCACTTGGAAGTATAACTTCCTTTTGGTGGTCAAATCTTTCTTTTAAGCTTTTATAAAGAGTGCTAGGATCGGTAGTATTGAGGTATTCATACCTCAACATTTCATCGATATGTTTGCGAAGGAAAATTATTGCACGTGCTTTATCTTGCGACGTGCACTTATTTTTTTCTTTTATAGTTTCAGATAAATCCATGGACTCAAGATGCATCGTAACATCTATAGTCCAAGGCATGTAGTTCTTTCCGCTGACTTCAAGAGCGGTAAATTCAAGCTTTGCAATGTTTGACATATTGTAGTTCCTAATAAAAATAAAACTCATTAAATTTGTCGTTTAAATGTGGGGATGAGTTTTACTATTTCTATTATAGTTACAAACATAATTAAATAGATGAATCTTCTCAAATTCCTTTTATTTTAAAATTTAAAATTTTATTTTTAATTGGTTGCGCATAAATAAACGTTAGTATATACAAATAGATGTCAGAGCATGAATAATAGTTAGCATACATAAATAAATGTTAGTTTGCATAAATAAACGTTAGTTTATATAAATAAGCGTTAGTATACATAAATAAATGTTAGTATGCGTAAATAAATGTTAGTTTGCATAAATAAATGTTAGTTGCCGTAAATAAACGTTAGCTTGCATAAATAAACGTTAGTATACATAAATAAATGTTAGTTGCATAAATAAAAATTAGTATGCGATAACAAAAGTTAGTTTGCATAATAAATGTTAATAAAGCATAAGTAAAGTTAGAATAAGAAATGAACTTCGTTAGTAGTCATAACGTCAAGTATAGATAAGAAAAGAAATTTTTTAGTAGTCATAACGTCAAGGATAAATAAGAAAAGAAATTTGTTAGTAGTCATAACTTCGAGAATAAAATGTTGTTTTTTAATTTTCGTTGTCGTTGTTATTATTATTATTAATTAACATTCTAGTTTTGATGAAATTACATACCTTGATTAAGATCGATGTGTCTTTTAATCGCCTTCGTTAGAGCCTCGTGCTGATAACGTGTTATAAATTCAGCGTTACCACGACAATTATGAACAAACTAAAAACTAGAATATAGATGAAGAAAGAAAGAAAGCTTGAGAGCTTGGAGAGAGTAGAGAGAGTTTATATCACTTGTGAAAGAGTTGATATGAGATGCATTTTTTTGCTTACATTGATGGTCTATTTATACTACCAAGTCTACTATTCAAATATTGTTGTTTAATTGGTAAATGCAAAGTGATGACATAATGTTGTCATTCACCAATTACTTGTAACATATATATATATATATATATATATATATATATATATATATATATATATATATATATATATATATATATATATATATATATATATATATATATATATATATATATATATATATATATATATATATATATATATATATATATATATATATATATATAACCAATTTTTGAGGTCAATGAGACTTGCTTCATTGTTCCACTGAAAGACACAGTGCAATTAGTCATTTTCAAATATGAATATAATCGTTATATAACACGATTAAGCAAACTCATTTTTATCAAAATATACAATTGAACGATGATACATTTAGTCAAACTAAAATTAAAACATACATTGTTCATAACAATTATTGTTTTACAAAACAAGAACTTATGTTCTAAACATAAACTCAATTTCCAAGACTCGCAACATTTGCTTGATTTAGGGAATTTTCTTGGTCATCTTCACTTGCTTACCTCTCCTTGTTCACCTCGGTTTTCCAAATAAACTTTTTGAGGTCGAATCTCTTTGGACAATTCGGTTTCCAGTGTCCGACTGTCTTACATATATCACATATGATTAGTCTAAGAGTGTCTCTTTCATAGTCCACTAGCATTGGATGCAAGTTATCTATGGAAATCTTAGAGAGATTAATCTCTCTTAGAAATAGGAAACCATTGAAGAAAGGTGTCAATGACTTGAGGATGTGGCTCATTGCTATGAAATGATCCATTTGATGACCAATGTCTCGTAAAGCATCCAAATGCTTGCTCATCATTAAGATGTGTGTGCTCACATCTTCCTCTTCCTTCATCTTGGCCCGTCGAAAAACTAGAGTGATTGTAATGAGGTTACTCAATGATGCATGCATGGAGAATGAGGGCCCAAAAGGTGATGGGTTGGTCTTGTTTAATGGATTTGAAGGCTGTTTGGGCTCAATGGCCCATGGAGTTTGCATGATCACTTGCATGGATTAGGGCTGCACATTTGAAGACATTTGGATGCATTTGGGATGCATTTGGAGTTAATTTGAAGTTTGAAAAGTTTTCTTTCATTTAATAAGTCATTTAAGTTTGTTTTGATGAGTAGTTAGTAGTTTCTTTAATAACTTGGCTGTTGGGTTGTTTTGTAACTCCCATCTTTATGTTAAGGCTTTATAGCCATTTCTTTTTTGCTTGTAACAGCTACAATACGAAATTAATCAAGAAAAACAAGAACTTTGTTCATTGAGTTGTTGCTTACACTCACAATTTTGTCTTTGAGGGATGATTTCCTGATTTGACACAAATTCAAGTTAATAGGTCTTAGCTTGGCTTTAAACGATAATCAATCTATAGGTCTAGGTTGTTTATCACTCTATCCTTAATTTTTATTGTTAATTCCGCTGCAATTCACCAAACAAACACCCATACACGAAATCCAATCTCAAATCTCTTAAAGCTTATTATAATCAGCCCATACACGTATCATAAGTGGTATCAGAGCCATGGATTTCGATGATCCATATTTTCTTGCAAACTTACGGGATGCTTTAAGGAATTTACAAGAAGGGGAAAGGCGGCAGCCTAGGCGAGGGCAGCCAAGATTGGTTGAAGAATTCAAGGTGTCTGAATTGCCCGAATTTGTTGGTGGAACTGATCCTGAACGCTACTTGGAGTGGGAAAGAAAGATTGAAAGAATGTTCGAGTTCAAGGAAGTGGATGAAGAAAAAAGTTGCAAGTATGCCATTCTCAAGCTAAGTGGTGGTGCTTCATTGTGGTTTGAAGGGCTTAAGGCCAAGAGAACCCGTGAAGGGAAAGAAAAAATTTCTTCTTGGCTTTCTCTAAAACGAAAACTAAGAAAAAGATATGTTCCTTCTACTCATAGAATTGCTACTTACAAGAAAATTGCTGATTTGAAGCAAGGAAAAATGAGTGTTGGCGAATACATTGATGAATTTGAAAAGTTATCCTTGATGGGGGATATTGAAGAAGTTGAAGAACAAAAAAATGACTCGTTTTCTCAAAGGGTTGAACTACAACATTGCCAATGTCGTGGAGTTGTATCCTTATGCTGATTTTGGAACTCTTTGTGGTTTATGTTTGAAGTTGGAGGGACAAGCCAAGGCACGTTATGGTGGAAGTTCAAGTCTTGAAAACTCCAAGTCCAAGTCATGGTCCAAACCCGAGTCTAGCAATAGACCAAATTCTGTTTCTACTCCTTCTGGTTCTAATAATGTTCCCATTGCTCCTAAACTTACTAGTGGTACTAAAGAAACTAGTTTGGCAAAAATCAGATGTTTCAAGTGTCAAGGTTTTGGTCATTTCCAAAATGCTTGTCCAAACAAAAGGGTGGTGACTTTGAGGGAGGCCATTGAATGTCGTGAAGAGTTGGAGGAAGAAGAGAGGTTGGCTGGTCTTTTTCATGATGCACCACAACAAGAAGATGAAGAGGAGGAAGTGGAGTATGAGGCACCCATCTATGACACGGTTTTGGTGCTTAGAACCCTTAAAACTCAAGTGGTTCAAACTGTGGCTGATATGGATCAACGAGACCAATTGTTTCACACCAAATGTTTGGTTAGAGACAAGTGGTGTAGTTTGATTATTGATGGTGGAAGTTGTACCAATGTTGCTTCTAATGAAATGGTGACCAAATTGGGTTTGTCTACTACTAACCATCCAAAACCATATGCTCTTCATTGGTTGGATGATGGAAGCAAAATAAAGGTGACAAAACAGGTTAGGGTTGGTCTAACTATGGGGTCTTATGAAGATGAAGTGTTGTGTGATGTTATTCCAATGGATGTGTGTCATATCTTGTTGGGGCGTCCTTGGCAATTTGATAGGGACGTGTTACATAGGGGGAGGAGTAACGAATATGAGTTGAGACACAATAATAAAAAAATTGTGTTAAAACCCATGTCCCCAACGGCCATAAGGTCCATGAATTCTAAACACGTTAAAAAACCTAATCTTTCTATGTTTGCTAGTGAAAGGGAGGTGGAGCAAGCTCTTGACCAAGGTGATGTGATTTATATGCTTGTGGCTGATGAGCGTGCAAAGGTGGCAAAAATGGTGCATGAAGAAAGTCGTATTGCTGATTTGTTACATGAATTCCAAGATGTGTTTCCAAGTGAATTACCACCGGGTTTGCCTCCAATCCGTGGTATTGAACACCAAATTGATCTTATTCCGGGTGCTCCTTTGCCTAATAAAGCTGCATATAGATGTAATCCGGAGGTGACAAAGGAGTTGCAAAAACAAATTGATGAACTCATGAAAATGGGTTATGTTCGTGAAAGCCTAAGTCCTTGTGCTGTTCCCGTGTTGTTGGTTCCAAAAAAAGATGGTTCTTGGAGGATGTGTGTTGATAGTAGGGCTGTTAATAACATCACCATAAAATACCGATTTCCTATTCCTAGAATTGATGACTTGTTGGACGAGTTACATGGTTCCATTATGTTCTCAAAAATTGATTTGAGAAGTGGTTACCATCAGATTCGTATGCGTGAAGGAGATGAATGGAAAACAGCCTTTAAAACTAAACATGGCTTGTATGAATGGACCGTGATGCCGTTTGGTCTAACTAATGCACCTAGCACTTTCATGCGACTAATGAATGAAGTGCTAAAATCTTTTTTGGGCAGGTTTGTGGTGGTATACCTTGATGATATCTTGGTATATAGCAAGAGCTTGGAGGATCATTTAGGCCACTTAAAACAAGTTTTCGAGACCCTTAGAGCTCAAAAACTCTATGGGAAGCTAGAAAAATGTTCGTTTTTTGTGGAAGAGGTGGCATTTTTGGGTTTTGTGGTGTCGAGAGATGGCGTGTCCGTGGATCCATCCAAAACAGAAGCAATCAAGTCATGGCCTATTCCTACTAACATCTCTGAAGTTAGGTCATTTCATGGTCTTGCTTCTTTTTATAGGAGGTTTGTTCGTGACTTTAGCACCATTGCAAGTCCCATAACAGGTTGTTTGAAGAAAGGAGTCTTTGCATGGGGAGAGGAAGCTCAAAATGCATTTGAGAAACTCAAGGAATTGTTGTGTAATGCTCCGATTTTGGCTCTTCCTGATTTTTCTCAACCATTTGAAGTGGAGTGTGATGCAAGTGGAGTTGGTATTGGGGCTGTTTTGATCCAATCCAAGCGTCCTATTGCTTATTTTTCTGAAAAATTGGGTGGTGCTCGTTTGAATTATTGCACTTATGATAAGGAGTTTTATGCTATTGTTCGTGCTTTAGATCATTGGAGTCATTATTTGCGTGCAAATCATTTCATTTTGCATTCTGATCATGAATCCTTGAAGTACATCAATGGGCAACAAAAATTGAGCACAAGACATGCAAAGTGGGTGGAGTTCTTGCAATCCTTTCATTTTTCATGCAAATACAAGGATGGCAAAAGTAACGTGGTGGCTGATGCTTTATCAAGACGTTACACTTTGTTGGCAACTTTTGATGTTCGTTTGTTGGGGTTTGAAACCTTGAAGAATTACTATGAATCTGATGTGGACTTTGGAGATTTGTTTTTAAAATATGCAGGTGGTCCCAATGGTGAATTCATGGTGCAAGATGGCTTTTTATTCAAAGGCAATCGCCTTTGTGTTCCAAAACATGCAATACGTGAGTTGCTGATTCGTGAAGCTCATGGTGGTGGTTTAGCTGGTCATTTTGGCGTTACCAAAACTTTGGAGGTGCTTAAAGAACATTTCTTTTGGCCTAAGATGTTGGGGGATGTAACCAACATTGTGGGCAAGTGTGTTACATGTCACATGGCAAAAACAACTTTCAAGCATGGTGTTTACACTCCTTTGCCGGTTCCTATTCGTCCTTGGGAAGATGTGTCCATGGATTTCATTGTGGCTTTGCCTAGAACACAAAGCGGGAAGGATTCCATTATGGTAGTGGTCGATAGGTTTTCGAAAATGGCTCACTTTGTGCCATGTCATAAAACCAATGATGCATCTAATGTGGCTGATTTGTACTTTAAAGAGGTGGTTCGTTTGCATGGGATTCCTAAAACCATTGTTTCTGATCGGGATTCCAAGTTTTTGAGTTATTTTTGGAATACTTTGTGGAGGAAAGTTGGTACTAAGTTACTTTTTAGTACGTCCCACCATCCACAAACGGATGGGCAAACGGAGGTGACTAATAGAACTTTGGGTACTTTGTTGAGGGGGCTAGTAAACAAAACTCAAAAAGATTGGGATATCAAACTTGCACATGCTGAATTTGCCTATAATCGTTCTCCCACTTATGCAACAGGTCATTCTCCTTTTGAAGTGGTGTATGGTGTGAATCCTTACATGCCTTTGGATTTGATTCCATTGCCAAAGGATGAATTGGTTCACAAGGATGCTAATGACAAGTTGAAGGCCATGATGAAACTACACCAACAAGTTCGTGAGAAGATAGAATCTGTGAATGAGGTGTACAAACAAAAGTCCAACAAGCATAGGAAACCACGTGTCTTTCAAGAAGGTGATCTAGTATGGGTACACATGAGAAAGGAACGTTTTCCTAACAAAAGGAAGAACAAATTGATGCCACGCGCGGAGGGTCCTTTCAAGGTGGTGTCAAGGGTGAATGATAATGCTTACAAGGTGGATTTGGGAGGAGACTTTGGTGTGCATGTGACATTTAACGTGGGGGATCTTTCACCATATTTGGATGATGATGGCCTTGCTGAATTGAGGACAATTCCTTTCCAAGAGGGAGGGGATGATGCATGCATGGAGAATGAGGGCCCAAAAGGTGATGGGTTGGTCTTGTTTAATGGATTTGAAGGCTGTTTGGGCTCAATGGCCCATGGAGTTTGCATGATCACTTGCATGGATTAGGGCTGCACATTTGAAGACATTTGGATGCATTTGGGATGCATTTGGAGTTAATTTGAAGTTTGAAAAGTTTTCTTTCATTTAATAAGTCATTTAAGTTTGTTTTGATGAGTAGTTAGTAGTTTCTTTAATAACTTGGCTGTTGGGTTGTTTTGTAACTCCCATCTTTATGTTTAGGCTTTATAGCCATTTCTTTTTTGCTTGTAACAGCTACAATACGAAATTAATCAAGAAAAACAAGAACTTTGTTCATTGAGTTGTTACTTACACTCACAATTTTGTCTTTGAGGGATGATTTCCTGATTTGACACAAATTCAAATTAATAGGTCTTAGCTTGGCTTTAAACGATAATCAATCTATAGGTCTAGGTTGTTTATCACTCTATCCTTAATTTTTATTGTTAATTCCGCTGCAATTCACCAAATAAACACCCATACACGAAATCCAATCTCAAATCTCCTAAAGCTTATTATAATCAGCCCATACACGTATCACTCAATCCTTTTACCATTTCATACGCCGAAGGTAAGTAGCGTCGTAACTCCATGCTTAGGTTAGGGCTCATGTTTTCCAACATATAAGTTGCTACAATAAAAAAATCATCATAATGTTTCTTCCAAGCGTAATGGTCTATGAATTGGTCGATAGGGGGTTCTTTGGGAATTGGTTGATTTATTACATAGAGTAATCCATCTCTTCTAAGTACATTCTTCAAGGCACGTAGCCAAAAAGACATGTTATAGAAGTTTAACATGACCCCAAAGTAATCCCCAATACGAGGTTGGTTGTATAGGTTTATTGGGTTTTCCGCCATCTACAAGCATTAACAAAATCCATTTAGTATTTTAATTCTTTAATAACTAATAACCTTTATGTTTCCAAAACATTAATTATTAAAGGATAGAATCCAAGTTGTAATACAAGCAAACGGTTAGGTGACCTTTATCCCATCTACTTAATTCAACGAGGTAGGTAGCGTTTACCAATTATATCCTATATAACTTCTAGCATTATGGGATCATTTAAACAATATTTGTTTGGTTGGCATGTTTGATCCCATCTATACCTCGGGTTTCTAATGCTTAGGTGATCTTTATCACAAAAGATACCCGAACAAATCATCCTACTTAAAACGACATGTAGAATTGATAAACACTAACGGTTAGGTGACCTTTATCCTATCAATGTTGCAAAACTACCTCTAGACAAATCCAAATGGTTAGGTGACCTTTATCCCATAAGGGTGTATGTTGAATAATGTTTTTTATGTTTTTATGTGACCATCACTGAAATAAGTCGAAATGTTTTCTAACAAATATTATCAGTATTTCAGGTTGCATGGATTCAAGATTGAACAAGATAAAAAGAAAATATTCTTCAAAATACAAAAATATCACCCAGCTACAGCAATCACGACGCGACAGAAGCCATGGTCGCGACGTGAAGAAGAGCAAAGACAGAAGTCCAAATCGCCACAGCGATCGCGACGCGACGGCAAGGATGGTCGCGACGCGAAGGCTCCAACGCGACACCACCAACTTTCTAATCGCGAGACTACCAACCCAACGTACTAACCAGTGGCCGACCAAAAGCACCCCGACACAGGCACCTTCGCGACGCGATGGACCTCCTGGTCGCGACGCGAACGCTGTGTTCAGTGACTATAAATAAGATGCAAACCACTTGCCATTCGTGTGCTCAAAAAACCTTACTTACACATCAACCAAGCACCATATACTCTTACCCACGACCAGACACCTCAAGACACTCAAATCTCTGCATTTGGCAACGAGGATCAAACCGCAAAACCGCAAGACTCCAAACAAAACCTCTACCCGACACCAAACTTCAAACCGCTAAACAACCTCTACCTGACACCAAACTCCAAACCTCTAAACAACCTCTACCCGACACCAAAAATCACCAAAACCTCATCTTACCGTGAAGAACAAGAAATCGACACATCAAGAAAAACGCTATCTTCCGCAGCTATCGATAAGTTCTTTTAAAATTATATGTGTCGTTATTGATTTATTTTAACTGTTATAAATCAACTGTACCAAATCTCAAATATATCCGAATTGAACCGTGACAACCAAAACATATGTGGACTGTATTTAACCGAGACATCTAACTTCTAACTTCTAACCTTTTTGTTTATTGTAAAAACACGTTATCGTTGATAATGGCGTTTATTACATCTAACATCTAATTTCTAGCTTCTAACTTCTAACCTTTTTATTTATTGTAAAAACACGTTATCGTTGATAATGGCGTTTATTACATCTAACATCTAACTTCTAACATTTACTTTACTTACCGCTTTCTGTCTATTTAAATACTGTCTAGTTTAGAATTACCGTTTTATTTTATTCCGCAACTCTTATTTATTCCGCATATTATAGATAAAATACATATCTGTCACACAGTAATCGGCTTAAAAACCTTATTCGTGGAGATCAGTTATCGTATTTTCAACAATTGGTATCAGAGCTTGTGTGATTTAATCTGAAATTTTTGTCGAGAACTTTTGTGTAGCGTTTTTATAAACCACCAATAAGTTTCCTTTAAAAATTTCATCTTAATATCACTTGTTCAAAAAAAAAAAAATTTTCAAAAAAAAAAAAAAAGGAAAAACAAGATCAACCCAAAAATGTCTTCCACAACCTACTCAAGAGCTCCATATGTCATCGATCAGGTATGGTCTATGATCTTAGAAATCGGTCTTTCAAAAACACCATTTGAGTCCCACATGACTAAGATTGAAAACAGTTTGAAAGCTGATCTCAAACTATATCATGATACAATAGTCAAATCTGATATCTGCAAATCTGAATTACAAACCTTGCAACTCAGATTTGGAGAATCAACAAGGACTAGAGACAAACTTGAAAGAGACGTCGAACGAAAATCAGAAGAATATAATCACGTCTTAGATAAATTAAATGAAGCTCTAAAACAAAAAAAGGACTTAGAAATAAAAAGTCAATCTGTTTTTCCATCTGAAATAAAAGATACCTTAGAAATAGAAGTCCTTCAGTTAAAACTAAAAATTCAAGATTTAACTGACACAAACACTAGTTTGATTTTGAAATTAGATGATTCTTCAAAACAAATCAAACTTCTTGAATCCGAGAATCAAAGATTTCAAGGAAAACTGGATTCTATCAATCTTGCTAGAAAGCTAAGTGATGATATTTTCATCAAAGCGACATCCTTAGGATCTGGCAAAATCGATACAAATTACAGACCTGGATTAGGAAGAGAATCTTTCGAAATCGAACAAGCCAAACAAGAAACCAGGACTAACAGTGAAAACTCTGAATCAACTCTAACAGATCTATCCACATCTGTTAATGAGGAAAATTCAGACGACGAAACAGTTATCAACTGTAACCCAGATAATACTGTTTTCACTGTTTCCAAAAGATCTTTCACTAATAGGTCTTCAACCCACCAAATCCAAATTACCAACCAAAACTCCTTTTACGAGAAAGGCAGTACCTCTAAACCAATTGCTCTTCAAAAGGAACAAGGCAAACCCAAAGTTTTCAAACAAACCCAAAAGAAACCTTTAAAACCAGCTTCTGTGCCACAAAAACAAACTTTGAATCCAAAACAAAAACCTTTTCAAAAACCAATTCAAAGTTGCTTTCAAAAGATAAACTTCAATCTCTCAAGGAATTTTCAGAAACCATCATTTCACCAAATTCCATTCCATCATCATAATGTTTTTCAAAATCATCCAAATCACAGATACAAAGAAAGGTTATCAAACGGATCCTCACATATAGGATATCTTTCACAAAATCAAAAACCATTTCAACTGACAGGTTTTCAAAAACAAATCTTAAATTGGGAAAATCTGATAAGTCAAATCAAGCCTCAACCACTTCGTCCAATTAACAGAAACCATAATGATTTCAAATCACCGAAAACCATTAACAAATCAGGACCCACCATGGTTTGGGTACCTAAACTTTCTGTCTAATTGCAGGTACTTTGTGCTGGAGAGCCCAAGGATGATACATGGTATATCGATAGTGGCCGTTCCAAGCATATGACAACAAACCATAGCCTTCTACAAGACTTCAAACCCACACTACCTCCGATGCAGAAACTTCACAATCAAACCAAAATGATGCGGATCCAGTCGAGGGGGAACCACCAAAACCAGAACCCTCCTAAAACACCCCAATCCACCTATCCAAATAATCTCAATGCATCATTTATGGGAGAACAACCAAAACCAAATTCCTCTTTAAACAATCCCAATCTACCTATCCAAAATGATCCCAGTGCATCATTTATGGGGGAACTCTCGTTACCCCATTCTAACTACCAAACCAAAATCTTCCAAAAACATTCAAATAACGAAAATTTTCCAAAAACATCCACATAATCAAAAATCAAAAATTAAAAAAAAAAGGTTTTATCTTTTTAAAGTCTTTATAAAACCATGTGATTATCATCTTTTTGACTAAATTTTCAGATACTTATGCTCGATGAATGTTCTCAGTAATATTGATTCTTAATTAAAGAGAAGGTTCAAACTTCAAACACTTTTGTTATGTACATTCTCCTATTCCCTTTGAATTTATTTCAATTATAAACGATTTTATCTATTAAGGGACATAAGATCAGGAGATTCAGATGAAAACCAAACCCATGTGAGAAATTGTGCCTCGTCTTTAACTGCTAAGTGAAATTCATTTCTGTGAGCAAAGGTGTTTTCATTATGACTTATAGGATTTATACTCTTATACCGTGATGCTAGTCTCATTTTTGCTTAGATATCAAAATGACCAGGGACGATACAATCATTTCCTTATATATTAGACAAACTGTCTATTATATCACCTATCCCTATCTTCAATCAAACCACTTCAAAGAAAAGATTCATCATATGGCATAACAAATCTGACAAATGAAGAAACGACAAAGTCATATCCAACAAATGCTGTCAACAAATCACAATTGGTAACCACATCAGATATCTTTTACACAATGTGTATTCGCACAAATCAAGAAAAGATAAAAACAAAGGTGAACACTTCACCAAAGAAAGAAAAGGAAGATTTACAACAACAATCCATCAAGACAGACATCTCTCAAAACTTTCCAAACAAACAGATTCTCAAAAACCGATGATTTACCGGGATACTGTAGCCTTCATAATTGAATATTCTTAGTTGCAAACTGCACTATGAATATTTCTAAACCCCTCTACATGTATTTCCCGACGGAGAGATAGTGAACATCAATGGCATGAATGAAGAAACCCTCTGAGTAATGCCGAAACCAGTCTTATGTGATTGATTATCTAATATGAAGACCAAGTGACTAAAGTATATAGGTATAAATCCATATTAAGCATAAGTCAACACCTTCAAACTGAGAGATATCACTCATCTTTAGTGATTATACACCAGTTCTGCACCCAGAACAACCAAAACACCTCAGTCAAGTGTGAGCTATACCTTTGAGAGTTCATCTGAATCGACCTATTAAGATCACTTGTCGTCTTTATAAATGTTATAAAATCTTAAGGAATATTATGAATGTACATATACAAAAACCTTTTGATAATTGAACATGAAACCTTGATTCAGAAACAAATATTCTTGACAAACATTTTTCAAAACATAAGTAAAATCTAGTCACACTTTTTCAAAACAAGTGATATGGTTTTATAAATGTTTTATCCAAATTTCAAGAATTTTCAATCAAACATTTTTCTCCTCATTTCATTAATGATCACATAGGGGGAAATTGTTGAATAATGTTTTTTATGTTTTTATGTGACCATCACTGAAATAAGTCGAAATGTTTTCTAACAAATATTATCAGTATTTCAGGTTGCATGGATTCAAGATTGAACAAGATAAAAAGAAAATATTCTTCAAAATACAAAAATATCACCCAGCTACAGCAATCACGACGCGACAGAAGCCATGGTCGCGATGTGAAGAAGAGCAAAGACAGAAGTCCAAATCGCCACAGCGATCGCGACGCGACGGCAAGGATGGTCGCGACGCGAAGGCTCCAACGCGACACCACCAACTTTCTAATCGCGAGACTACCAACCCAACGCACTAACCAGTGGCCGACCAAAAGCACCCCGACACAGGCACCTTCGCGACGCGATGGACCTCCTGGTCGCGACGCGAACGCTGTGTTCAGTGACTATAAATAAGATGCAAACCACTTGCCATTCGTGTGCTCAAAAAACCTTACTTACACATCAACCAAGCACCATATACTCTTACCCACGACCAGACACCTCAAGACACTCAAATCTCTGCATTTGGCAACGAGGATCAAACCGCAAAACCGCAAGACTCCAAACAAAACCTCTACCCGACACCAAACTTCAAACCGCTAAACAACCTCTACCTGACACCAAACTCCAAACCTCTAAACAACCTCTACCCGACACCAAAAATCACCAAAACCTCATCTTACCGTGAAGAACAAGAAATCGACACATCAAGAAAAACGCTATCTTCCGCAGCTATCGATAAGTTCTTTTAAAATTATATGTGTCGTTATTGATTTATTTTAACTGTTATAAATCAACTGTACCAAATCTCAAATACATCCGAATTGAACCGTGACAACCAAAACATATGTGGACTGTATTTAACCGAGACATCTAACTTCTAACTTCTAACCTTTTTGTTTATTGTAAAAACACGTTATCGTTGATAATGGCGTTTATTACATCTAACATCTAATTTCTAGCTTTTAACTTCTAACCTTTTTATTTATTGTAAAAACGCGTTATCGTTGATAATGGCGTTTATTACATCTAACATCTAACTTCTAACATTTACTTTACTTACCGCTTTCTGTCTATTTAAATACTGTCTAGTTTAGAATTACGGTTTTATTTTATTCCGCAACTCTTATTTATTCCGCATATTATAGATAAAATACATATCTGTCACACAGTAATCGGCTTAAAAACCTTATTCGTGGAGATCAGTTATCGTATTTTCAACAGTGTACAAGTGACACGTGAGTGTCTTTTAAAAGGATGGCATAGATTTGTATTTCGAAAAAGGGATTTGTATGTTTTACGATTCTAGTTTTTGAAAAACAACATATGGCATCATGTAGATTGCATGTATTCAATGAAGATGGTACCATTTTAGAAAATCCTATTTCTTGTTAATTTGGTTCCTTAAGTTATAAAATCTCCATTTTATTAACTTCTTGTTTGTGGTCAAATTTGCAACTAATATTCTATATTAAGTTTTGGTTTGAGCACATACATGAGAACCAAGTTTAATCCTAAATAATTTCCATTATTACTTAGGTTTTGGAGTTTGTATAAAATGTATAAAATCTCCATTTTAATTCATTTTACCATATTTCAAATACTTGGCATTTATATGTTTTAAGACAAAACCCATTTTAGTAAAACCAATTTGTTTAGCACTTCTTATGTCAATTTGAAAAATACAAACTCCTTGATGATTATGTTTTATTATCTAAGTTGTCTAGAATGCAAAAATTTTATTTTCATCCAAACACAAAAAAATAAAACCATACAATCATCACAAGCATGCATGGGTGCATAAACACAAGCCAACTATTTGATATTTCATGTGAGCTATATATGAAATATCAAGTCCATTCCTAGGGACAAAATGGGACCAAAAAGTCAACCAAATGATTACCGGTTAAGCTATAACTTTTCCAATATTCTTATATCATCAAGTGACACTTGAACCACCCTTTCTTGGCACCATGGCATGAGGTTAAGAATTTTTGTTGTGTGCCAAAACAGATTCGACAGCAACAGCCCTTAAGAGAGGGTTTTGGAGCTTTCTTGACTTCATTCTTGATGATAATGATGCACATTCTTGCCAAAACTTCTTGTATATACTATATATTATAGTTAGTAACAAGTATAGCATCAAAACATCAAGATATGAATTTCTTTTGGGCCCCAAAACAGATTCGAAATCCACAGCAGCATGGCAGTAAAATCAGGAGGTTTTGAGACCTTTTTTCATTCCTTTATTGGTCATATTGATGCTAACACTTGCCAAAACTTTAATTTTATGTTAAATATCAAAGTTAATAACAAGTATAGCACCAAAACAACAATGAATGAATTTATTTTGTGCCCCAACAGTGGTCCAAAAATATACAGCTCATGGCAGAATTTTTTGTTGCTATTTTGGTGTTGCTTCTCTTGGTTCTTGTTGTTGCTCCTTCTCTTGTTACATTTTGTGGAAGATATAAAAGAATACAACTATTCTAATACTTAAAAAATGAATAAAAGAAGTAAATAACTAATTATTATTACAAACCATTTGAATAAAAAGAATAGATTACAACCAAATCGAATTTAAACACAAAACATGCAACACACGGTCGGTGGCTTGTTTATGCACCACTTATCACATAAAATCATAAGAAAATAAGCACTTTGTTTTTCTAAGTCAAAATTATGTAACCAAAAATGCATGCAAACATAATTTTTAGTTGGTTACATAAAATCATAGTATTTATATATGCATGTTGCCAAAGAAGCCATGCATGAACATTGCATTCAAGAAGATGAACATTCATGGTTTCCAAAAACCAAGTTTATCCAACTAAACTTGTCATCTAAACATGCAATATAGCTATGGCTTTGATACCAATTATTGGAAATCAATGTTCACATAATACTTTTCAAAACCCTTGAGTTGCAACGGAAGCATAAAATCATGAACACGAATTTCACTTCCAAGAGGATCATGCTATATGCATGTAAAGATAAAATGAAAAAACAAACATGAAGATAAGTTCAAGATCATACCATTGTGTTCTTGAGCTTTAGATGGATACTTTATGATGGCAAGAAACCAAATGAGGTTCCCTCTAAAGTTGATCCACCAACAAGTGTAGTGACACCAAGAAAATGCTAGTTTTCAACTTACAAAAATCACCCTTTCTTGTGCATGATATTGAATCCGATTTTACCAAGTGAAAAGGGATGTTTTGAGAGCATTTTGAGGTATATTTTCAGCAAATATGTTGAGAGAATGTATGTATAATTCGTTCAACCCCACAAAGACCCAACTACATGCATAAGTAGTCCTCTTATCCATGGAATCTTCACTTTTCCCATGGTCAAAGCTACAAAACCAAGGATATTTGTTTATTCAATGTTGGGGCATGTACACACACTCTCCTTGGGAGATATTGGATGTGCACTTTGCCTTGGAAAGGGTACAGTACCTTTAAGTTTATTATTTATAAAATATTTCCCTAAAGTTTATAAATAATAAACTCTCAATTCTCACTTTAACTCTTTTATTCATTCACATATATATAAACATATATATACACTTATAATTAACATATATACTAATATATATATATATATATATATATATATATATGTTTCTCTATAAATATATATGTTTATATTATGTATTTATATATACATATATATATTTTCATAAAATATAAATACATATACATTTATACATACATGTGAAATTTATTTTAATACTTAAAATTAGAAAAGGGTTAAATACTTATCACTTAATTCATCTAACAATTAAATGATATAAATAATCATATACACTCTCAAATTAATTCATCTCATATGAATTATACTTTAGAATAATAATTATTATCCATAAAATAATAATTCTCTAAATAAATTGCAAGTATTATATCATTTGATGATAAATAAAATTCATTGTATCAAATGATCAAATTGGTGTCTAACTTGTTATTGGTGTGACCCTATAGGATCATATATTATTAGCAATATCATTTTATGATCAACCTTGGGCATATAGAACTAACACCATTATGAAGGGTTGTGATGGGTTATGGACCATGATGAAGGTTTGTCTGGGTTATGGACAATTATGAAAGGTTGTTATGGTTATGGACCATTATGAAGGGTTGCGATGGGTTATGGACGATTACAAAGTGTTGTGCTGGGTTATAGTCAATTATGAAGGGTTTGATGGGTTATGGACCATAGAAAGGGTTGTGCTTGGTTATGGACCATAGGAAGGGTTGTGATGGGTTATGGTCAATTATGAAGGATTGTGATGGGTTATGGTAAATTATGAAGGGTTGTGATGGGTTATGGACTCTTATGAAGGTTTCTATGGGTTATGGACCATTATGAAGGGTTGTTATGGTTAAGGACCATTATGCAGGGTTGCGATGGGTTATGGACCGTAGAAAGGGTTGTGATGGGTTATGGACCATTAGAAAGGGTTGTGATAGGTTATTGACCATTATGAAGGGTTGTATGGGTTATGTACTATTATAAAGGTTGTGATGGGTTCTGAACCATTATCAAGGATTATGATGGGTTATAGACCATTATGAGGGGTTGTGATAGGTTATGGTCAATTATGAAGGGTTGTTATGGGTTATGGACCATAGAAAGGGTTGTATTAGGTTATGAACCATTATGAAGGGTTGTGATGGGTTATTCTCAATTATGAAGGGTTATGGACCATTATAAAGGGTTGTGATGGGTTATGGACCATTATGAAGGTTGTGATGGGTTATGAACCATTATAAAGGGTTGTGATGGGTTATGGACCATTATGATGGTTGTGATGGGTTATCGACCACTATGAAGGGTTATGATGGGTTATGGACCATTATGAGGGGTATTTATAGGTTATGGTCAATTATGAAGAGTTGTGATGGGTTATGGACCACAGAAAGGGTAGTATAGGGTTATGGACCATGATGAAGGGTTGTGATGGGTTTTGGACCATTATGAAGGGTTGTGATGGGTTATGGACCATGATGAAGGTTTCTATGGGTTATGGACAATTATGAAGGGTTGTTATGGTTATGGACCATTATGCAGGGTTGCATGGGTTATGGACCATTATGAAGTGTTGTGATGGGTAATTGTTAATTATGAAGAGTTGTGACGGGTTATGGACCATATAAAGGGTTGTGCTGTGTTATGGACCATAAGAAGGATTGTGATGGGTTATGGTCTGAAGGGTTGTGATGAGTTCAGGTTAATTATGAAGGGTTGTGATGGGTTATGGACTGTTATGAAGGTTTGTATAGGTTAAGGACTATTATGAAGGGTTGTTATGGTTATGGACCATTATGTAGGGTTGCGATTGGTTTGTACCAAAGAAAGGGTTGTGATGGGTTATGGACCGTTATGAAGGGTTATATGGGTTATCCACTATTATGAAGGTTGTGATGGGTTATGAACCATAACCATTATGAAGGATTATGATGGGTTATTGAGCATTATGAAGGGTTGTGATAGGTTATGGTCAATTACGAAGGGTTGTTATGGGTTACGGACCATAGAAAAGGTTGTGTTGGATTATGGACCCTTATGAATGATTGTGATGGGTTATGCTCAATTATGAATGGTTGTGATGGGTTATGGACCATTATAAAGGGTTGCGATGGGTTATGGACCATTATGAAGTTTGTGACTGGTTATGGACCATTATAAAGGGATGTGTTGGGTTATGGACCATTATGAAGGGTGTGAAAAGTTATGGACCATTATGAAGGGTTGTTATAGGTATAGAACATTATGTACGGTTGCGATGTGTTATGGACCATTATGAGGTGTTGTGATAGGTTATGGTTAATTATGAAGGGTTGTGATGGGTTATTGACTACTATGAAGGTTTGTATGGGTTATGGACCATTATGAATGGTTGTTATGATTATGCAGGGTTGCGATGGGTTATGGACAATAGAAAGGGTTATGATGGGTTATGGACCATTAGAAAGGGTTGTGATGGGTTATGGACCGTTATGAAGGGTTGTATGGGTTATGTAGTTTTATGAAGGTTGTGATGGGTTATGAACCATTATGAAGGATTATGATGGGTTATTGACCATTATGAAGGGTTGTGATAGGTTATGGTCAATTATGAAGGGTTGTTATGGGTTATGGACCATAGAAACGGTTGTGATGGGTTATGGACCATTATAAAAGGTTGTGATGGCTTATGGACTATTATGAAGGTTGTGATGGGTTATGGACCATTATGAAGGTTGTGATGGGTTATGGACCACTGTTAAGGGTTATGATGGGATATAGACTATTATGAGGGGTTTTGATGGGTTATGGTCAATTATGAAGGGTTGTTATGGGTTATGGACCATAGAAAAGGTTGTGTTAGGTTATAGACCCTTATGAATGATTGTGATGGGTTATGCTCAATTATGAAGGGTTGTGATGGGTTATGGACCATTATAAATGGTTGTTATGGACCCTTCATAACGGTACATTATGAAGGATTGTATGGGTTATGTACTTTTATGAAGGTTGTGATGGGTTATGAACCATTATGAAGGATTATGATGGGTTATTGACCATTATGAAGGGTTGTGATAGGTTATGGTCAATTATGAAGGGTTGTTATGGGTTATGGACCATAGAAAAGGTTGTGTTGGGTTATAGACCCTTATGAATGATTGTGATGGGTTATGCTCAATTATGAAGGGTTGTGATGGGTTATGGACCATTATAAATGGTTGTTATGGGTTATGGACCATTATAAAGTTTGTGACGGGTTATGGACCATTATAAAGGGTTGTGATGGGTTATGGACCATTATGAAGGTTATCATGGGCTATGGACCACTATGAAGGGTTATGATGGGTTATGGACCATTAAGAGGGGTTGTGATAGGTTATGGTCAATTATGAAGAGTTGTGATTGGTTATGGGCCATAGAAAGGGTTGTGTAGGGTTATGGACAATTATGAAGTGTGTGAAAGGTTATGGACCATTACGAAAGTTTGTATGGGTTATGGACCATTATGAAAGGTTGAAATGGGTATAGGCCATTATGTAGGGTTGCGATGTGTTATGGACCATTATGAGGTGTTGTGATGGGTTATTGACTACTATGAAGGTTTGTATGGGTTATGGACCATTATGAATGGTTTTTATGATTATGGACCATTATGAATGGTTACGATGGGTTACAGACCATAGAATGGGTTATGATGGGTTATGGACCATTATAAAGGGTTGTTATGGGTTATGGACCATTATGAAGTTTGTGACGGGTTATGGACCATTATAAAGGGTTGTGATGGGTTATGGACCATTATGAAGGTTATCATGGGCTATGGACCACTATGAAGGGTTATGATGGGTTATGGACCATTAAAAGGGGTTGTGATAGGTTATGGTCAATTATGAAGTGTGTGAAAGGTTATTGACCATTACCAAATTTTGTATGGGTTATGGACCATTATGAAAGGTTGTAATGGGTATAGACCATTTTGTAGGGTTGTGATGTGTTATGGACCATTATGCAGGGTTGTGATGGGTTATTGACTACTATGAAGGTTTGTATGGGTTATGGACCATTATGAATGGTTGTTATGATTATGGACCATTATACATGGTTACGATGGGTTACGGACCATAGAAAGGGTTATGATGGGTTATGGACCATTAGAAAGGGTTGTGATAGGTTATGGACCGATATGAAGGGTTGTATGGGTTATGTAGTTTTATGAAGGTTGTGATGGGTTACGAACCATTATGAAGGATTATGACGGGTTATTGACCATTATGAAGGGTTGTGATAGGTTATGGTCAATTATGAAGGGTTGTTATGGGTTATGGACCAAAGAAACGGTTATGATGGGCTATGGACCATTATAAATGGTTGTAATGGCTTATGGACCATTATGAATGTTGTGATAGGTTATGGACCATTATTAAAGGTTGTGATGGGTTATGGACCATTATAAAAGTTGTGATGGGTTATAAACCACTATTAAGGGTTATGATGGGATATGGACTATTATGAGGGGTTTTGATAGGTTATGGTCAATTATAAAGAGTTGTGATTGCTTTTTTTGGGTAAAGAGGGCGGCACCTCTGGCAAATTTATTAATAAAAAGAATAAATACAATATAAGGCTGGGGACTCCCCACCAAAAAACAGAAAATCCATCGGGACAGGCCCCAACGGACAACAAGCTAAACTAGGAACCAAAACAAGATAAGGAACCAGAAGCAAACAAGAACATAAAGGAAAACAACCTGCAAAACCAACAAACCATACAAGCCAAAACAAGCAGAAAAAGAAAGAAAGCACAAAGGAAGGAAATTAAGGGAGGGTCCAAATAGTTTTAGCCAAATCAACATTAGTGCAAGTTTTCAAAGAAAGACTCAACAGTCTACAGCGGATATCATCCTTAACACTATTCACGACATAATGATGGGATCTTTTTATGTTTTTAAAAATGCGTAAATTTCTTTCCCGCCATATGTGATATACAGCTCCAGCAAAAACAAGTCTTCTAATGATGGACCAAATGGTCTTGTTCTTATTACTGGGGTTGATTTGACTAATGATATCAGACCAGCTATCAGGGGAGAAGGAGAGATTCATGACGTGACGGAGGTCATGCCAAACCAAAGAAGTGAAAGAACACTCAAAGAAGAGATGGGAAAGGGAATCCGGACAGTCTCCGCAGAACGCACAAATGAGATTGGAAGTAGTGTCCCAAATTTTGATTTTATCATGAGTCTTAAGGCGATTTTTAAGAGCAACCCAAAGAATGAAAGCATGTCTGGGGATGTTCTAGGAGAACCAAACAAGATGAAACCAAAAGACCGGTTGGTGATAGGGGCGAATAGTCTGCCAAACAGAACGAACAGAGACAGGAGAAAGTTGACCGTCTCTAGATCTCCAAAGGAGATTATCAGGGACGAATGTGGAAAGAGTAGGGGGGTTATGGGAAAGAAGAGCAGGATGGGAATCTCTCCAATAATGAGGCCTAACCCAAGATCCGTTAAGAACCAGGTCAGCAACCTTAGTATCAGGAGTGAAACCCGCATCATGGATGTCACGGGCAGATAAGAATTTAGAGAGAGGGCCCGCGGGGTGCCAGTTATCGAACCAAGCAGAAGTAGAGCATCCATCACCTATCTGGGAAACTATATACTCCCTTATCTTATCCCGCATATCCAGGATGTTACGCCAGGCAAATCCAGAACCGTATTTTTTGGGGGCATCCCAAAAGTTACGGCCACATAAACGGTAAGAGTGGATCCACTTAACCCATAGGGACTCTTTCTTGGAAAGGAGTCTCCAAACATGGGAAGCCATAAGGGCAACATTCCAGATAGCAAGATTACGTATGCCAAGACCACCATGTTCCTTAGGGAGGCATACAGTTTTCCAGGAGACTTTAGCTTTACCACGCTTCAACTCACCATTGCACCAGAGGAAACCTCTCATGAGCTTCTCAATATCGTTAGAGATAGATTTGGGAAGAATAAAAACAGAAGCCCAATAGATTTGAGTAGAAGAAAGGACAGAGAGGATGAGCTGGAGACGACCAGCAAAGGAAAGAGACTTGTTTTTCCAGTCATTAATCCTGCATTTGACTTTATCAACAAGGCCTTTACAGTCTTTGTGGGCAAGACGCGTGGTGATGAGAGGAACGCCAAGGTATCGGACAGGAAAAGAGCCCTCAGGAAATTTAACAATAAGGTTAATGGCAGCCCTGGTCCTCTCACCAACATTACAGTAGAAAGCTTCACTCTTCGCAGTATTGAGGCCAGAAACCCCAGAGAATTCCTCAAGAGAGTCACATATTATTTTAACCGAAGAGCTATCACCATGGCAGAAGAGAAGGAGATCGTCGGCAAAGCAGAGATGGGTGATATTTTGATCGTCACATTGTCTGTGGAATTTAAACGAATCAGAATCATGGATGTTTCTCTTGATCATAAGGTTAAGCACTTCCATGACAAGAGTGAAGAGATAAGGAGAGAGGGGGTCACCCTGCCGAAGTTCCCTTTTACCGTCGAAATAACCTTGAGTATTCCCATTGATACTGACAGAGTAAGCAACCGTGGAAACACAAGTCATGATCCAGTCAATCATACGATCGGGGAAACCAAACCCAAACAAGATGGTACGCAGAAAAGTCCAGTCAACCGTGTCGTAGGCTTTTTGAATATCAACCTTAAAAGCACACCTCGGAGGACCTCGATGACGATGATAATCACGCATGAGCTCGTGAACAAGAAGGACGTTGTCAGTGATCAAACGACCAGGGATGAAAGCAGACTGGTTTTCATCAACCAGAGAAGAGAGATGGTTTTTGATACGATCCGCAATAAGCTTGCTGATACATTTGTAAACAACGTTACAACAAGCTATAGGGCGGAAATCAGTAACTTTGGAAGGGGAATCAACTTTAGGAATAAGCGCAAGGATGGTACTGTTGAAGGACTTAAGAAGTTTGCCAGAATAGAAGAATTCCTTAACAGCCATACAGAAATCAGGACCCACAATATCCCAAGCAGACTTGAAGAACTTAGCAGAGAAACCATCAGAACCAGGTGCTTTATCATCACCCATCTGGAACAGAACACACTTAACCTCCGCGTCAGTAACAGGAGTAAGCATGGCGGCAGACTGGAGGGGGGAGATCTTATTAGAGAAGAGGGAAGAAGGATCACGAATAGCAGTAGAAGGCTGGACAGAACCCAAGAAGGCTTGAAAGTGAGAAACAAAAAGATTAGGAAGATCGTTCCCCGAGATCCAGTTACCATGAACATCCTGGATAGAATTAATACGATTACGAGATTTACGGCTTTTAACCGCCTTGTGGAAAAAAGCCGAATTTTTATCACCCTCACGAAGCCAGTTAACCTTAGCCTTTTGTTTCAAGAACCTCTCTTCATCCAGGCTAGCCTCGTTATAAGCGAGGAGATACCTGCATTGTTCTTCACGAAGATCCTTATTGAAAGGATCCCGATCCAAAGCAATCTGAACTCTATCAAGCTCATTACGAAGAGAGATAACCTTAGAAAAGAGGTTTCCCTGGTTGCGAAGCATCTTACGTATAGGCACTTTCAGATTTTTAAGGTTTTTGAAAACTTTATACATCCGATATCCAGTGATGTTAGGGTTCCAAGAAGAGGCAACAATCTGTTTGAAATCTTCCTTATAAGTCAGGAAATTAGGGAACTTGAAAGGTTTAGGTTGGAAAGGGGCACGTTTGGGGAGAGAAAGCACAGCAGGAGTATGATCGGACGAACGGTAGGGGAGAAAATTGACAGTAGAGGAGGGGAAAGAAGCAATGAAGTGAGTATTTCCCATGACACGATCGATCTTCTTAAGAATGCCACCCGCACCATTGGGAGACTTGGTCCATGTGTAGAAGAGACCTTTATAGTTAAGATCCTCCATTTCCATCAGATTGACACAGTCCCTGAAGTCCTCCATTGCACGAGACATCCCAGTCGACCCGGAGGTGCTATCTTTGATATCAAGAGCAACATTGAAATCACCTAAAAGAATCCAAGGGGCATCTCTAACCACATTCTTATGGACCACAAGAGAATGCCAGAGAGATCGACGCATCATGTGATCATTATGAGCATAGATGAAGGAGCAGAAAAAGGATTTATTAGAATCACGAATATTAACTTTGAAATGCATAACCTGATCATTTAAGTCAATAAGCATCATATCAATGGCCATTGGATCCCAGGCAACCACGATTCTAGTCCCTCTAGGGGAGAAGAGACCATTGGACGACCACGACCAAGAGCCAAAAGTACGACTACAGATAAGAGGGAGGTTAGGGAAGGAAGCACGAGTCTCAAGAGAAGCACAAATATGAAGATTTTGATCGCGGATAAGATCTCTCAAGGCTTTCTGATGAGAAGGCTTACAGAGACCGCGAGTATTCCAAGCGGCGATGTGCGTCATATGGAAACTTGGAGGGGGGTGGAGTCCATCTGCTCGGACACCAGAGTTATCATAGGTTGATCATTATAGGATCCAGACTCATTAACCATGAACTG
This sequence comes from Cichorium intybus, assembly GCA_023525715.1. Taxonomy (NCBI): domain Eukaryota; kingdom Viridiplantae; phylum Streptophyta; class Magnoliopsida; order Asterales; family Asteraceae; genus Cichorium; species Cichorium intybus. The sequence goes on along the minus strand of CM042012.1, from coordinate 80,095,936 downwards.
GGCAGTCTCACCTTCATCAGAATCAACCTCAATACAATTGTCCTCGACAAGTTGGTCATCAGTATCAGGATCAAAATCACCAGTAATAATTTGGGAGGGGACACTAGGAGGAGGAAGAGGGGTAGAAGAAGAGGGAAAATCAGTAACGTCAGAGGAACAAGCCTCAAGAACGGCGAAAGCGTTGGATAAAGGAGTGGTGGAAGCAGTTTGTTTAAGGGGCGTGGAAGAAGAAAGATGAAGGATCGGGCTAGGGAAACCAACTAAACCGTTAGTTTCCTTCAAAGAGGGAGGAATAGAACTAGTAGGAATGGAGGAGCGGGACTCATTATGAACCGTGTGAAACTCGAAACGAGACTTATTAATACTTTTTTTACTTTTATTCCAAATTTTGTTCATTGAAGAATCTATACTCTTCCTAATCCCTTGATTGTTTTTATTAGAATTACTTTGCAAATTATCATTATTAGTGTTTTCAGAATTTGACCCTTGTTTGGTGCGATTTTTCTTTTTATAGACAACCTTAAAACCATCATCAAGTTGCATAGGAGAATTCACTATACCATGATCAAGAGGCATTTTATCTTTATGATTACTTTCATTAGTCTTAGAAATGACATACATACAGTTTCTATTTTCATGACCAAAAACCATGCAATGAGAGCACATAGGAGGTTTCCATTCATACTCAATACGTAAAGTATGGGTGTAAAACTCAAGAGTATCAGGATCAGGAATACGGATAATCACTTTATCCACCCAAGAGGATTTAGTGGGTATTTCAAGAAGCACACGGGCATAAACTGATTTTCCTGCCGCATATTTGCACATATTAGCAGTATAAGAGTCCATAGCAAGAGGCTTTCCAATTTTGGAGGCAATATGGCTAAGACCATCATCACTCCATGCCTCATAGGGAATGTCATGGATTTTAATCCATAGAGGGAGCTTGTCATGATTGTTCTTATGAATATCGAGACCAGGACGCCATTTTTGCATGACAATAGGGGCACCTTTAAAAGTCCAGGGTCCGTGAGTGATAACATGATGAAGACCATTATCGTCACTAAATTTAAATAGGTAAACACCTTTTCCATTAAGCAGGACATCTTGGAGACCATGAATAGACCACATTTTGGAAGCAAGACATCGAACATCAGAGTAATTCATTTTAATTCCTACAAAATAACCACAGATAGTCCTAGCAAATGTTTCACAAACTTTAGTGACGGCCGTTAAAGGAATATCAACAGGCACATTATTGTCATTGCTTAAATTAGGAATAAAACGAAATTTATCATTGGCGTGTTTTTGTGATCCAGTAATAATATTGGCATGTGAGTTATTAAGCATGGGTAAAGATCGATGCCAAGCATTATTTATATTTTTTTTATTTTCTTTGTATCTATTATCATAAAATAAATTTTTGTCATGAGATTTTAAAACACTAGAATTATTTGGTTTAGTATTATCACATAAGTCAACAATATTGGTTTTAACTTGGTTATCAAAATCCAAATGTGTTTCAACACTTGGGGGAGGGTTAATTGACTTAAGTTCATGTCTAGTATTCAAAAAAGATGTATTGGCCGAATTATTATGAAAGTAATTTGGAGATAATTGTTTTGGAGGTGGACCCAACAGTGAAGAGCATGTGGTCGTGAAACTAGAAGGAATCGGATGGCATTGTGACAATAAAGATGTGGACAAGTTGGCATCCAAAGTAGGCATTAAAGTATCCACATTATAGGTATTGCTCGTAACATGCAAAGAAGGAAAAGGTAAGTCAAAAGGTTTAGCATGTGGGGCTTGTGTTTCTTTGTCTACCACTACCTTAGTTCTATCATTGTTGTCCCCCACTTTCCCAAGACCTTTATATCTTTGACCATTTATATTATCATTAAACCCACACTCCACTTGCATTAAAGAGTTAGTAGCAATATTAAACGGGGGATCGACCAACATACCTTCATTAATGCAGTTTTTAGATGAGTTCTTGACCGTTGTGAAGTTATGTGATTTCAGGACCGTTGGAGCGTAGGCTTCACGGTCAGCACTGTCAGCATGGAGTGCAGCATCCCCTTGTTGCGCTTTGGTGTTCTTCACGGTTGTAGTTTGCTTTTCACGATCAACATGGATAGTAGAAGCGAGATTATAGTAACCGTAACCTAGAGTAGTGTGATCTTCATGATGTACTTCTTTTCCAGCAGCAATATCTTTATGGATGCAAGGGTAACAGACCGTTGGGGCATTGAGAGGATGAGCTTCATCACCTTCATCACCTTTTTCATCGTTTCCTTGGTCGATCGTGTGTATGGATGTTTGTGCATGAGCATTACTTTCACCTATTATAGCAGATTCGCCACCCTCATCATCATTCTTGGAAGATTCTTGATTTATATTATAGTCAAAAAATGCACCATCTTCAGCTTCCTCTTCTTCAGATGAGTAATCAGTGAGCGTACCATCAAATATCTCAAGACCATCAATTTTGGCGGCCGATTGATCTATGTTGATAGATGGTTCAAAGATAGACGTATCATTTGATTCATCTTCAACCATATTTTCGTTTGAAATAATCGTAGCAACACCATTCCTTTCAGATTGTAATGTAACCCGTTTATGATTCAGAAAAGATATTTTTTGATGTAACCTTCTTTGAATCGATATATCCAAAAGAGTATTCTTAATAGAATGTTTTTTGTGTATACGAGGCTGTTTGTTGATGATCCTTTTCATTCTACTTTCCACCATATTGAAAGTCCTTTCCGGGTCCATAAAACTTTGAGCAAAAAACATATGATTTTTATTTTCAGTAGCATTTGATACATCTGGACCGGGTATCATGCCTGTTGTAGCTAAATCATGAGAATGATTTTGCTGATCCATCATTACACCATCATTTGACAGTAAAATTGAATCACCTCCTGGAGAATCATCAATCATGATGAATTTCGACAGAACTAAAACCACTAATCACAATAAGTTTCTAGAGAGAGAAAATTCTAGAGAGTGGTTAGAATGGTTGTTATGATTATGGACCATTATGCAGGGTTGCGATGGGTTATTGTCCATAGAAAGGGTTATGATGGGTTATGGACCATTAGAAAGGGTTGTGATGGGTTATGAACCGTTATGAAGGGTTGTATAGGTTATGTACTTTTATGAAGGTTGTGTGGGTTATGAACCATTATGAAGGATTATGATGGGTTATTGACCATTATGAAGGGTTGTGATAGGTTATGGTCAATTATGAAGGGTTGTTATGGGTTATGGACCATAGAAACGGTCATTATAAAGGGTTGTGATGGCTTATGGACCATTATGAAGGTTGTGATGGGTTATGGACCATTATAAAGGGTTGTGATGGGTTATGGACCATTATGAAGGTTGTGATGGGTTATGGACCACTATTAAGGGTTATGATGGGATATGGACTATTATGAGGGGTTTTGATGGGTTATGGTCAATTATGAAGTGTTGTGATGGGTTATGGACCACAGAAAGGGTTATGTTGGGTTATGGACCATTTTTTTTTGGGTAAAGAGGGCGGCACCTCTGGCAAATTTATTAATAAAAAGAATAAATACAATATACGGCTGGGGACTCCCCACCAAAAAACAGAAAATCCATCGGGACAGGCCCCAACGGACAACAAGCTAAACTAGGAACCAAAACAAGATAAGGAACCAGAAGCAAACAATAACATAAAGGAAAACAACCTGCAAAACAAACAAACCATACAAGCCAAAACAAGCAGAAAAAGAAAGAAAGCACAAAGGAATGAAATTAAGGGAGTGTCCAAATAGTTTTAGCCAAATCAACATTAGTGCAAGTTTTCATAGATAGACTCAGCAGTCTACAACGGATATCATCCTTAACACTATTCACGACAGCATGATGGGATCTTTTTATGTTTTTAAAAATGCGTAAATTTCTTTCCCGCCATATGTGATATACAGCTCCAGCAAAAACAAGTCTTCTAATGATGGACCATATGGTCTTGTTCTTATTACTGGGGTTGAGTTGACTAATGATATCAGACCAGCTATCAGGGGAGAAGGAGAGATTCATGACGTGATGGAGGTCATTCCAAACCAAAGAAGTGAAAGAACATTCAAAGAAGAGATGGGAAAGGGAATCCGGACAGTCCCCGCAGAACGCACAAATGAGATTGGAATTAGTGTCCCAAATTTTGATTTTATCATGAGTCTTAAGGCGATTTTTAAGAGCAACCCAAAGAATGAAAGCATGTCTGGGGATGTTCTGGGAGAACCAAACAAGATGAAACCAAAAGACCGGTTGATGATAGGGGCGAATAGTCTTCCAAACAGAACTAACAGAGAAAGGAGAGAGTTGACCGTCTCTAGATCTCCAAAGGAGATTATCAGGGACGAATGTAGAAAGAGTAGGGGGTTATGAGAAAGAAGAGCAGTATGGGAATCTCTCGAACAATGAGGCCGAACCCAAGATCCGTTAAGAACCAGGTCAGCAACCTTGGTATCAGGAGTGAAACCCGCACCATGGATGTCACGGACAGACAAGAATTTAGAAAGAGGGCCCGCGGGGTGCCAGTTATCGAACCAAGCAGAAGTAGAGCATCCATCACCAATCTGGGAAACTATATACTCCCTTATCTTATCCCTCATATCCAGGATGTTACGCCAGGCAAATCCAGAACCGTATTTTTTGGGGGCATCCCAAAAGTTACGGCCACATAAACGGTAAGAGTGGATCCACTTAACCCATAGGGACTCTTTCTTGGAAAGGAGTCTCCAAACATGGGAAGCCATAAGGGCAACATTCCAGATAGCAAGGTTACGTATGCCAAGCCCACCATGTTCCTTAGGAAGGCAAACAGTTTTCCAGGAGACTTTAGCTTTACCACGTTTCAACTCACCATGGCACCAGAGGAAACCTCTCATGAGCTTCTCAATATCGTTAGAGATAGATTTAGGAAGAATAAAAACAGAAGCCCAATAGATTTGAGTAGAAGAAAGGACAGAGAGGATCAGCTGGAGACGACCAGCAAAGGAAAGAGACTTGTTTTTCCAGTCATTAATCCTGCATTTGACTTTATCAACAAGCCCTTTACAGTCTTTGTGGGCAAGACGCGTGGTGATGAGAGGAACGCCAAGGTATCGAACAGGAAAAGAGCCTTCCGGAAACTTAACAATAAGATCAATGGCAGCCCTGGTCCTCTCACCAACATTACAATAAAAAGCTTCACTCTTCGCAATGTTGGGATGGAGGCCAGAAACCCCAGAGAATTCCTCAAGAGAGTCACATATTATTTTAACCGAAGAGCTATCACCATGGCAGAAGAGAAGGAGATCGTCGGCAAAGCAGAGATGGGTGATATTTTGATCGTCACATTGTCTGTGGAATTTAAACGAATCAGAATTATGGATGTTTCTCTTGATCATAAGGTTAAGCACTTCCATGACAAGAGTGAAGAGATAAGGAGAGAGGGGGTCACCCTGCCGAAGTCCCCTTTTACCGTCGAAATAACCTTGAGTATTCCCATTGATACTCACAGAGTAAGCAACCGTGGAAACACAAGTCATGATCCAGTCAATCATACGATCGGGGAAACCAAACCCAAACAAGATGGTACGCAGAAAAGTCCAGTCAACCGTGTCGTAGGCTTTTTGAATATCAACCTTAAAAGCACACCTCGGAGGACCTCGATGACGATGATAATCACGCATGAGCTCGTGAACAAGAAGGACGTTGTCAGTGATCAAACGACCAGGGATGAAAGCAGACTGGTTTTCATCAACCAGAGAAGAGAGATGGTTTTTGATACGATCCGCAATAAGCTTGCTGATACATTTGTAAACAACGTTACAACAAGCTATAGGGCGGAAATCAGTAACTTTGGAAGGGGAATCAACTTTAGGAATGAGCGCAAGGATGGTGCTGTTGAAGGACTTAAGAAGTTTGCCAGAATAGAAGAATTCCTTAACAGCCATACAGAAATCAGGACCCACAATATCCCAAGCAGACTTGAAGAACTTAGCAGAGAAACCATCAGAACCAGGAGCGTGATATCCACGGTTGCTTACTCTGTGAGTATCAATGGGAATACTCAAGGTTATTTCGACGGTAAAAGGGGACTTCGGCAGGGTGACCCCCTCTCTCCTTATCTCTTCACTCTTGTCATGGAAGTGCTTAACCTTATGATCAAGAGAAACATCCATGATTCTGATTCGTTTAAATTCCACAGACAATGTGACGATCAAAATATCACCCATCTCTGCTTTGCCGACGATCTCCTTCTCTTCTGCCATGGTGATAGCTCTTCGGTTAAAATAATATGTGACTCTCTTGAGGAATTCTCTGGGGTTTCTGGCCTCCATCCCAACATAGGTTGATCAGAATGTGGTCCATTCTTATCAACAATAAACCTGGCAGTTTCACCATCATCCGAATCGACCTCAATCCAATTGTCCTCGTCAAGAAGGTTATCAGTATCAGGATTAAAATCACCAGTATTAAAATGGGGGGGAACACTAGGAGGAGGAAGAGGGGGAGCAGTAAAGGGAAGATCAGTAATGTCTGAGGAACAGGCCTCAAGAACGGAGAAAGCATTGGATAAAGGTGTGGGGGATACAGATTGTTTAAGGGGCATGGAAGAAGAGAGGCGAGTGATAGGGCTCGGAAAACCAACTAAGTTGTTAGTCTCCTTTATAGGGGGAGGAATAGAAGTAGGAGGAAAGGAGGTGCGGGAATCATTATGAACCGGGCGAGACTCGAAACGAGATTTATTAATACTATTTTTACTTTTATTCCAAAACATGTTCATCGAAGAATCTTTACTCTTCCTAATCCCTTGACTATTTCTATTAGAATTACTTTGCAAATTATCGTTAGTAGTGTTAACAGAATTAGACCCTTGTTTGGCACGATTTTTCTTTTTATAGACGGTCGTAAATCCATCGTCAAGTTGCATAGGTTTAGACACTATACTATGATCAAGATGCATTTTATCTTTGTGATTATCTTCATTAGTCTTAGAGATGACATGCATACAATTTTTATTTTCATGACCAAACACCATGCAATGAGAGCACATAGGGGGTTTCCATTCATATTCAATGCGAAGAGTATGGGTATAAAACTCAAGAGTATCAGGATCAGGAATACGTATAATCACTTTATCCACCCAAGAGGGTTTAGTAGGTATTTCAAGAAGGACACGAGCATAAACAGATTTTCCTGCCACATATTTGCACATATTAGCAGTATAGGAGTCCATAGCAAGAGGCTTTCCAATTTTTGAAGCAATGTGGCTAAGACCATCATCACTCCATGCCTCATAGGGAATATCATGGATTTTAATCCATAGAGGGAGCTTGTCATGATTGTTCTTATGAATATTGAGTCCGGGACGCCATTTTTGCATAACAATAGGTGCACCTTTAAAAGTCCAGGGTCCATGAGTGATAACATGATGAAGACCATTGTCGTCACTAAATTTAAACAGGTAAACACCTTTTCCATTTAGCAGAACATCTTGGAGACCATGAATAGACCACATTTTGGAAGCAAGATATCGAACATCAGAGTAATTCATTTTAATTCCTACAAAATAACCACATATAGTCCTAGCAAATGTTTCACACACTTTAGTAACTGCCGTTAAAGGAATATCAACAGGCACATTATTGTCATTACTTAGATTAGGAATAAAACGAAACTTATCATTGGCGTGTTTTTGGGATCCAGTAATAATATTGGCAAGAGAGTTATTAAGCAAGGGTAAAGATCGATGCCAAGCATTATTAATATTTTTTTTATTTTCGATATTTCTAGACTCATAAATTAAATTTTGGTCATTAGTTTTAAAATCACTAGAAGTATTAGGCTTAAGTTTTTCACTAATTTCGACAATATTTGTTTTAACTAGTGAATTTAAAGACATATGTGTTTTTAAATTAGGGGGTTGGTCAATGGGCATAGAATTAGAGGGCAGGAGGTTAGAAAGACCACGAATAGGCTTTAAAATAGAATTATTGGCCGAAATTTTATCCAATGATTTAGGAGATATATGTTTAGGGTGTGGTCCCAAGAGAGAGGAATAATCCATGTTAGCCAAAGGAGAGGTCGGCTGATTAGGAGCAATGGATGATGGGTTATCATTAGTGGCCAACTTGACATTACTTTCTAATAAACAAGTACCATTATTTAAACATAGGTTAGAGAAAGATAATGATTTACCCCATACATGAGATTCTTCCACCTCCTTGATCGGTTTTATATTATCTTGTCCATGCTTTGAATTGTTTATTAAAGCCGATGTAGCATCTCCACTAGCTGAAGTAGCACCTTCATTTGCTTCATAAGTCAGATCCGTAATTCCTTTATTGGGTGCTGAAAATGGTTGAGCTGTTTCCACTAACTTTTCCATTGTCTTTGTCGGTTTTTTAATGGCTTCTCCATGCTTAGTATCTCCACGTGCATCATCACCTTCATGTGCAGAAGTGGTACCTCCATGTGCATAATTCGTACCTCCATTATAATTTAAATCAGATTCCACCGTTTGAAAGTTAAGTTGTTGTCCCGACATTGAATCATCACCTTCACGTGCCCATAAAAAAGAGGTGTCCACTATCTTCTCCATTGCCTTGAACGGATTAATATATGCTTCTCCAATATTATTCTCATTGTTTGTAACCGTTTGAGAAGCACTACCTTGCCCATGTCCACGTGTTGAATTTTTTCCAGCGTTCACCGGTTTGTTCTTTCCCGTGCATCCTCCATCGGCTGAAGAGTAAGATGATATGCAATCATCGACTTTTTTGGATGATTCAGCCAAGCAATCCTCACCATATTCATCATTATTTTCGTTGTTATTTTGATTAGAATCATCAGAAAGACAGTTCAGTTGGTGGTCCGACATGAAAGCATCATCTCCTCGTGCTGCAATTGTATCCCATAATGGAGATGTCTCTTCTTTGTTTGCCATGGCCGTGATCAGATTTCCAATACCTTCTCCATTCTTGGTTTCCTTGATTATTACTGTTTGAGCATCAACTCCATTTGCTGAAGGAGTTCCATCATTTGCTGAGAAAATCAGATCCGTATCTCCACCATTCGAAGTTGAGTAACGTTGCATGCAAGTATCGTCTTTAGTATAGTAAGCGTGAGCACCAACTGAAGACGAGATCCCACCAGTGGACAATCTTTTTCTCTGAATATTGTCATTTTTGCATTTATTTCTTCGCTCATCAGTGGCCTCAAATAAAGAATATGAGTAATTCTTAAATATTGATCCTTTGATATTACGTAAAGCCATATGAAGTTTTTTCTCTTTCTGATCTTTATTGTAGTTGATTGCATTGCCATGATCTTTAGATTTGTTTTCTATAGATGAAAACGTAATAGCATTCACTTGTTGACCTTTTCCAGTAGATAACTCATGAGAATGATGTTGCTGATCCATTATAACACCATCATTTGACATTAAGATGGAATCACAATCTATTGAATCATTATCCATTGAAAAATACGACAGAATAAAGATCAAAAAACACAAAAACTTTCTAGAGAGAGGAAATTCTAGAGAGAGGCTAGTACTCCCATATGTTTACCTAAAGGGTTATGGACCATTATGAATGGTTTTGATGGGTTATGGACCATTATGAAGGTTTGCATTGGTTATGGACCATTTTGAAGGGTTGTTATGGTTATAGACCATTATGGTGGGTTACGATGGGTTTTAGCCCATAGAAAAGGTTGTGATGGATTATGGACCATCAGAAAGGGTTGTGATGGATTATGGACCGTTATGAAGGGTTGTATGGGTTATGTACTATTATAAAAGTTGTGATGGGTTATGAACCATTATCAAGGACAATGGTGGGTTATTGAACATTATGAAGGGTTGTTATGGGTTATGGACCATAGAAAGGGTTGTGTTGGGTTATGGACCATAATGAAGGCTTGTGATGGGTTATGGACCAATATAAAGGGTTGTGACGGGTTATGGACTATTATGAAGGTTGTGAAGGGTTATGGACCATTATAAATGGTTGTGATGGGTTATGGATCATTATGAAGGTTGTGATTGGTTATGGACCACTATGAAGGGTTATGATGGGTTATGGACCATTATGAGGGGTTTTGATAGGTTATGGTCAATTATGAAGAGTTGCGATGGATTATGGACCATAGGAGGGGTTGTGTTGGGTTATCGACCATTATGAAGGGTTATGATGGGTTATGGACCATTATGAAGGGTTGTGATGGGTTATGGACCATGATGAAGGTTTGTATGGGTTATGGACAATTATGAAGTGTTGTTATGGTTATGGACCATTATGAAGGGTTGCGATGGGTTATGGACGATTATGAAGTGTTGTGCTGGGTTATAGTTAATTATGAAGGGTTGTGCTAGGTTATGGGCCATAGGAAGGGTTGTGATGGGTTATGGTCAATTATGAAGGATTGTGATGGGTTATGGTCAATTATGAAGGGTTGTGATGGGTTATGGACTGTTATAATGAAGGTTTGTTTGGGTTATGGACGATTATGAAGGGTTGTTATGGTTATGGGTTATGGACGATTATGAAGTGTTGTGCTGGGTTATAGTTAATTATGAAGGGTTGTGCTAGGTTATGGGCCATAGGAAGGGTTGTGATGGGTTATGGTCAATTATGAAGGATTGTGATGGGTTATGGTCAATTATGAAGGGTTGTGATGGGTTATGGACTGTTATAATGAAGGTTTGTTTGGGTTATGGACGATTATGAAGGGTTGTTATGGTTATGCGTTATGGACGATTATGAAGTGTTGTGCTGGGTTATAGTTAATTATGAAGGGTTGTGCTAGGTTATGGGCCATAGGAAGGGTTGTGATGGGTTATGGTCAATTATGAAGGATTGTGATGGGTTATGGTCAATTATGAAGGGTTGTGATGGGTTATGTACTGTTATAATGAAGGTTTGTTTGGGTTATGGACCATTATGAAGGGTTGTTATGGTTATGGACCATTATGCAGGGTTGTGATGGGTTATGGACCGCATAAAGGGTTGTGATGGGTTATGGTCCATTAGAAAGGGTTGTGATGGGTTATGGACGATTATGAAAGGTTGTATGGGTTATGTAGTATTATAAAGGTTGTGATGGGTTATGAACCATTATCAAGGATTATGATGGGTTATTGACCATTATGAGGGGTTGTGATAGGTTATGGTTAATTATGAAGGGTTGTTATGGGTTATGGACCATAGAAAGGGTTGTATTAGGTTATGAACTATTATTAAGGGTTGTGATGGGTTATGCTCAATTATGAAGGGTTATTGTAAGACCCGTTCCGCAGAGTGGCGGCTCGGGCTAATCCGCGGCGCGGCTTTAGGAAGAATCCAGAGACGCGTAGGATTTGTACGCGCAGCGCGGTTCTAAAGAACCCGCGGCGCGGTGCGCCTCTAAAGTGAAAAACCCTAATTCGGATTTAAACGCCTATATAAAGGGACCCAGCCTTAGGGTTCGTGTTTTTGGGAGTTTTCTGGAGCAGAGGCGTCTGGTTTCGGCAGAGACTCTTTGTTTCCAATGCTTTGGGGGTTTGAAGGAAGAAATACATTGTGGGGAAAGGTTGTAGTCGATCGGGTGCATTTCTCTGTTTTCCAAAAGCAAGGTAAGAGGATCTACCTTCTGATATTTCAGTTTATCCCGTTTTTATGGTGTTATCCCTTAAGTAGTAGTCTTAGATGACTTGTAACCCTTAGGGTTAGACTAAGGACATGAATAGACTTGGATGTCCCTAAGGAAGTGATCTTAGGGTAGTTTCTGATCTCAGGAAAGGTTTGGAGTGAAACCATAGCCGATTGTTGTACTGTTAAACGCTAAAAACATTTTGGAATGTTACGAGCCGCAACGCGGACTGGCTATGTCAGCGGCGCGGACTCGGCTGAACCCCTGTTTTTATTCGATGATAGCCGCGGAGCGTAGGATGAGGAGCCACGCCGCGGCGAGCGACTGCTTGACCAGGAACTTAGTTTTAACCACAGTTTGATGGCAAATATTGAGTCTAACCTTTAGGTAGGTCTGTAAGAGCTTGGTCAGTAATTGATATGTTGTGTGTGTGTGGGATTTAGGTGTGTGGACGAGCTAAGTGGGGATATTAGAGAATATCTACACGGTTTCGAACCAGGTGAGTATCCTCACCTTACCATATGATGTTGCATGTTAGGCATCTTGTGTGTTATTTACAGTTATATGATTTGCTCTATATCTGTGGTTATTTGTTGTTGGGCTCTAATGCGTGTCCCCTCGTAGCTGTTGTATGGCGAGTTGGACTATTGCCTTGTCCCATAGCTGTTGTATGATGGGCTGGGCCATAACCGGGAACCCATAGCTGTTGTATGATGGGTAGAACCTTCCCGTGTCCATAGCTGTTGTATGATGGACGCCCGTAGCTGTTGTATGGCGGGTAGGGTCGGGTCGTTCTCGAGGATGGGTTGTTTAATGTGTGGGCATGTATGGTAACTTGTGGACTCACTAAGCTTTAAGCTTACCCGTTTATTTTATAACATTTCAGGTAATTCAAATGACAAAGGGAAGGGCAAGGCTTCACGGCAGCGTGTCGCATTCAAGAGAGTGATGTCAATGAACTATATTAATATTTTCAAATGTTTCCGCTATTAATTTAAGTATTATGTTGAACAGTTTTACGTTTTGGAATAAATGTTTTATTGGAACATTGATAATAAATGATTTTTAATTTTTTTTTGAATTTGGGGCGTTACAAATTGGTATCAGAGCCCTGGTTTGAGAGATTTGGATGAACTGTATTGGGAATCCAAACTCAAACTTAGGACTGAACGATTTTGTCAAGAAAAATGTTTTTGGAAAGTTAAAGTAAGAGAATGTAAAGTCTGTGTTATGTGATAAAATATATTGTGCTAGAATGTAAAATTGCTTGGATAACTTACTCTGTAGACTGTTTTGTGCTATATAATTTTATGCTACTGTCGTTAGGTTGCTTAGTGAATGCTGGTAGGTTATATACAATTAGGGTAAGATAGCCTAAGAATTCTTGCTCTGGCCTTATTGGCTGTTCCTTGTTTGGTTGAGACATTAGAGTAGATCAGTTATTCAAACGTCTATCTTATTCCGATTGTGTACGGCTGTGCGTCCATGAGGCGGCTCGACGACATTAGCAGTAATTCTCTTAGGCACGTGTGGGATGGAGAGTTAGGTCAAATAACTAGGCACCATGGTGCATGATCACAGGGTACATAAGAAGTGGTTTTAGCGTATGTGCGACAATTTAGGAGGATGGTTGATGAACTTGGAACAAGGGCGAATAGGTGTGGAAGGTAGTACCCGGCCAGTACTACCGAAAGCACAGGATTCACGCTTGAGTCAAGGGTAGTCAACCAAAGTCCTAGAAAGTCAAGTAGTTGGGTAGATAGGAGTGACCCGGGTATTGATATTGAAATTGTTGCGCATTTCAGAATGGCAGTCACTCGAAGTAACGGTGGACCAGATGCGGGTGCCTCGAGTGGGGGAGGACCGACTGATGAAAATCTCCGCAACCTGATAGCGGAGGAGGTTTCGCGAGAAGTGTTGGCTGTGATACCTCAGTTCTTTGGTACGATTAAGGCTGAGCTATGGGCAATGCTCGAGGAGCGACTGGCTACTTAGGGCACGTCAAGGGCCAGGGATGCAAACTATAAGGACTTTTCGGATTGTTCGCCTCCGATGTTCGATGGGGGCAGGGATCCGATTGTTAGCATGCGGTGGATTTCCGCGGTGGAGGGTGCTTTCCGCACATGTTCCTGTCCTGAGAACTCCAAGGTAACGTTTGCGGCGAATCTTTTAAGAGATGGTGCGAAGGATTGGTGGGAGATACGAACGAAAGATCTCACTCCTGCTCAGTTGGATGCCATTACGTGGCCGCAGTTTAAGGAACAGTTCAAACTGGAGTATGTTCCACAGGTGGAAATGGAACGCTTGGCGCAGGAATACCTGAATCTGACCCAGACCACTGAAACGGTGACGGAGATCACCAAAAAGTTTAATGAGCGAGCACTCTTCTGTCCAGAGTTTGCGGCGACCGAGCGAATGAGGATGACACGATACTTGGCGATGCTTCGCACTGACATTCGGGAATTTGTGTCTGTTGCTAGACACCAGACTCTCACTGATATGATCGCGGCCGCTCGGGCCCGAGAATTGGAACTGGAAACCCAACAAAAGCATAAGCGTCCGGCGCCTACTCAGACTCAGCAGGTGTCGAAGAAATTTCGAGGGGCAGATCAGGGAAAGCAAGGGCAAAGGAGCCATGGTAAGTGCGGTAAATGTGGAAGGAATCATGACGGGCGTTGCTGGGTGTTAATATGCCATAAGTGTGGGAAGGAGGGCTACTATGCTAAAGATTGTCGACAGGAGGTCAAGATTTGTTTTAATTGTAATCAGGTAGGCCACTTCAAGGCCCGGTGTCCCCGTCTGACTCAGGGAGTGGTTCAAAATCCAGCACCCACTACACTCCGGATTACCGATGGTAGGCAGGGGAAAGGGGAATCCCCGAAGACCAAGGGTCGAGCATTCGTCATGACCGCCGAGGAGGCACAGGATGCGCCCGACGTCGTCACGGGTACTCTTTCTTTACTTGCCTCGTGTTTGTAGTGTATGTACTTAATGTGTCTATTGTGCTTTGATTAGGAACTTTCTTAGTCAACTCTACACCTACCTTTGTGCTGTTTGATTCTGGTGCTAGTCATTCTTTTGGGTCTGCCGTTCTGGGAAAGGGTTTCGGTATTGCTTTAGGAACTCTTCATCGCCCGTTAGAAGTAGAAATTACGGATGATAAGACCGTGCAAGCAACTAGTGTGTATCGGGGAAGTGAAGTTATGATTCAAGGAATAAAGTTTCCGATCAATCTCATCCCTATACCGTTGAGTGACTCTCGAGTCATCATCGGTATGGATTGGTTGGGTCAGCATGAATCATGGATTGATTGTAAGAACAAGCGAGTGTGGATTCAAACCCCAAGTGGTGCAGCTTTTTGTTCAGCTGCTAGAGCGCGTAGACATTTTCAACATGGAGGTTCGGGATTTGTGGCTTATGTTGTAGACGCACGAGAAAAGAAGCCACAGCAGAAACAGGTGTTATACCAGTGGTTCGGGATTTTCCTGATGTTTTTCCCGAGGACCTGCCTGGCGTACCGCCAGAGAGACAGGTGGAATTTAAGATCGACTTAACTCCCGGTGCAGCTCCGATAGCTAATGCACCGTATCGTCATGCGCCTCCGGAGATGCTGGAGTTGTCTATTCAACTTCGGGAATTATTAGATAAGGGATTTATTCGACCCAGTTGCTCGCCGTGGGGAGCGCCTATTTTGTTTGTTAAGAAGAAGGATGGTTCCAATAGGATGTGCATAGATTATCGTGAGTTGAATAAGCTTACGGTGAAGAATCGATATCCATTGCCTCGCATCGACGACTTGTTTGATCAACTGCAGGGCGCTTTGTGGTTCTCGAAAATTGATTTGCGGTCAGGATATCATCAAATTCGGGTTCGGGAGGAAGACATCCCGAAAACGGCTTTTCGGACGAGGTACGGCCATTTCGAGTTTGTAGTGATGCCGTTCGGACTAACCAATGCCCCTGCGGCTTTTATGGATTTAATGAACCGGGTGTGTCGACCGATGTTGGATCGGTCGGTTATAGTTTTCATTGACGACATCTTAGTTTACTCTCGGAGCAGGGAGTAACATGAACAACACTTAAAGGAAGTATTAGAAACCTTAAGGAAGGAGAAGCTTTATGCAAAACTATCCAAGTGTGAATTTTGGCTTCGGGAGGTCCAGTTTTTGGGTCACATTGTTAACGAGAAAGAATCATGGTAGACCCGGCTAAGGTGGATGTCGTGATGCGGTGGGAGGTTCCGAAGACTCCCTCAGAGATTAGAAGTTTCTTGGGTCTGTCTGGTTATTATCGTCGTTTCATCCAAGACTTCTCAAAGGTTGCGGTACCTTTGACTCAGATAACTAAGAAAAACGCTGCTTTTCGGTGGGGTGAGGAGCAACAGCAGGCTTTTGAGACTTTGCGGTGAAAATTATGCGAAGCTCCAGTTTTGACCTTGCCTGAAGGCATGGAGGATATGGTAGTTTATTGCGATGCATCTATCTCGGGATTGGGGGCAGTCTTGATGCAATGAGGCAGGGTGATTGCTTACGCCTCGCGACAGTTGAAGCCCCATGAAGCTAACTACCCTACTCATGATTTGGAATTGGGAGCGGTGGTCTTCGCTCTCAAGATTTGGAGACACTATTTGTATTGAGTGTTGGAAATCAATGTTCATGTTATGAGTTTCAAAAACTTGAAGTTACAACGGAAGCATAAAATCATGAACACAAATTTCACTTCCAAGAGGATCATGCTACATGCATGTAGAGATAAGATGAAGAAGAAGCATAGATGAAGTTCAAGATCATAACCTTTCTTCTTGATCTTTATGTGGACGAATTTGATGGCTAGAAATCAAGGAAGATCCCCTCTATAGTTGATCCACCACAAGCTTGAACACACTTGAATGCTAGTTCCACAACTTGCAAGATTAAAACCTTTGACCCTTGGAGCTAAAATCGAATTTTTTGTCAAGACTTCAAGAGAGGTTCTTATGAATGTTTTGGCTGATTTTGAGTGTATAAAGATTGCAACTAAAACCCATTCCATGAGCCGGCCATATGTTAGTGGTTCCATGGTCAAGACATAGATAACCACAATATTCCTTTTGCTTTTACAACTTTCAAATTCATGCTTGCATGCATGTTTGTGTGTGTGGCCGACCATATGCACTTGGAATAAACAAATGAGTTATTTGCTTTTATTATTTATAAACTTATCTAATAAGTTTTATAAATAACAACCCTTTATACATTTCATTAATGGAATAACATTTAAGCCATAAATTGTATAAATAAACCAATTAAGCATGCATTCTTAATGTAGTGAATATATATTTATATATATCTTACATTATGCATATTTTATTTAATTTACCAATTAAATTAAATAAAAGGTTTACTTATAATTCAATTAAATCATTTAACAACTTAAACAATTTAATTGTTACACTTGTTTAATTCATCATATATGAATTAGTAATCTACCTTTAATTTTGTAGTTATTATTATTTACCTCAAATAATAATAACTTACAAGATTAAATTGCAAGTTTAGTATCATTTGATGTTAAATCAAATTTAACATTCCAAATGATCAATTGTTGTCAAACTTGTTGTTGGTGTGACCCTATAGGATCATGTATTATTAGTAATATCATTTTATGATCATCCTTGGGCATATAGAACTAACAATCTCCCACTTGCACAAGGTTGTATCATAGAATGATATCGACAGTGATGAACGTCTAGCAACATTTCACTGCCCCCAATAATACATGACATGATGCCATTCAACAACATCCAATTCTTTAAAAGCACGAGGCTCTAATTGATGTACAAGGTTATCTATCAATTATCCCTTTGCCACAGACATCATGTTGAACATGAGACATGGATCTTAATCATTCTCATTTTATGTTCAACTTTTAATCAGGCGCCTTAGATGTCTAACTCTCAACACATAAGAGGAACAAATCCCGTCTTGACTACATACGCCCCTCATATAGTTAGTACTATACATGAGTATGGTCTGTATGGTTGTCTATTTTTCAAGAACAACGGTGAACCATATCAAAGCATAGCACTCCCTACACTAGAGTCCCAAATATGCATCTCAGGTCTAAGGATACAATGATAATACCTTTGTTCAAGAATCACTTATGATAATGATCCATGAAGTGATTTTGAAGCGGGTCATGTCCAATACTTGTTCACTGACAAGTACCTATGAATTTGGTTGCAACCTTTTGCTACTTTTACCCATAAAAGTCAACCAAACCAATTCATATTAGTCTTACTTCATAGTTGCTCCCACAACTATGATCGACTATGGACATTTAGAATAATTAGATTATTCAAGGATTAAACATGCTAATAAAACACAAAATTATGAATGAAACACCACGTCATATATCACATAATTATTGTTGTTTACATAGTTTCATATTCATAAAACACTAAACACAAATCAAATCCATTCATGAGAAAAACAAAGTCCTATACCCTTAGCGTGACTTTCATGCTTAGCTTGGGGTAAAGGCTTCGTGAATGGGTCTGCTAAATTCTGATCTGTATGAACCTTGTGAATACTTATTTCACCATTCTTAACTTCATGTCGTATGTAGTTATACCTTCAGTGAATGTGTTTTGTCTTTTGATGCGATCTAGGTTCCTTTGCTTGAGCTATAGCACCTAGATTATCACAGAAGATTTCTATAGGGTCCCGAATGGAAGGAACAACCCCTAGATCTTCAATGAACTTTCTCATCCAGACAGCTTCTTGAGCAGCTTCCGAAGCAGCAACATATTCTGATTCTGTAGTGGATTGTGCAATCACTTCTTGTTTGGAACTCTTCCAAGACACGGCTCCTCCATTTAAAATAAAGACATACCCAGATTGAGATCTCGAATCGTCTCTATCTGTTTGGAAGCTTGCGTCAGTGTAACCCTTTACTTTCAAGCTTTCTTCCAAACCACCGTAAACTAAGAACATGTCTTTAGTTCTTCTCAAGTACTTAAGAATGTTCTTTACAGCAGTCCAGTGGGCTTCACCTGGGTTCTGTTGATACCTACTAGTCATACTTAAGGCACATGAGACGTCGGGCCTTGTGCATAACATGGCATACAAGATAGACCCAATTGCCGAAGCATATGGGACATGTTTCATCCTTTCAAGTTCAGTCCTAGTGCTTGGGCACTGAGACTTACTTAGGATGGTGCCATGTGGTATTGGCAAGAATCCTCTTTTGGAGTCTTGCATCTTGAACCTTTTCAAGATTTTATCAATATATGCTCTTTGGCTTAGACCGATAAGTCTCTTAGATCTATCTCTATAGATCTTTATGCCTAATACATAAGCAGCTTCTCCTAAGTCCTTCATTGAGAAACAGTTCTCAAGAAACGTTTTGACACATTTCATAGTTGGGATGTCATTTCCAAATAGAAGTATGTCATCAACATACAATACTAGGAATATGACTATGCTCCCACTAGCTTTCTTGTAAACACAGGAGTCATCCTCATTTTTAATGAATCCAAAATTCGTGATCTTTTCATCAAAGCGGATGTTCCATGTTCGAGACGCTTGCTTCAATCCATAAATAGATCTTTTAAGCTTGCACACTTTGTTTGGATGCTTAGGATCGACAAAACCTTCAGGTTGATCCATATAGACATCTTCCAATTAGTGTCCATTAAGGAAAGCGGTCTTGACATCCATTTGCCATATCACATAATCATAGTACGCGGCTATGGCAAAAAGTATCCTAATCGACTTGATCATTGCCACTGGTGAAAAGGTCTCATCATAGTCAATACCATGAGTTTGTGAGTATCCTTTAGCGACAAGTCTCGCCTTAAAAGTGTGGACATTTCTATCCACGTCGGTTTTCTTCTTGAAAACCCATTTGTTCCCAACGGTCTTACAATTGGTGGGAAGATTAACCAAGTCCCATACTTGGTTATCGTGCATGGATTGCATCTCAGTGTTCATGGCTTCAAGCCATTTATCAGATTCAGGATCTGACATTGCACTCTGGTAGTTGACGGGTTCATCAGAATCTATCGTATAACATTCCTCTTCCATCATAAGGTAGCCATACCTTTCAGGTTCAAATCGAACCCTACCAGATCTGCGAACACCTTGTGTTACAATTTGTTCCTGGTCAACTGTTTTTTCAGGTTCAACAATTTCTTGTTGAATGCTAGATCCAATTTGTTGTGTATCAGGCTGTGGTTCCTGAAGTTCTTCAAGCTCCACAAACCTCCCACTAGCCTCTTCCATCAGAAACTTGTTTTCTAAGAATTCAGCTTTTCGAGAAATATATATCTTATTCTCGATGGGATTGTAGAAGTAGTATCCAAGACAATCTTTCGGATACCCTACAAAGATACATTTTGTTGAACGGGGCTCTAGTTTGTTTGAAGCTTCTTGTCTGATATAAGCTTCACAACCCCACACCTTGAGATAGGATAAAGATGGAACCCTTCCATGCCATATCTCATAAGGCGTTTTATCAACCTTCTTAGTAGGTGCCATGTTTAGGAGACGAGCAGCTGTTTGTAAAGCATAACCCTAAAATGATAAAGGTAGAGTACTTCTACTCATCATGGATCGAACCATATCCAATAGTGTTCGGTTCCGCCTCTCAGATACACCATTATGTTGTGGTATTCCAGGTGGAGTAAGTTGTGAAACAATTCCACAAGTCTTAAGATGATCCATAAAGTTTGTAGTTAAGTACTCACCTCCTCTATCAGAACGTAGAACTTTAATTGTTTTGTTGAGTTGGTTTTCCGCTTCACTTTGAAACGTTTTGAACATTTCAAATGCCTCATGTTTATGTTTAATCAAATAAACATATCCAAAACGACTAAAGTCGTCAGTGAAGGTGATGAAATATCTTTCACCATATCTAGTCATTGGCTTGAAAGGACCACATACATCCGTATGTATGTTTCCCAACAAGTCCTTTGCCCTCTCAGTGGTTCCCGAGAAAGGAGCTTTAGTCATCTTGCCATGCAAACAAGATTCACATATATCAAATGAGTCATTCTCATTTGCCTTCAAAAGTCCACTCTTTTGAAGCTGGGGTATGCGATTCTTGTTTATATGTCCAAGGCGACAATGCCATAGATAAATTTGACTCAAATCACATTTGGGTCTCTTGGTGAAAGTGTGGTATAAAGAACCATGGTTAGACTTTTCATCAAGGTTTACTTCATAAATTCCATTTAAAGGCCTAGCCTCAAAATAGAATACATTGTTTTTGTAAACACAAATGTCATCATTCATAAAACAAAGATCAAATCCACATTGTCTCAACTTAGCAACCGAAATAATATTCCTAGTAAAGCTAGGAACATAGTAAACATTCAATAATGTCAAATACAAGCCATTAGGTAGTAATAAATCAAAACTTCCAATTGAATCCACCGCAACCCTTGCACTGTTTCCAACCCGGAGTACTACCTCGTTTGCCTTCAGTCGCCTACTCCTTTTGAACCCCTGCAACATATCACAAATGTGAGTTCCACAACCAGTATCAAATACCCATGTGGTAGGAGATAAATTATAAAGTTCTAGGTCTATCACATAGATACCTGAAGTTCCCTCACCGGCCTTCTTCTTCTTCAACTCCGCAAGATAGGTAGGGCAATTTCTCTTCCAATGCCCAACTTTGCCACATTCGAAGCACGCGTCTTCTTTGGCAACCTTTGCCTTCTTCTTGGGCGGACGGGATGGTTGAACAACCTTCTTGCCCTTTCCTTTGACAACCTTTCCCTTCCCCTTGCCCTTGGAGTTGGTGGGGTGTTCGGGTCTAGTCCTCTTTGTACCACCTTCCTTGATCATGAGAACTTGAGTGGTTTTCTTAGGCAGATTCTTTTCTGCGGTAATTAGCATCCCATGCAATTCCGGGATAGTCTTGTTCAAACCATTCATCTTATAATTCATGACGAAAGGATCAAAAGACTTTGTCAAGGAGTTAAGGATCATATCCGTTGCTAGCTCTTCGGGCATCACAACTCCAAGACGTGCCAAATGATCAATGTGACTCTTCATCTTGAGCACATAAGAGCTAACCGACTGCCCATCCTCCATCTTGCAAGCATGGAAAGCCCAAACAGTTTCGAACCTTTCCGTTCTTGCAAGTTGTTGGAACATTTCCTTCAATTGATTAATCATGTCATAGGCCGAATGATTCTCCAAATCCTTCTGAAGGTCAGGAATCATGGTTGCCAACATTAGACATGATGCATCAATGGAGTCATCCATCTTTTTAAGCCATGCATCGTGTGCGGGCTTAGGGATGGCAGGGGGCTCTTCAGGAAGTGGTTCATTGAGAACATATTCTTTCTTTTCTTGTTTGAGAACTATTCTCACACTACGGTACCAATCCAAGAAGTTGGTATGGTTGAGTTTTTCTCCCTCAAGGAGAGACCGTAGTGAAGTTTTGTTTGGAGTCGGGTTTGTTGTGTTTGGTGTCATCTACAAAATTTTAACAAGGTTCAATTTAGTAATTTATGATATTAAGTCCTTAATAATTAATACCCTTTCTTGTTTCATAAACTTTAATTGATTAAGGTCTAGAATCCAAGTTGCAATACGAATAAGTGGTTAGGTATCCTTTATCCCGCCTATTCGAATCAACAAGGTAGGTAACGGTTTACCAATTATATCCAAATATAATTTCTAGAGTTATGGGATCCCATTATAACATTTATAAGTTTGGCATGTTTGATCCCATCTATGCCTTGGATTTCTAATGCTTAGGTGACCTTTATCACAAAAGATTTCCAAACAAATCATCCCAATTAATGGACGTGTAGTTTTGCCAACTATTAATGGTTAGGTGTCCTTTATCCCACTAATATTGCAAAGCTACCTCTTGTATCAAAAGAAACTTCCAAGTGGTTAGGTAACCTTTATCCCACAAGGATATACAAGTGATACATGAGTGTTTTAAGAGGGACGGCATTGATTTGTATTTCGAAAGGGATTTGTATGTTTTACAATTCTAATTTTGGAAAACATATAGTATCATGTACATTGCATGCATCCAATGAACATGGTACCATTAAAATCTTATTTTTGTCAATTGGTTCCTTTAATCATAAAATCTCCATTTTATTAATTTTTGATTGTGGTCAAGATTACAATTAATATCCAATATTAAGTTTGAGTTTGATCACATACATGAGAACCAATTTTAATCCTAAATAATTACCATTATTATTTAGGGTTGGAGTTTGTAAGAATTCATAAAATCTCCATTTTATTTCTTGTTTCATTCATTTTCAAAACATGACTTTATAGGTTTTATAACAAAACCCATTTTTAATAAAACCATTTTTATTACATCTTATGTTTTAAATATGTCAATTTGAAAATTACAAACTCCTTGATGATTATGTTTAATTATCTAGGTTGTCTAGCATGCAAAATCTTATTTTCATCCACAACATAAAATCATAAAACATTCAATCATCACATGCATGCATGGGTGCATAAACACAAGCCAGCTATATTGATATTTCATGTGAGCCATACATGAAATATCAAGTCCAAACCTAGGGACAAAAAGGTGACAAAAACTCAACCAAATGATCTTCGATTTGGCTACAATTTTGCCAACCTTCTTATAACATCAAATGATACTTGAAGCTTCCTTTCTTGGAACCATGGAATGAGCTTTTGAATTTTCCTTGCCCTCCTTAACACTTGCGACAGAAACAGCCCTTGACAGGAGGGTTTTTGTTGTTTTGATAACTTTCTTCACTTCATCCTTGGTCATATTGATGCTTATACTTGCTAACACTTATTGTATATGTTAGATATTAAAGTTACCAACAAGTATAGCATCAAAATACCAAGATATGAAATTATTTAGAACCCTTAAACAGGTCCGAAATGGACAGGAGCAAAGCAGGAAAATTGTTGCTGTTGGGTGTAATCTCCTCTTGGTCTTTATTTGCTTCTCTTGTTACATTTTATGAAAAATATAAAATACTACTATTCTAATAGTTACAAAATGAATAAAAGAAGGAAATAACTAATTATTATTACAAACCATTTGAATAAAAGAATAGATTACAACCATATTGAATTTAAACACAAAACATGCAACACATGGTCCTTGGCTTGTTTATGCACCATTTTATCACATAAAATCATAAGAAAATCAACAATTTGTTTTTCTAAGGCAACAATTATGTAACCAAATGCATGCAAATATAAATTTTGGTTGGTTACATAAAATCATAGATAATATACTTGCATGTTGCCAAAGAAGCCATGCATGAACATTGCATTCAAGAAGATGAACATTCATGGCTTCCAAATACCAAGTTTATCCAAATAAACTTATTATCTAGACATGCAATGTAGCCATGGCTCTGATACCAATTGTTGGAAATCATATGTTCATGTAATGAGTTTCAGAAACTTGAAGTTGCAACGGAAGCAAAAACATGAACACAAATTTCACTTCCAAGAGGATCATGCTACATGCATGTAAAGATAAGATGAAGAAGAAGCATAGATTAAGTTCAAGATCATAACCTTTCTTCTTGGCTTGATTTGGACGAAATATAATGGCTAGGAATCAAAGTAGACTCCCTCTATAGTTGATCCACCACAAGCAAGATCACCTTTGAATGCTAGTTCCACAACTTGCAAATGAACCCTCTCTTGATGTTAATACTTGAACGATTCTTGCATGCAACTTTGAGAGAGTTTCCTTTTGTTTCTTGGCTGATTTTTTTGACACAAGTGTGAAGACATCTAACCCCTCTAAGTGCCGGCCATACACCCCTTAAATGAAAGAAGAAAAGACTAGTTTATTCATAGAGAAAGGCAATTGTTGTTCCCATGGTCAAGCATTGAAAACACCAAGCATCTTTCTCCACCTTTTAATTGTTTAATCAATTGCTTTTGAGGCATGGGGAGCCTTAGTGTGGCCGGCCACATGGGAGGGAAAAAGAGAGTTTTATAAACTCTCTTTATTATGAACCCTTTCAAACATGTAATATATTTATATGATGTAAATGTATTTACAACATCCATATTACATTTTATTTAATTTACCATTTAAATTAAATAAAAGGTTTACATATAATTCAATTAAATCATTTAACTACTTCAACAATTTAATTGTCATACATGATTAATTCATCACATATGAATTGTTAATCAACCTTTAATTTTGTAGTTATTATTATTTACTATAAATAATAATAACTTACAAGATTAAATTGCAAGTTTAGTATCATTTGATGTTAAATCAAATTTAACATTCTAAATGATCAATTTGGTGTCATACTTGTTGTTGGTGTGACCCTATAGGATCATGTATTATTAGTAATATCATTTTATGATCATCCTTGGGCATATAGAACTAACAATCTCCCACTTGCACAAGGTTGCATCATAGAATGACATCGACAGTGATAGACGTCTAGCAACATTTCACTGCCCCCAATAACACATGACATTATGCCATTCAACAACATTCAATTCTTCAGGAAGCACGAGGCTCTAATTGATGTATAAGGTTATCTATCAATTATCCCTTTGTTACAGACATCATGTTGAACATGAGACATGGATCTTAATCATTCTCATTTTATGTTCAACTTTCAATCAGGCGCCTTAGATGTCTAACTCTCAACACATAAGAGGAACAAATCCCGTCTTGACTACATATGCCCCTCATGTAGTCAGTACTATACTTGAGTATGGTCTGTATGGTTGTCTATATTTCAAGAACAACGGTGAACCATATCAAAGCACAGCATTCTCTACACTTGAGTCCAAAATATGCATCTCAGGTCCAAGGATACAATGATAATACCTTTGTTCAAGAATCACTTATGATAATGATCCATGAAGTGATCTTGAAACGGGTCAAGTCCAATACTTGTTCACTGACAAGTACCTATGAATTTGGTTGCAACCTTTTGCTACTTTTACCCATAAAAGTCAACCAATCCAATTCATATTAGTCTTACTTCATAATTGCTCCAACAACTATGATCGACTATGGACATTTAGAATAATTAGATTATTCAAGGATTGAACATGCTAATATTAAAACATATAATTATGAATGAAACATTACGTCACATATATATTACATAATTATTGTTGCTTACATAGTTTCATATTCATAAAACACTAAACACAAATCAAATCCATTCATTAGAATAACGAAGTCCTATACCCTTAGCGTGACTTTCATGCTTAGCTTGGGGTAAAGGCTTTTTGAATGGGTCTGCCAAATTCTGATCTGTATGAACCTTGTGAATACTTATTTCACCATTCTTAACTTCATGTCTTATGTAGTTATATCTTCGGTGAATGTGTTTGGTCTTTTGATGCGATCTAGGTTCCTTCGCTTGAGCTATAGCACCTAGATTATCACTGAAGATTTCTATAGGGTCCCGAATGGAAGGAACAACCCCTAGATCTTCAATGAACTTTCTCATCCAGACAGCTTCTTGAGCAGCTTCCGAAGCAGCAACATATTCTGATTCTGTAGTGGATTGTGCAATCACTTCTTGTTTGGAACTCTTCCAAGACACGGCTCCTCCATTTAAAATAAAGACATACCCAGATTGAGATCTCGAATCGTCCCTATCTGTTTGGAAGCTTGCGTCAGTGTAACCTTTTACTTTTAAGCTTTCTTCCAAACCACCGTATACTAAGAACATGTATTTAGTCCTTCTCAAGTACTTAAGAATGTTCTTTACAGCAGTCCAGTGGGCTTCACCTGGGTTCTGTTGATACCTACTAGTCATACTTAAGGCATATGAGACGTCGGGCCTTGTGCACAACATGGCATACATGATGGACCCAATTGCCGAAGCATATGGGACATGTTTCATCCTTTCAAGTTCAGCCTTAGTGGTTGGACACTGAGACTTACTTAGGATGGTGCCATGTGGTATTGGCAAGAATCCTCTTTTGGAGTCTTGCATCTTGAACCTTTTCAAGATTTTATCAATATATACACTTTGGCTTAGACCAATAAGTCTCTTAGATCTATCTCTATAGATCTTTATGCCTAATACATAAGTAGCTTCTCCTAAGTCCTTCATTAAGAAACAGTTCTCAAGGAATGTTTTGACACCTTTCAAGGTTGGGATGTCATTTCCAAATAAAAATATGTCATCTACATACAATACTAGGAATATGACTATGCTCCCACTAGCTTTCTTGTAAACACAGGAGTCATCCTCATTTTTGATGAATCCGAAATTTGTAATCTTTTCATCAAAACGGATGTTCCATGTTCGAGACGCTTGCTTCAATCCATAAATAGATCTTTTAAGCTTGCACACTTTGTTTGGATTCTTAGGATCGACAAAACCTTCAGGTTGATCCATATAGACATCTTCCAATAAGTGTCCATTAAGGAAAGCGGTCTTGACATCCATTTGCCATATCTCATAATCATAGTATGCGGCTATGGCAAAAAGTATCCTAATTGACTTGATCATTGCCACTGGTGAAAAGGTCTCATCATAGTCAATACCATGAGTTTGTGAGTATCCTTTAACGACAAGTCTTGCCTTAAAATTGTGAACATTTCCATCCACGTCGGTTTCTTGAAAACCCATTTGTTCCCAACAGTCTTACAATTGGCGGGAAGATTAACCAAGTCCCAAACTTGGTTATCGTGCATGGATTGCATCTCTATGTTCATGGCTTCAAGCCATTTATCAGATTCAGGATCTGACATTGCAGTCTGGTAGTTGACGGGTTCATCAGAATCTATCGTATAACATTCCTCTTCCATCATTAGGTAACCATACCTTTCAGGTTCAAATTGAACCCTACCAGATCTGCAAACACCTTATGTTACAATTTGTTCCTGATCAATCGTTTGTTCAGGTTCAACAATTTCTTGTTGAATGCTAGATCCAACTTCTTGTGTATCAGGTTGTGGTTCCTGAAGTTCCTCAAGTTCCACAAACCTCCCACTTGCCTCTTCCGTCAGAAACTTGTTTTCTAGGAATTCAGCTTTTCGAGAAATAAATATCTTATTCTCGATGGGATTGTAGAAGTAGTATCCAAGACAATCTTTCGGATACCCTACAAAGATACACTTAGTTGAACGGGGTTCTAGTTTGTTTGAAGCTTCTTGTCTAACATAAGCTTCACAACCCCATACCTTGAGATAGGATAAAGATGGTACCCTTCCATGCCATATCTCATAAGGCGTCTTATCTACCTTCTTAGTAGGTGCCATGTTTAGGAGACGAGCAGCTGTTTGTAAAGCATAACCCCAAAATGATAAAGGTAGAGTACTTCTACTCATCATGGATCGAACCATATCCAATAGTGTTCGGTTCCGCCTCTCAGATACACCATTATGTTGTGGTGTTCCAGGTGGAGTAAGTTGTGAAACAATTCCACAAGTCTTAAGATGATCCATAAAGTTTGTAGTTAAGTACTCACCTCCTCTATCAGAACGTAGAACTTTAATTGTTTTGTTGAGTTGATTTTCCACTTCACTTTGAAACGTTTTGAACATTTCAAACGCCTCATGTTTATGTTTAATCAAATAAACATATCTGAATCGACTAAAGTCGTCAGTAAAGGTGATGAAATATCTTTCACCATATCTAGTCATTGGCTTGAAAGGACCACATACATCCGTATGTATGATTCCTAACAAGTCCTTTGCCATCTCATTGGTTCCGGAGAAAGGAGCTTTAGTCATCTTGCCATGTAAACAAGATTCACATATATCAAATGAGTCATTCTCATTTGCCTTCAAAAGTCCACTCTTTTGAAGTTGGGATATGCGTTTCTTGTTTATATGTCCAAGTCGACAATGCCATAGATAAATTTGACTCAAATCACATTTGGGTCTCTTGGTGAAAGTGTGGTATAAAGAGCCATGGTTAGTCTTTTCATCAAGGTTTACTTCATAAATTCCATTTAAAGGCCTAGCCTCAAAATAGAATACATTATTTTTGTAAACACAAATGTCATCATTCATAAAGGAAAGATCAAATCCACATTGTCTTAACTTAGCAACCGAAATAATATTCCTAGTCAAGCTAGGAACATAATAAACATTCAACAATGTCAAATACAAGCCATTAGGTAGTAATAAATCAAAACTTCCAATTGAATCCACCGCAACCCTTGCACTGTTTCCAACCCGGAGTACTACCTCGTTTGCCTTCAGTCGCCTACTCCTTTTGAACCCCTGCAACATATTTCAAATGTGAGTTCCACAACCAGAATCAAATACCCATGTGTTAGGAGATAAATTATAAAGTTCTAGGTCTATCACATAGATACCTGAAGTGCCCTCACCGGCCTTCTTCTTCTTCAACTCCGCAAGATAGGTAGGGCAATTTCTCTTCCAATGCCCAACTTTGCCACATTCGAAGCACGCGTCTTCTTTGGCAACCTTTGCTTTCTTCTTGGGCGGACAGGATGGTTGGACAACCTTCTTGCCCTTTCCTTTGACAACCTTTCCCTTCCCCTTGCCCTTGGAGTTGGTGGGGTGTTCGGGTCTAGTCCTCTTTGTAGCACCTTCCTTGATCATGAGAACTTGAGTGGTTTTCTTAGGCAGATTCTTTTCCGCGGTAATTAGCATCCCATGCAATTCCGGGATAGTCTTGTTCAAACCATTCATGTTATAATTCATGACGAAAGGATCAAAAGACTTTGTCAAGGAGTTAAGGATCATATCCGTTGCTAGCACTTCGGGCATCACAACTCCAAGACGTGCCAAATGATCAATGTGACTCTTCATCTTGAGCACATAAGAGCTAATCGACTGCCCATCCTCCATCTTGCAAGCATGGAAAGCCCGAACAGTTTCGAACCTTTCCGTTCTTGCAAGTTGTTGGAACATTTCCTTCAAATGATTAATCATGTCATAGGCCGAATGATTCTCCAAATCCTTCTGAAGGTCAGGAATCATGGTTGCCAACATTAGACATGATGCATCAATGGAGTCATCCATCTTTTTAAGCCATGCATCGTGTGCGGGCTTAGGGATGGCAGGGGGCTCTTCAGGAAGTGGTTCATTGAGAACATATTATTTCTTTTCTTGTTTGAGAACTATTCTCGCACTACGGTACCAATCCAAGAAGTTGGTATGGTTGAGTTTTTCTCCCTCAAGGAGAGACCGTAGTGAAGTTTTGTTTGGAGCCGGGTTTGTTGTGTTTGGTGCCATCTACAAAATTTTAACAAGGTTCAATTTAGTAATTTATGATATTAAGTCCTTAATAATTAATACCCTTTCTTGTTTCATAAACTTTAATTGATTAAGGTCTAGAATCCAAGTTGCAATACGAATAAGTGGTTAGGTATCCTTTATCCCGCCTATTCGAAGCAACAAGGTAGGTAACGGTTTACCAATTATATCCAAATATAATTTCTAGAGTTATGGGATCCAATTATAACATTTATAAGTTTGGCATGTTTGATCCCATCTATGCCTTGGATTTCTAATGCTTAGGTGACCTTTATCACAAAAGATTTCCAAACAAATCATCCTAATTAATGGACGTGTAGTTTTGCCAACTATTAATGGTTAGGTGTCCTTTATCCCACTAATATTGCAAAGCTACCTCTTGTATCAAAAGAAACTTCCAAGTGGTTAGGTAACCTTTATCCCACAAGGATATACAAGTGATGCATGAGTGTTTTAAGTGGGACGGCATTGATTTGTATTTCGAAAGGGATTTGTATGTTTTACAATTCTAATTTTGACCATAACCTATACAACCCTTCATACCGGTCCATAACCTATCACAAGCATTTCTAACGGTCTATAACCCATCATAACCCTTTCTATGGTCCATAACCCACCGCAACCTGTATAATGGGCCATAACCATAACAACACTTCATAGTGGTCCATAACCCATACAAACCTTTATAATAGTCCATAACCCATCACAAGCCTTCAAAATTGACCATAACCCATCACATCCCTTCATAATTGACCATAACCCATCACAACCCTTTCTATGGTCCATAACCCAGCACACAACCCTTTGTATGGTCCATAACCGATCACAACCCTTCATAATTAACCATAACCCCTCACAGCACTTCATAATGGTCCATAACACATCGCAACCCTGCATAATGGTCCATAACATTAACAATCCTTCATAATGGTCCATAACCCATACAAACCTTCATAATGGTCCATAACCCATCACAACCCTTCATAATGATCCATAACCCAACACAACTCTTTCTATGGTCCATAACCCATCACAACCCTTTTATGGTCCATAACCCATCACAACTCTTCATAATTGACCATAACCTATCACAACCGCTCATAATGGTCCATATACCATCATAACCCATCACAACCATCAAAATGGTCCATAACCCATCACAACCCTTGATAATGGTCCATAACTTGTCACAACCTTCATAATGGTCCATAACCCATTACAACCATTTATAATGATCCATAACCCATCGCAACCCTTCATAATTGAGCATAATCCATCACAACCCTTCATAATGGTCCATAACCCAACACAACTCTTTCTAGGGTCCATAACCCATAACAACCCTTCATAATTGTCCAAAACCTATCACAACCCTTCATAATGGTCAATAACACATCATAATCCATCATAATGGTTCATAACCCATCACAACCTTCATGATAGTACATAATCCATACAACCCTTCATAACGGTCCATAACCCATCACAACCCTTTCTAATCGTCCATAACCCATCACAACCCTTTCTATGGTCCATAACCCATTGCAACCCTGCATAATGGTCTGTAACCATAACAACCCTTCATAAGGGTCCATAAGTCATACTAACCTTCATAATAGTCCATAACCCATCACAACCCTTCAAACTTGACCATAACCTATCACATCCCTTTATAATTGACCATAACCCATTACAACCCTTCCTATGGTCCATAACCCAGCACACATCCCTTTCTATGGACCATAACCAATCACAACCCTTCATAATTAACCATAACTCATCACAACACTTTATAATGGTCCATAACACATTGCAACCCCGCATAATGGTCCGTAACCATAACAACCCTTCATAATGGTCCATAACCCTTACAAACCTTCATAATGGTCCATAACCCATCACAACCCTTCATAATGGTCGATAACCCAACAAAACCCTTTCTAAGGTCCATAACCAATCACAACTCTTCATAATTTACCGTAACCTATCACCACCCCTCATAATGGTCCATAATCCATCATAACCCTTCATAGTGGTCCATAACCCATCACAACCTTCATAATGGTCCATAACCTATCCCAACCCTTTATAATGGTCGATAACCCATCACAACCCTTCATAATGGTCCATACCCCAACACAACTCTTACTAAGGTCCATAACCCATAATAACCATTCATAATTGACAATAACCTATGACAAACACTCATAATGGTCCATAACCCATCATAAACCTTCTTAGTGGTCCATTGCCCATCACAACCTTCATAATGGTCCATAACCCATCACAACCCTTTATAATGGTCCATAACCCATCATAACCTTCATTATGGTCCATAACCAATCACAACCCTTTATAATGTCCATATCCCATCAAAACGCTTCATAATTGAGCATAACCTATCAAAACCCTTCATAATGGGCCATAACCCAACACAACCCTTTCTATGGTCCATAACCCATAACAACCCTTCACAATTGACCATAACCTATTACAACCCTTCATAATGGTCAATAACCCATCATAATCCTTCATAATGGTTCATAACCCATCACAACCTTCATAATAGTACATAACCCTATACAACCCTTCATAACAGTCCATAACCCATCACAACCCTTTCTAATGGTCCATAACCCATCACAACCGTTTCTATGGTGCATAACCCATCGCAACCCTGTATAATGGTCCATAACCATAACAACCCATCATAATGGTCCATAACCCATACAACCTTCACAATAGTCCATAACCCATCACAAACCATAACCCATAACAACACTTCATAATGGTCCATAACACATCATAAGCCTACATAATGGTGCATAACCAAAACAACCTTTCATAATGGTCCATAACCCATACAAACCTTTATAATGGTCCATATCCCATCACAGCCCCTCTAATGGTCCATAACCCAACACCAACCCTTTCTGTGGTCGATAACCCATCACAACTGTTCATAATTGACCATAACCTATCACCACCCCTCATAATGGTCCATAACCCATCATAACCCTTCATAGTGGTCCATAACCCAACATAACCTTCATAATGGTCTATAACACATCACAACCCTTTATAATGGTCCATAACCCATCACAACCCTTCATAATTAAGCATAACCCAACAAAACTCTTTCTATGGTCTATAACCCATAACAACCCTTCATAATTGACCATAACCTATCACAACCCTGCATAATGGTTCATAACCCATCACAACCTTCATAATAGTACATAACCCATACAACCCTTCATACCGGTCCATAACCCATCACAAGCCTTTTTAATGGTCTATAACCCATCATAACCCTTTCTATGGTCCATAACCCACCGCAACCTGCATAATGGGCCATAACCATAACAACCCTTCATAGTAGGGGTGGAATTGGTACGGTACCGATTCGTTTTTCTCTAAACCGTGTACCGTACCAACTATAGTTGGTACAAAAATTTTGCTACCAGTACCATACCAATTATACTTGGTACCAACTTGTTTGGTTACCATCAAGTTTGGTTGGTACATATTTGGCAGCCCTACTTCATAGTGGTCCATAACCCATACAAACCTTCATAATAGTCCATAACCCATCACAAGACTTCAAAATTGACCATAACCCATCACATCCCTTCATAATTGACCATAACCCATCACAACCCTTTCTATGGTCCATAACCCAGCACACAACCCTTTGTATGGTCCATAACCGATCACAACCCTTCATAATTAACCATAACCCCTCACAGCACTTCATAATGGTCCATAACACATCGCAACCCTGCATAATGGTCCATAACATTAACAATCCTTCATAATGGTCCATAACCAATACAAACCTTCATAATGGTCCATAACCCATCACAACCCTTCATAATGATCCATAACCCAACACAACCCTTTCTATGGTCCATAACCCATCACAACCCTTTATGGTCCATAACCCATCACAACTCTTCATAATTGACCATAACCTATCACAACCCCTCATAATGGTCCATATACTATCATAACCCTTCTTTCTGGTCCATAACCCATCACAACCTTCATAATGGTCCATAACCCATCACAACCCTTTATAATGGTCCATAATATATCACAACCTTCATAATGGTCCATAACCCATCACAACCATTTATAATGGTCCTTAACCCATCACAACCCTTTATAATTGAGCATAAACCATCGCAACCCTTTATAATTTTCCATAACCCAACATAACCCTTTCTAGGGTCCATAACCCGTAACAACCCTTCATAATTGACCATAGCCTATCACAACCCTTCATAATAGTCAATAACACATCATAATCCTTCATAATGGTTCATAACCCATCACAACCTTCATAATAGTACATAATCCATACAACCCTTCATAATGGTCTATAACCCATCACAACCCTTTCTAATGGTCCATAACACGTCACAACCCTTTCTATGGTCCATAACCCATTGCAACCCTGCATAATGGTCTGTAATAACAACCCTTCATAAGGGTCCATAGGTCATACAAACCTTCATAATAGTCCATAACCCATCACAACCCTTCAAAATTGACCATAACCCATCACATCCCTTCATAATTGACCATAACCCATTACAACCCTTCCTATGGTACATAAGTCATCAGACAACCCTTTCTATGGTCCATAACCGATCATAACCCTTCATAATTAACCATAACTCATCACAACACTTTACAATGGTCCATAACACATCGCAACCCTGCATAATGGTCCGTAACCATAACAACCCTACATAATGATCCATAACCCTTACAAACCTTCATAATGGTCTATAACCTATCACAACCATTTATAATGGTCCATAACCCAACACAACCTTTCATAGTGGTCCATAACCCATCACAACCTTCATAATGGTCCATAACCTATCACAACCCTTTATAATGGTCGATAACCCATCACAACCCTTCATAATGGTTCATAAACCAACACAACCCTTACTAAGGTCCATAAACCATAATAACC
Source organism: Cichorium intybus (assembly GCA_023525715.1). NCBI lineage: Eukaryota > Viridiplantae > Streptophyta > Magnoliopsida > Asterales > Asteraceae > Cichorium > Cichorium intybus. The sequence continues at coordinate 80,061,088 of CM042012.1, read as the reverse complement.
ATTCATAATTGACAATAACCTATGACAAACACTCATAATGGTCCATAACCCATCATAAACCTTCTTAGTGGTCCATAGCCCATCACAACCTTCATAATGGTCCATAACCCATCGCAACCCTTTATAATGTTCCATAACCCATCATAACCTTCATCATGGTCCATAACCAATCACAACCCTTTATAATGTCCATATCCCATCAAAACCCTTCATAATTGAGCATAACCTATCACAACACTTCATAATGGTCCATAACCCAACACAACCCTTTTTAAGGTCCATAACCCATAACAACCCTTCATAATTGACCATAACCTATTACAACCCTTCATAATGGTCAATAACCCATCATAATCCTTCATAATGGTTCATAACCCATCACAACCTACATAATAGTAATTAACCCTATACAACCCTTAATAAGAGTCCATAACCCATCACAACCCTTTCTAATGGTCCATAACCCATCACAACCGTTTCTATGGTCCATAACCCACCGCAACCTTGTAAAATGGTCCATAACCATAACAACCCTTCATAATGGTCCATAACCCATACAACCTTCATAATAGTCCATAACCCATCACAGCCCATCATAATTTACCATAACCCATCACAACCCTTCATAATTGACCATAACCCATCACAACCCTTCCTATGGTCCGTAAACCGGCACAACACTTTCTATGGTCCATAACCCATCACAACGGTTCATAATTAACCATAACCCATAACAACACTTCATAATGGTCTATAACACATCACAAGCCTACATAATGGTGCATAACCATAGCAACCCTTCATAATGGTCCATAACCCATACAAACCTTCATAATGGTCCATATCCCATCACAACCCCTCATAATGGTCCATAATCCAACACCAACCCTTTCTATGGTCAATAACCAATCACAACTATTCATAATTGACTATAACCTATCACAACCCCTCATAATGGTCCAAAACCAATCATCACCCTTCATAGTGGTCCATAACCCAACATAACCTTCATAATGGTCCATAACACATCACAACCCTTTATAATGGTCTATAACACGTCACAACCCTTCATAATTGAGCATAACCCATCATAACCCTTCACAACGGTCCATAACCCGACACAACCCTTTCTATTGTCTATAACCATTAACAACCCTTCATAATTGACCATAACCTATCACAACCCTTCATAATGGTCAATAACCCATGCTAATCCTTCATAATGGTTCATAACCCATCACAACCTTCATAATAATACATAACCCTGAACCATCACCCTGATGGCCTAGTGGATAAGGCTTAGGACTCTTTCTCTTCCCCCATAAAGAGGTTCCACGTTCTAATCTCACTCCCTTCCTTTCCCCATAGGGAGTGTTAGGTTTCAATCAGGGGATGGCCACTGGCCACCTCTCTACCCCCGTAGGTGATTGACCCGGACCACCCTGCTGCCAGGTGTGCGTGGGCCCCGAGGTTGCTTCATCAGGGTCATCCAAAGGATGGGTCGGGTGGGGTCCTCGGTTACCAAAAAAAAAAAAAAATACATAACCCATACAACCCTTCATACCGGTCCGTAACCCATCACAACCCTTTCTAATGGTGTATGACTCATCATAACCCTTTCTATGGTCCATAACCTATCGCAACCCTGCATAATGGGCCATAACCATAACAACCCTTCATAATGGTCCATAACCCATACAAACCTTCATAATAGTCCATAACCCATCACAACCCTTAAAAATTGATCATAACCCATCACAACCCTTCCTTTGGTCCATAACCCAGAACACAACCCTTTCTATGGTCCATAACTGATCACAACCCTTCATAATTAACCATAACCCATCACAGCACTTCATAATGGTCCATAACACATCGCAACCCTATATAATGGTCCATAACTATATCAATCATTCATAATGGTCCATAACCCATACAAACCTTTATAATGGTCCATAACCCATCACAACCCTTCATAATGGTCCATAACCCAACATAACCTTTTCTATGGTCCATAACCCCTCACAACCCTTTCTATGGTCCATAACCCATCACAACTCTTCATAATTGATACGAATTGGAATGGCTCAAGCTCTATAATTGAATACAAGAGAATCTTGGTTGTGTGGAATAAAAATATGGTGCAAAAAGATGGGAGTTTGGGCTGTAACAACACATGGAGAATGAGGGCCCAAATGTGACGTGTTTGTGTTGTTTAATGGATTTGAAGGTTGTTTGGGCTCAATGGCCCGTGGAGTTTGCATGATCACTTGCATGGATTAGGGCTGCACATTTGAAGGCATTTGGATGCATTTGGGTTGCATTTGGAGTTAATTAGAAGCTTGCAACGTTTTTCTTTCATTTAATGAGTCATTTAAGTTTGTTTTGATGAGTAGTTAGTATTTTATTTAATAACTTGGCTGTTGGGTTGTTTTGTAACCCTCCATCTTTATGTTTAGGCTTTATAGCCATTTCTTTTTGCTTGTAACAGCTAGAATACGAATATTAATCAAGAAAACAAGAACTTTGTTCATTGAGTTTGTACCTTACACTCACAAATTCGTCTTTTGAGGGATGATTTCCTGATTTTGACTCGAATTCAAGTTAATAGGTCTTAGCTTGTCTTCAAAAGAAAATCAATCTATAGGTCTAGGTTGTTTATCACTCTATCTTTACTTTTTATTGTTAATTCTGCTGCAATTCGCCAAAAAAACACCCATACACATATCATAAGTGGTATCAGAGCCGAAGTTTCGATTGGGCACGAGTTACTCAAGAATTATGTTAGGTTCACAAACCCTAATGGGATGGCTAGAGAAAGAAAGAGAAGTGGCAGCCAAGGCTACAAATAAGGCAATCCAAGAGTGGATGGCTATGATGCAATCAGATGTTGAACAAGAAGACATTGGAGAGATGTCATTTTCTGATTTGGAAGAAGAAGATGAAGATTCAGGCCCTATATATGATACATATGATGAAGAAGACGAGTTCCTTGATGCAATTGAAGAACAAGTGGCTAAAAACGAAATTGAAGATGAAATTGCTGAAAGAAGGAGTTTTGTTGGTGAGGAATTCGACTTTGTTGGTGAAAACAAGAGTAATGAAGAAGTGATTTTTGCTGAATCACAAAGATCAACCCAAGAACAAAGGATCATGAGGTCAAATGATGCTAGGTACCAAAAAAATTCAGATTCTCTCATCTTCAATGATTATTTTTCTAAAGATCTTATGGATATCACAAGTAGAAGCTTTGTTGATAAAGAGGACTTATTAATTTGTTACATTCACATTCGTTTCAAAGTGTGGGAACTTATAGCACCTTGGAAACCATGGGATACTTACTTCTTTATTAAAACTGAGGGTTGTAACAAATGCTTTATGGATCTGAAAAGGGAGTGTGGTGGTGGATTAGATCATGATGTTTATAATCCCATTGGTTATGATCTTGTTAATTATGAGCTTAGAAACGTGTTGCTGAATTTGAAGATCAAGCTAAAGGGCTGAATTCAGCAAGTGGTTTGAAGATGAGCATGTGTGTGGATGAAGGCCATAAAGGTCTGATTGAAACAAGCCAGGAAAGTGTGGTTGTTGCTCCTAAAATGGTAACACCTAATCCGATACCTTTTCAGAGCCTCAAGATGAAAAACGATGCTAGTAGTGAAGGCCAAAGGCAAGGGAAATCTTGTGCTTATTATTTTATTTTCCACAAGCACTTGATTTCAAAGGAAGGGGTTTTAAGCAATTTTATTGGCATTGGTTAAAAGGGGAGTTAGTATTAATTAACCATGCTAAAAAGATTACTTATGGGTTAAATTGGGAACCAAGTTCCACGTGGCATCTCAATCTGAACCAATGCTTGAATATGGCCATTAAAAGATTCTTGAAGTGGATTGCTAAGAAAGATTGCAAACTCTTTTCTTACAGAACAGCCCAAGGAGATGCAAAAAGGGTGATGACTAAACTTGTTTGTCACATCTTTGAAGTGGGGTTGTTATTAACTAACCTTGCACAAGAAAAGGGGTTGATGTTAGTTAATCATGTCAAAAGAATCACCATGGGCTGGAATTGGGAATCAAGGATCATGTGGAGTCCCAAGCATTATATTTTCTTGAAGGTGGAGGTTATGAAAATTTTGTGTAAAGTGATAGAAGAAGCTAAGCTAAGGTGTGATATTGAAGGGAGAATAGCGATGTTTATACTTGCTGGTTGCAACAATCAAGCTAAAGATGTTAAGATCGCATTTGGGAGAATGTTGGGGCTTGCAATCATGGATGGCATCAACCATGATTTAATTATGACTTTTTTGTTTGGCAATTATTTAAACAGGTACACAACAGATGTAGGGCTTCTCAATGCTCTCAAAACCAATCCAAATGAAGGAAGGACTGAAGTTGGTAAAGAAAAGGTTGTTTATGATGGTGGAGGACATGATGAAAGTGTTTTGAACAATATTCTGCCCAAGGTAGCTAGTGGAGAAGAAAGTGGTGTCAAAGGGGTGCAATATGTGTTAAAATGCATGGAGATAAAGATCTTTCAAGAAAAGAAGTCAAAGGAGACCTTTGGAACAGATTTCATATCATTTGTGTGTTCAAACCCAAAGATTGAGTTGTTTTTGAAGCCAAGCCAAGACTATCCTTCTAAGAGGGAGGGATGGGAGGAAATAAGAGGCATAGGGCAGCATTGTGTACCAAGGGAATTGAAAGGAGCTAAGGGAGTCTTTGTTACAAATCTTTATGATGATGGCTTAGCGGAATTGAGGACAATTCCTTTTCAAGAGGGAGGGAATGATACGAATTGGAATGGCTCAAGCTCTATAATTGAATACAAGGAAATCTTGGTTGTTTGGAATAAAAATATGGTGCAAAATGATGGGAGTTTGGGCTGTAACAACACATGGAGAATGAGGGCCCAAATGTGATGGGTTGGTGTTGTTTAATGGATTTGAAGGTTGTTTAGGCTCAATAGCCCGTGGAGTTTGCATGATCACTTGCATGGATTAGGGCTGCACATTTGAAGGCATTTGGATGCATTTGGGTTGCATTTGGAGTTAATTAGAAGCTTGCAACGTTTTTCTTTTATTTAATGAGTCATTTAAGTTTGTTTTGATGAGTAGTTAGTATTTTATTTAATAACTTGGCTGTTGGGTTGTTTTGTAACCCTCCATCTTTATGTTTAGGCTTTATAGCCATTTCTTTTTGCTTGTAACAGCTAGAATACGATAATTAATCAAGAAAACAAGAACTTTGTTCATTGAGTTAGTAGCTTACACTCACAAATTCGTCTTTTGAGGGATGATTTCCTGATTTTGACTCGAATTCAAGTTAATAGGTCTTAGCTTGTCTTCAAAAGAAAATCAATCTATAGGTCTAGGTTGTTTATCACTCTATCCTTACTTTTTATTGTTAATTTCGCTGCAATTCACCAAAAAAACACCCATACACGTATCAGATGTGATGGGTTATGGTCAATTTTGAAAGGTTGTGATGGGTTATGGACTATTATGAAGGTTTGTATGGGTTATGGACCATTATGAAGGGTTGTTATGCTTATGGCCCATTATACAGAGTCGCGATGGGTTATGTACCATAGAAAGGGTTATGATAGGTTATAGACCATTAGAAAAGGTTGTGATGGGTTATGGACCGGTATGAAGGGTTTTATGGGTTATGTACTATTATGAATGTTGTGATGGGTTATGAACCATTATGAAGGATTAGGATTGGTTATTGACCATTATGAAGGGTTGTGATAGGTTATGGTCAGTTATGAAGCGTTGTTATGGGTTATGGACCATAGAAAGGGTTGTGTTGGGATATGGACCGTTATGAAGGTTTATGATGGGTTATGCTCAATTATGAAGGGTTGTGATGGGTTATGGAACATTATATAGGGTCGTGATGTGTTATGGACCATTATGAAGGGTTATGATGGGTTATGGACCATTATGAGGGGTTTTGATAGGTAATGGTCAATTATGAAGAGTTGTGATGGGTTATAGACCATAGAAAGGGTTGTGTTGGGTTATGGACCATTATGAGGGGTTGTGATGGGATATGGACCATTATGAAGGTTTGTATGGGTTATGGACCATTATGAAGGGTTGTTATGGTTATGTACCAATATGTAGGCTTGCGATGTGTTATGGACCATTATGAAGTGTTGTTATGGGTTATTGTTAATTATGAAGGGTTGTGATGGGTTATCGACCATAGAAAGGGTTGTGCTGGGTAATGGACCATAGGAAGGGTTGTGATGGGATATGGACCATTATGAAGGTTTGTAAGGGTTATGGACCATTATGAAGCGTTGTTATGGTTACGGACCATTATGCGGGGTTGTGATGTGTTATGGACCATTATAAAGTGTTGTGATGGGTTATGGTTAATTATGTGTGATCGGTTATGGACCATAGAAAGGGTTGTGTGCTGGGTTAAGGACCATAGGAAGGGTTGTGATGGGTTATGGTCAATTATGAAGGGATGTCATGGGTTATGGTCAATTTTGAAGGGTTGTGATGGGTTATGGACTATTATGAAGGTTTGTATGAGTTATGGACCATTATGAAGGGTTGTTATGGTTACGGACCATTATACAGGGTTGCGATGGATTATGGACCATAGAAAGGGTTGTGATGGATGATGGACCATTAGAAAGGGTTGTGATGGGTTATGAACCATTATGAAGGGTTGTATGGATTATGTACTATTATGATGGTTGTGATGGATTATGAACCATTATGAAGGATTATGATGGGTTATTGAACATTATGAAGGGTTGTGATACGTTATGGTCAATTATGAAGGGTTGTTATGGGTTATGGACCCTAGAAAGGGTTGTGTTGGGTTATGGACCATTATGAAGGGTTGTGATGGGTTATGCTCAATTATGAAGGGTTGTGATGGGTTATGGACCATTATAAATGGTTGTGATGGGTTATGAACCATTATGAAGGTTGTGATAGGTTATGGACCATTATAAAGGGTTGTGATGGGTTATGGACCATTATGAAGGTTGTGATAGGTTATGGGCCACTAAGAAGGGTTATGATGGTATATGGACCATTATGAGGGGTTGTGATGGGATATTGACCATTATGAAGGTTTGTATGGGTTATGGACCTTTATGAAGGGTTGTTATGGTTTGCACCATTATGTAGTCTTGTGATGTGTTATGGACCATTATGAAGTGTTGTTATGGGTTATGGTTAATTATGAAGGGTTGTGATGGGTTATGGACCATAGAAAGGGTTGTGCTGGGTTATGAACCATAGGAATGGTTGTAATGGGTTATGGTCAATAATGAAGGGTTGTGATGGGTTATGGTCAATTATGATGGGTTGTGATGGGTGATGGATTATGGACCATAGAAAGGTTTGTGATGGGTGATGGACCATTAGAAAGGGTTGTGATGGGTTATGGAGCATTATGAAGGGTTGTATGGATTATGTACTATTATGATAGTTGTAATGGGTTATGAACCATTATGAAGGATTATGATGGGTTATTGACCATTATGAAGGGTTGTGATACGTTATGGTCACTTAAGAACGGTTGTTATCAGTTATGGACCCTAGAAAGGGTTGTGTTGGGTTATGGACCATTGTGAAGGGTTGTGATGGGTTATGGACCATTATGAAAGGTTGTGATCGGTTATGGACCATTATGAAGGTTGTGATGGGTTATGGACCACTAAGAAGGCTTATGATGGTATATGGAGCATTATGAGGGGTTGTGATAGGTTATGGTCAATTATGAAGAGTTGTGATGGGTTATGGACAATAGAAAATGTTATGACGGGTTATGGACCATAGAAAGGGTTGTGTTGGGTTATGGACCATTATGAAGGGCTGTGATGGGTTATGGACCATTATGAAGGTTTGTATGGGTTATGGACCATTATGAAGGATTGTTAATGTTATGGACCATTATGCAGGGTTGCGATGTGTTATGGACCATTATGAAGTGCTGTGACGGATTATGGTTAATTATGAAGGGTTGTGATCCGTTATGGACCATAGAAAGGGTTGTGTGCTGGGTTATGGACGATAGGAAGGGTTGTGATGGGTTATGGTCAATTATGAAGGGATGTGATGGGTTATGGTCAATTTTGAATGGTTGTGATGGGTTATGGAATATTATGAATGTTTGTATGGGTTACGGACCATTATGAAGGGTTGTTATGCTTATGGCCCATTATGCAGGGTTGCGGTGGGTTATGGACCATAGAAAGGGTTATGATGGGTTATAGACCATTAGAAAGGGTTGTGATGGGTTATGGGTTGGTATGAAGGGTTGTATGGGTTATGTACTATTATGAAGGTTGTGATGGGTTATGATCCATTATGAAGGGTTGTGATAGGTTATGGTCAATTATGAAGGGTTGTTATGGGTTATGGACAATAAAAAGGGTTGTCTTATGTTATGGACCATTATGAAGGTTTATGATGGGTTATCCTCAATTATGAAAGGTTGTGATTGGTTATGGACCATTATAAAGGGTTGTGATGTGTTATGGACCATTATGAAGGTTATGTTGGGTTATGGACCACTATGAAGGGTTATGATAGGTTATGGACCATTATGAGGGGTTGTGATAGGTTTTGGTCAATTATGAAGAGTTGTGATGGGTTATGGACCATAGAAAGGGTTGTGTTGGGTTATGGACCATTATCAACGGTTATAATGGGTTATGGACCATTATGAAGGGTTGCTATGGTTATAGACCATTATACAGGGTTATGATGTGTTATGGACCATTATGAAGTGTTGTGATGGGTTATGGTTAATTACGAAGGGTTCTGAAGGGTTATTGACCATAGAAATGGTTGTGCTGGGTTATGGACCATAGGAAGGGTTGTGATGGGTTATGGTCAATTATAAAGGGTTGAGATGGGTTATGGTTAATTATGAAGGGTTGAGATGGGTTATGGACTGTTATGAAGGTTTGTATAGGTTATGGACCATTATGAAGGGTTGTTATGGTTATGGACCATTATGCAGGGTTGCAATTGCTTATAGCCCATAGAAAGGGTTATGATAGGTTATGGACCATTAGAAAGGGTTTTGATGGGTTATAGACCGTTATGAAGGGTTGTATGGGTTATGTACTATTATGAAGGTTATGATGGGTTATGAACCATTATGAAGGATTATGATGGGTTATTGACCATTATGAAAGGTTGTGATAGGTTATGGTCAATTATGAAGGGTTGTTATAGGTTATGGACTATAGAAAGGGCTGTGTTGGGTTATGGACCATTATGATGGGTTGTGATGGGTTATGCTCAATTATGAAGGGTTGTGAAGGGTTATGGACCATTATAAAGGGTTGTGATGGGTTATGCACCATTATGAAGGTTGTGATGGGTTATGAACCATTACTAAGGGTTGTGATGGGTTATGGACCATGATGAAGGTTGTGATGGGTTATTGTCAATTATGAAAAGTTGTGATGGGTTATGGACCATAGAAAGGGTTGTGTTGGGTTATGGACCATTATGAGGGGTTGTGATGGGATATGGACCATTATGAAGGTTTGTATAGGTTATGGACCATTATGAAGGGTTGTTATTGTTATGTACCATTATACACTTGCGATGTGTTATGGACAATTATGAAGTATTGTTATGGGTTATGGTTAATTATGAAGGGTTGTGATGGGTTATGGACCACAGAAAGGGTTGTGCTGGGTTATGGACCATAGGAAGGGTTGTGATGGGTTATTGTCAATTATGAAGGGTTGTGATGGGTTATGGTCAATTATGATGGGTTGTGATGGGTTATGGACTATTATGAAGGTTTGTATGGGTTATGGACCATTATGAAGGGTTATTATGGTTATGGACCATTATACAGGGTTGCGATGGGTTATGGACCATAGAAGCGGTTGTGATGGGTTATGGACCATTAGAAAGGGTTGTGATGGGTTATGGACTGTTATGAAGGGTTGTACAGGGTTATGTACTATTATGAAAGTTGTGATGGGTTATGAACCATTATGAAGGATTATGATCGGTTATTAACCATTATGAAGGGTCGTGATAGGTTATGGTCAATTAGAAAGGGTGGTTATGGGTTATGGACCATATAAAGTATTGTGTTGGATTATGGACCATTATGAAGGGTTGTGATGGTTTATCCTCAATTATGAAGGGCTGTGATGGGTTATGGACCATTATAAAGGGTTGTGATGGGTTATGGACCATTATAAAGGTTGTGATGGGTTATGGACCATTTGTTAGTTCTATATGCCCAAGGATGATCATAAAATGATATTACTAATAACACATGATCCTATAGGGTCACACCAACAACAAGTCTGACGCCAATTTAATAATTTGTAATGCTAAATTTGATATATCATCAAATGATACGTAACTTGCAATTTAATTTTGAAAGTTATTATTATTTGAAATGTATGATAACTCCAAAATTAAAGGTTGATTATTAATTCATATGTGATGGATTACTCATGTATTGCAATTAAATTGTTTAGTTGTTAAATGATTTAATTGAATTATAAGTAAACCTTTTATTTAATTGGTAAATTAAATAAATAAAATATGTATATTGTTATAAATTCAGCGTTACCACGACAATTATGAACAAACTAAAAACTAGAATATAGATGAATAAAGAAAGAAAGCTTGAGAGCTTGGAAAGAGTAGAGAGAGTTTATATCACTTGTGAAAGAGTTGATATGAAATGCATTTTCTTCTTTACATTGATTGTCTGTTTATACTACCAAGTCTACTATTCAAATATAGTTGTTTAATTGGTAAATGCAAAGTGATGACAAAGTGATGACATAATGTTGTCATTCACCAATTAATTGTAACACTCCCCCTTGAATGACATCATTCTACATCAGAGTTCAACTTTGAAGTACTGCCTCATTAAAAACCTTGCTAAAGAAAACCCAGTGGGAAAAACTTTAGCGAAGGGAAAAAGAGTGCAGTGTCTAGTTGACTCCCCCTCATTTAGATATCGAATGACCATTATGTATTGTGTAGATGTCTCATTTCAATACCATGAACATGTTTTCTAAAGATCTTGGTAGGAAGTGCCTTTGTGAAAAGATCTGCTGCATTGTTGCTAGATTGAACATATTTTAGTTCAATCTGTTGATTCTTTATACGCTCTTGAGTGTATTCAAAAAACTTTGGAGGAATATGTTTTGTCCTGTCGCTTTTGATGTACCCTTCTTCCATAAGAAGTCAGGATAAGTTGTGTCATCGATCTTAACCATGTACATTCTCTACTAGCTTCATTTAGAGCAATTATTTCTGCATGATTTGAAGATATGGCGATGAGTGTTTGCTTTTGAGAACGCCAAGATATTGCAATACCTCCATTCATGAATACATATCCAGTTTGAGATCTAGCTTTATGAGGATCAGACAAGTAACCTGCATCTGCATAACCAATCAAGCCTTGTTTTGAACTATTAGGAAAAAATAAACCTAAATCAGTAGTTCCGCGAAGGTATCGTAATATGTGGTTGATTCCATTCCAGTGTCTTTTTGTTGGAGATGAACTAAATCTTGCTAATAGATTTACTGCAAAAGAAATGTCAGGTCTAGTACAATTAGTAAGATACATAAGAGCTCCAATTGCATTAAGATATGGCACTTCTGGACCAAGAATTTCTTCATTTTCCTCACAAGGGCGATATGGATCTTTGTCAATATTTAGTGATCTAACAATCATTGGAGAGCTTAAAGGTTTGGCTTTATCCATATTAAAACGTTTCAAGACCCTTTCTGTATAGTTCGATTGATGGACAAGTATCCCATTTGGCATATGCTCAATCTGTAAACCAAGACAATATTTGGTTTTCCCAAGGTCTTTCATTTCAAATTCTTTCTTTAAAAATTCAATCACTTTAAGGATTTCTTTATTCGTCCCAATAATGTTCAGATCATCAACATAGACGGCTATAATCACATATCCAGATGTTGTTTTCTTAATAAATACCCACAGACAAATAGTATTGTTTTTATAGCCTTTGCTTATTAAGTAATCACTTAGACGATTGTACCACATACGTCCAGATTGCTTTAACCCATACAATGATCTTTGCTGTTTGATAGAATACATTTGTTTCGGTTTTGCACTTAATGCTTCTGGCATTTTAAATCCTTCGGGGATTTTCATATATATATATATATATATATATATATATATATATATATATCACTGTCAAGTGATCCATATAAGTAAGCAATAACAACATCCATGAGATGCATATCTAAATTTTCAGAAACTGCTAGACTGATTAAATATCTGAAAGTGATTGCATCCATAACAGGAGAATATATTTCTTCATAATCGATTCCCGGCCTTTGAGAAAAACCCTGAGCAACGAGCCTGGCTTTGTATCTCACAATTTCATTTTTCTCATTTCTTTTTCGTATAAAAATCCATCTGTATCCCAATGGTTTCACAACTCCAGGTGTGAGTATAATAGGTCCAAAAACCTTTCTGTTATTGAGAGACGTTAATTCAGCTTGCATGGCCTCTTTCCATTTACCCCAATCCTGTCTATTTTGGCATTCAATGATAGATTGTGGTTCTTGATCCTCATTGATAATATTGCATGCAACTGAATAAGAAAATATTATATTTTCTAATTCATATTGGCTCCTTACTATTTTTATATGACCATAATTAATTTCAATCTCCTTGTCATTTATTTCCTCAACTGGGAAACTAATGTTATTTTGTATTTCTTCATGAACATTTTCATTATGCTCAAACATATTTTTCATTCCTCTTCTTTTTCTAGGATTTGCATCCTTAGAACCAAATGGCCTTCCACGCTTCAGGCGTGCTTTGGATTCTTGAGTTACTTTTTCATCAGATTGTCTATCTGGGAGTTCAATTCGAGCTGGAGCATTAACAGCACGTATATATGATTTAGTAACTCTTTTTGTATCAGTAAATGCATCAGGTAATTGATTTTCAACTTCTTGCAAATGTATTATTTTTTGAACACCCATCTCACATTCTTGTGTGCGAGGATCAAGATATGATAAAGAAGGTTCATACCATGAAACATTCTTTTCTTGGGTTTTCATTTCTCCCCCAAGCATTGGGAAGTTTTCTTCATTGAAATGGCAATCAGCAAGACGTGCTGTAAACATATCACTTGTCAAATGTTCAAGATATCTTATTATTGAATTTGTTTCAAATCCAACATATATTCCCAACCTCCTTTGAGGACCCATTTTTGTACGTTCTGGTGGAGCAATAGGAACATATACTGCACTTCCAAAAATTTTAAGGTGGGATATATATGGTTCTTTTCCAGAAACAAGTTGAAGGGGAGAATATATATGATATGCACTTGGTCTCATACGAATCAGTGATGCAGCATGTAAAATTGCATGACCCCAAATGGAAACACGAAGTTTTGTTCTCATTATTAATGGTCTAGCTATTAATTGGAGACGTTTAATCAGTGATTCTGCTAAACCATTTTGAGTGTGTACATGTGCAACTGGATGCTCAACAGTAATTCCTATAGACATACAATAATCATTAAATACTTGAGACGTAAACTCACCTGCATTATCAAGTCTCACTTTGTTGATGTTATAATCAGGAAAATGTGCTCTCAGTTTAATAATCTGAGTTAGGAATTTAGCGAATGCCATGTTACGAGTTGATAATAGGCAAACATGAGACCATCTAGTTGATGCATCTATTAAGACCATAAAGTATTTAAATGGTCCAGAAGGTGGATGAATTGGTCCACATATGTCTCCTTGAATTCTTTCTAGAAATCTAGGTGATTCCCTTTCAACTTTCATTGGTGAATGTCTTGTAATTAATTTCCCAAGGGAACAAGAAATACACGGGTTCTTATTACCTATTTGAGGGAACTTCTGGTCCTTCAATGGATGCCCAAATGTATTTTCAATTATTCGACACATCATTGTTAATCCTGGATGGCCCAGCCTGTCATGCCACAAACTAAATATTCTAGGATCACAAAAATTTTCTTTAACCACCAAATTTGACTCAACTATATTTATATAAGTAAAATGTAAACCAGAATCAAATTGTGGTAATTTGTCCAATATATGGTTTTCATTTGTTATAAACATATATTTCTTGTTTCCTATTGTTTTGGTGAATGTGTCATATCCGTTAAGATATATATCATTAAAACCCAATAAATTTCTATTTGACTTTGGGGAAAATAACGCATTACTGATTACAAACTTCGTACCATTAGGTAACATGAAACAAGCATTTCCTGCTCCTACGATCAAGTCTACAGGACCTGATATTGTATTTATGTGCCCTTTTACAGGTTTTAGTGTGGAAAAATATTTCTTTGATTTCAAGATGGTGTGTGTGGTACCACAATCAATTATTAAGAGTTCTCCAAGATTTCCTTGGTTTTGTGCTCCAGTTGAACTCATTTTGAACTTCATATAAGAAAAATAAAAGATGAGTTATGAACACAATTTTAATAAAAGTGACTCGAAAAACTTCATTAAGAAAGAAAAACATTACAATGAAAAATTAAAAACATGTTACAAAAGGAAACTAGTTTTCTAGGATGTCTAAATCATTGCAAAAGTCAAGAGTGTTTAGTTCAGCATGGGTTATGGACCCTTATGAAGGGTTGTTATAGACTATTATGGAGGGTTACGATGGGTTATCGCCCATAGAAAAGGTTGTAATGGGTTATGGACCATTAGAAAGGGTTGTGATGGGTTATGGACCGTTATGAAGGGTTGTATGGGTTATGTACTTTTATGAAGGTTATGATGGGTTATGAACCATTATGAAAGATTATGATGGGTTATTGACCATTATGAAGGGTTGTGATAGGTTATGGTCAATTATGAAGGGTTGTTATGGGTTATGGACCATAGAAATGGTTGTGATGGGTTATGGACCATTATAAAGGGTTGTGATGGCTTATGGACCATTATGAAGGTTGTGATGGGTTATGAACCATTATAAAGGGTTGTGATGGGTTACGGACCATTATGAAGGTTGTGATGGGTTATGGACCACTATTAAGGGTTATGATGGGATATGGACTATTATGAGGGGTTTTGATAGGTTATGGTCAATTATGAAGAGTTGTGATGGGTTATGGACCATAGAAAGGGATATGTTAGGTTAAGGACCATTACGAAGGCTTGTGATGGGTTATCGACCATTAAGAAGGTTTGCGTGGGTTATGGACCATTATGAAGGGTTGTTTTGGTTAAAGACCATTATGGAGGGTTACGATGGGTTATGGCCCATAGAAAAGGTTGTGATGGGTTATGGACCATAGAAAGGGTTATGTTGGGTTATGGACCATTACGAAGGGTTGTGATGGGTTATGGACCATTATGAAGGTTTGCATGGGTTATGGACCATTATGAAAGGTTGTTATGGTTATAGACCATTATGGAGGGTTACGATGGGTTATGGCCCATAGAAAAGGTTGTGATGGGTTATGGACCATTAGAAAGGGTTGTGATGGGTTATGGACCATTATGAAGGGTTGTATGGGCTATGTACTTTTATTAACGTTGTGATGGGTTATGAACCATTATGAAGGATTATGATGGGTTATTGACCATTATAAAGGGTTGTGATATGTTATGGTCAATTATGAAGGGTTGTTATGGGTCATTATGGACCATAGAAACGGTTGTGATGGGTTATGGACCAATATAAAGGGTTGTGATGGCTTATGGACCATTATGAAGGTTGTGATGGCTTATGGACCATTATAAAGGGTTGTGATGGGTTATGGACCATTATAAAGGTTGTGATGGGTTATGGACCACTATTAAGGGTTATGGACTATTAAGAGGGGTTTTGATAGGTTATGGTCAATTATGAAGAGTTGTGATGGGTTATGGACCATATAAAGGGTTGTGTTGAGTTATGGACCATTACAAAGGGTTGTGATGGGTTATAGACCATTATGAAGGTTTGCATGGGTTATGGACCATTATGAAGGGTTTTTATGGTTATAGACAATTATGGAGGGTTACGATGGGTAATGGACAACTATGAAGGGTTATGATGGGTTATGGACAATTATGAGGGGTTGTGATAGGTTATGGTCAATTATGAAGAGTTGTGATTGGTTATGGACCATAGAAAGGGTTGTGTTGGGTTATGGACCATTACGAAAGGTGTGAAAGGTTATGGACAATTATGAAGGTTTATATGGGTTATGGACCATTATGAAGGGTTGTAATGGGTATAGATCATTATGTAGGGTTGCGATCTGTTATGGACCATTATGAGGTGTTGTGATGGGTTATGGTAAATTATGAAGGGTTGTGATGGGTTATGGACCATTATCAAGGTTTGCATGGGTTATGGACCATTATGAAGGGTTGTTATGGTTATAGACCATTATAGAGGGTTACGATGGGTTATGGCCCATAGAAAAGGTTGTGATGGGTTATGGACCATTAGAAAGGGTTGTGATGGGTTATGGACCGTTATGAAGGGTTGTATGGGTTATGTACTTTTATGAAGGTTGTGATGGGTTTTGAACCATTATGAAGGATTATGATGGGTTATTGACCATTATGAAGGGTTGTGATAGGTTATGGTCAATTATGAAGGGATGTTATGGATTATGGACCATAGAAATGGTTGTGATGGGTTATGGATCATTATAAAGGGTTGTGATGGCTTATAGACCATTATGAAGGTTGTGATAGGTTGTGGACCATTATAAAGGGTTGTGATAGGTTACGGACCATTATGAAGGTTGTGATGGGTTATGGACCACTATTAAGGGTTATGATGGGATACGGACTATTATGAGGGGTTTTGATAGGTTATGGTCAATTATGAAGAGTTTTGATGGGTTATGGACCATAGAAAGGGTTATGTTGGGTTATGGACCATTATAGAGGGTTGTGATGGTTTTTTTTTTTTTTTTTTTTTTTGGTAACCGAGGACCCCACCCGACCCATCCTTTGGATGACCCTGATGAAGCAACCTCGGGGCCCACGCACACCTGGCAGCAGGGTGGTCCGGGTCAATCACCTACGGGGGTAGAGAGGTGGCCAGTGGCCATCCCCTGATTGAAACCTAACACTCCCTATGGGGAAAGGGAGGGAGTGGGATTAGAACTTGGAACCTCTTTATGGGGGAAGAGAAAGAGTCCTAAGCTTTATCCACTAGGCCATCAGGGTGATGGTTGGGTTGTGATGGGTTATGGACCATTAAGAAGGTTTGCATGGGTTATGGACCATTACAAAGGGTTGTGATGGGTTATGGACCATTATGAAGGGTTGTTATGGTTATAGACCATTATGGAGGGTTACGATGGGTTATGGCCCATAGAAAAGGTTGTGATGGGTTATGGATCGTAGAAAGGGTTATGTTGGGTTATGGACCATTACGAAGGGTTGTGATGGGTTATGGACCATTATGAAGGTTTGCCTGGGTTATGGACCATTATGAAGGGTTGTTATGGTTATACACAATTATGGAGGGTTACGATGGGTTATGGCCCATAGAAAAGGTTGTGATGGGTTATGGACCATTAGAAAGGGTTGTGATGGGTTATGGACCATTATGAAGGGTTGTATGGGTTATGTACTTTTATGAAGGTTGTGATGGGTTATGAACCATTATGAAGGATTATGATGGGTTATTGACCATTATGAAGGGATGTGATAGGTTATGGTCAATTATGAAGGGTTGCTATGGGTTATGGACCATAGAAACGGTTGTGATAGGTTATGGACCAATATAAAGGGTGGTGATGGCTTATGGACTATTATGAAGGTTGTGATGGGTTATGGACCATTATAAAGGGTTGTGATGGGTTATGGACCATTATGAAGGTTCTGATGGGTTATGGACCACTATTAAGGGTTATGATGGGATATGGACTATTTTGAGGGGTTTTGATAGGTTATGGTGAATTATAAAGGGTTATGTTGTGTTATAGACCATTACGAAGAGTTGTGATGGGTTATAGACCATTATGAAGGTTTGCATGGGTTATGGACCATTATGAAGGGTTTTTATGGTTATAGACCATTATGGAGGGTTACGATGGGTTATGGACCACTATGAAGGGCTATGATGGGTTATGGACAATTATCAGGGGTTGTGATAGGTTATGGTTAATTATGAGGAGTTGTGATTGGTTATGGACCATAAAGGGTTGTGTTGGGTTATGGACCATTATGAAGGGTGTGAAAGGTTATGGACCATTATGAAGGTTTGTATGGGTTATGGACCATTATGAAGGGTTGTAATGGGTATAGACCATTATGTAGGGTTGCGATGTGTTATGGACCATTATGAGGTGTTGTGGTGGGTTATCGTAAATTATGAAGAGTTGTGATGGGTTATTGACTACTATGAAGGTTTGAATGGGTTATGGACCATCATGAATGGTTGTTTTGATTATGGGCCATTATGTAGGGTTACGATGGGTTATTGTCCATAGAAAGGGTTATGATGGGTTATGAACCATTAGAAAGGGTTGTGATGGGTTATGGACCGTTATGAAGGGTTGTATGGGTTATGTACTTTTATGAAGGTTGTGATGGGTTATGAATCATTATAAAAGATTATGATGGGTTATTGACCATTATGAAGGGTTGTGATAGGTTATGGTCAATTATGAAGGGTTGTTATGGGTTATGGACCATAGAAATGGTTGTGATGGGTTATGGACCATTATAAAAGGGTTGTGATGGCTTATGGACCATTATGAAGGTTGTGATAGGTTATGGACCATTATAAAGGGTTGTGATAGGTTACGGACCATTATGAAGATTGTGATGGGTTATGGACCACTATTAAGGGTTATCATGGGATATGGACTATTATGAGGGGTTTTGATAGGTTATGGTCAATTATGAAGAGTTGTGATGGGTTATGGACCATAGAAAGGGTTATGTTGGGTTATGGACCATTACGAAGGGTTGTGATGGGTTATGGGCCATTAAGAAGGCTTGCATGGGTTATGGACCATTATGAAGGGTTGTTATGGTTATAGACCGTTATGGAGGGTTACAATTGGTTATGGCCCATAGAAAAGGTTGTGATGGGTTATGGACCATAGAAAGGGTTGTGATGGGTTATGGACCATTATGAAGGGTTGTGATGGGTTATGGACCATTATGAAGGTTTGCATGGGTTATGGACCATTATGAAGGGTTGTTATGGTTATAGACCATTATAGAGGGTTACGATGGGTTATGGCCCATAGAAAAGGTTGTGATGGGTTATGGACCATTAGAAAGGGTTGTGATGGGTTATGGACCATTATGAAGGGTTGTATGGGTTATGTACTTTTATGAAGGTTGTGATGGGTTATGAACCATTATGAAGGATTATGATGGGTTATTGACCATTATGAAGGGTTGTGATAGGTTATGGACAATTATGAAGGGTTGTTATGGGTTATGGACCATAGAAACGGTTGTGATGGGTTATGGACCAATATAAAGGGTTGTGATGGCTTATGAACCATTATGAAGGTTGTGATGGGCTATGGACTATTATAAGGGGTTTTGATGGGTTATGATCAATTATGAAGAGTTGTGATGGGTTATGGACAATATAAAGGGTTATGTTGGGTTATGGACCATTACGAAGGGTTGTGATGGGTTATGGACCATTATGAAGGGTTGTTATGGTTATAGACCATTATGGAGGGTTACGATGGGTTATGGACCACTATGAAGGGTTATGATGGGTTATGGAAATTATGATGGGTTGTGATAGGTTATGGTCAATTATGAAGAGTTGTGATTGGTTATGGACCATAGAAAGGGTTGTGTTGGGTTATGGACCATTATGAAGGGTGTGAAAGGTTATGGACCATTATGAAGGTTTGTATGGGTTATGGACCATTATGAAGGGTTGTAATGGGTATAGACCATTATTTAGGGTTGCGATGTGTTATGGACCATTATGAGGTGTTGTGATGGGTTATGGTAAATTATGAAGGTTGTGATGGGTTATTGACTACTATGAATGGTTGTTATGATTATGGACCATTATGCAGGGTTGCGATGGGTTATTGTCCATAGAAAGGGTTATGATGGGTTATGGACCATTAGAAAGGGTTGTGATGGGTTATGGACCGTTATGAAGGATTGTATGGGTTATGTACTTTTATGAAGGTTGTGATGGGTTATGAACCATTATGAAGGATTATGATGGGTTATTGACCATTATGAAGGGTTGTGATAGGTTATGGTCAATTATGAAGGGTTGTTATGGGTTATGGACCATAGAAAAGGTTGTGATGGGTTATATACCCTTATGAATGATTGTGATGGGTTATGCTCAATTATGAAGGGTTGTGATGGGTTATGGACCATTATAAATGGTTGTTATGGGTTATGGACCATTATGAAGTTTGTGACGGGTTATGGACCATTATAAAGGGTTGTGTTGGGTTATGGACCATTATGAAGGTTATCATGGGCTATGGACCACTATGAAGGGTTATGATGGGTTATGGACCATTAAAAGGGGTTGTGATAGGTTATGGTCAATTATGAAGAGTTGTGATTGGTTATAGACCATAGAAAGGGTTGTGTAGGGTTATGGACAATTATGAAGTGTGTGAAAGGTTATGGACCATTACGAAAGTTTGTATGGGTTATGGACCATTATGAAAGGTTGTAATGGGTATAGACCATTATGTAGGGTTGCGATGTGTTATGGACCATTATGCAGGGTTGTGATGGGTTATTGACTACTATGAAGGTTTGTATGGGTTATGGACCGTTACGAATGGTTGTTATGATTATGGACCATTATGCAGGGTTACGATGGGTTACGGACCATAGAAAGGGTTATGATGGGTTATGGACCATTAGAAAGGGTTGTGATAGGTTATGGACCGTTATGAAGGGTTGTATGGGTTATGTAGTTTTATGAAGGTTGTGATGGGTTACGAACAATTATGAAGGATTATGACGGGTTATTGACCATTATGAAGGGTTGTGATAGGTTATGGTCAATTATGAAGGGTTGTTATGGGTTATGGACCAAAGAAACGGTTATGATGGGTTATGGACCATTATAAATGGTTGTAATGGCTTATGGACCATTATGAATGTTGTGATAGGTTATGGACCATTATTAAAGGTTGTGATGGGTTATGGACCATTATGAAAGTTGTGATGGGTTATAAACCACTATTAAGGGTTATGATGGGATATGGACTATTATGAGGGGTTTTGATAGGTTATGGTCAATTATGAAGAGTTGTGATTGCTTATGGACCATAGAAAGGGTTATGTTGGGTTATGGACCATTACGAAGGGTTGTGATGGGTTATGGAACATTATGAAGGTTTGCATGGGTTATGGACCATTATGAAGGGTTGTTATGGTTATAGACCATTATGGAGGGTTACGATGGGTTATGGCCCATAGAAAAGGTTGTGATGGGTTATGGACCATAGAAAGGGTTATGTTGGGTTATGGACCATTACGAAGGGTTGTGATGGGTTATGGACCATTATGAAGGTTTGCATGGGTTATGGACCATTATGAAGGGTTGTTATGGTTATAGACCATTATGGAGGGTTACGATGGGTTATGGCGCATAGAAAAGGTTGTGATGGGTTATGGACCATTACAAAGGGTTGTGATAGGTTATGGACCATTATGAAGGGTTGTATGGGTTATGTACTTTCTGAAGGTTGTGATGGGTTATGAACCATTATGAAGGATTATGATGGGTTATTGACCATTATGAAGGGTTGTGATAGGTTATGGCAATTATGAAGGGTTGTTATGGGTAATCGATCATAGAAACAGTTGTGATGGGTTATGGACCAATATAAAGGGTTGTGATGGCTTATGGACCATTATGAAGGTTGTGATGGGTTATGGACCATTATAATGGGTTGTGATGGGTTATGGACCATTATGAAGGTTGTGATGGGTTATGGATAACTATTAAGGGTTATGATGGGATATGGACTATTATGAGGGGTTTTGATAGGTTATGGTCAATTATGAAGAGTTCTGATGGGTTATGGACCATAGAAAGGGTTATGTTAGGTTATGGACCATTACAAAGGGTTGTGATGGGTTATGGACCATTATGAAGGTTTGCATGGGTTATGGACCATTATGAAGGGTTTTGATAGGATATGGACCATTATGGAGGGTTACGATGGGTTATGGACCACTACGAAGGGTTATGATGGGTTATGGACAATTATGAGGGGTTGTGATAGGATATGGTCAATTATGAAGAGTTGTGATTGGTTATGGACTATAGAAATGGTTGTGTTGGGTTATGGACCATTATGAAGGATGTGAAAGGTTATGGACCATTATGAAGGTTTGTATGGGTTATGGACCATTAACAAGGGTTGTAATGGGTATAGACCATTATGTAGGGTTGCAATGTGTTATGGTTAATTATGGAGGGTTGTGATGGGTTATTGAGTACTATGAAGGTTTGTATGGGTTATGGACCATTACGAATGGTTGTTATGATTATGGACCATTATGCAGGGTTGCGATGGGTTATTGTCCATACAAAGGGTTATGATGGGTTATGGACCATTAGAAATGGTTGTGATGGGTTATGCACCGTTATGAAGGGTTGTATGGGTTATGTACTTTTATGAAGGTTGTGTGGGTTATGAACCATTATGAAGGATTATGATGGGTTATTGACCATTATGAAGGGTTGTGATAGGTTATGGTCAATTATGAAGGGTTGTTATGGGTTATGGACCATAGAAACGGTCATTATAAAGGGTTGTGATGGCTTATGGACCATTATGAAGGTTGTGATGGGTTATGGACCATTATAAAGGGTTGTGATGGGTTATGGACCATTATGAAGGTTATGATGGGTCATGGACCACTATTAAGGGTTATGATGGGATATGGACTATTATGAGGGGTTTTGATGGATTATGGTCAATTATGAAGAGTTGTGATGGGTTATGGACCATAGAAAGGGTTATGTTGGGTTATGGACCATTATGAAGGGTTTTGATGGGTTATGGACCATTATGAAGGTTTGCATTGGTTATGGACCATTTTGAAGGGTTGTTATGGTTATAGACCATTATGGTGGGTTACGATGGGTTTTGGCCCATAGAAAAGGTTGTGTTGTATTATGGACCATCAGAAAGGGTTGTGATGGATTATGGACCGTTATGAAGGGTTGTATGGGTTATGTACTATTATGAAAGTTGTGATGGGTTATGAACCATTACCAAGGACAATGGTGGGTTATTGACCATTATGAAGGGTTGTGATAGGTTGTGGTCAATTATGAAGGGTTGTTATGGGTTATGGACCATAGAAAGGGTTGTGTTGGGTTATGGACCATAATGAAGGCTTGTGATGGGTTATGGACCAATATAAAGGGTTGTGACGGGTTATGGACTATTATGAAGGCTGTGAAGGGTTATGGACCATTATAAAGGGTTGTGATGGGTTATGGATCATTATGAAGGTTGTAATTGGTTATGGACCACTATGAAGGGTTATGATGGGTTATGGACCATTATGATGGGTTTTGATAGGTTATGGTCAATTATGAAGAGTTGCGATGGATTATGGACCACAGGAGGGGTTGTGTTGGGTTATCGACCATTATGAAGGGTTATGATGGGTTATGGACCATTATGAAGGGTTGTGATGGGTTATGGACCATGATGAAGGTTTGTATGGGTTATGGACAATTATGAAGTGTTGTTATGGTTATGGACCATTATGAAGGGTTGCGATGGGTTATGGACGATTATGAAGTGTTGTGCTGGGTTATAGTTAATTATGAAGGGTTGTGCTAGGTTATGGGCCATAGGAAGGGTTGTGATGGGTTATGGTCAATTATGAAGGGTTGTGATGGGTTATGGACTGTTATAATGAAGGTTTGTATGGGTTATGGACCATTATGAAGGGTTGTTATGGTTATGGACCATTATACAGGGTTGTGATGGGTTATGGACCGCAGAAAGGGTTGTGATGGGTTATGGTCCATTAGAAAGGGTTGTGATGGGTTATGGACCATTATGAAGGGTTGTATGGGTTATGTACTATTATAAAGGTTGTGATGGGTTATGAACCATTATCAAGGATTATGATGGGTTATTGACCATTATGAGGGGTTGTGATAGGTTATGGTTAATTATGAAGGGTTGTTATGGGTTATGGACCATAGAAAGGGTTGTATTAGGTTATGAACTATTATGAAGGGTTGTGATGGGTTATGCTCAATTATGAAGGGTTATTGTAAGACCCGTTCCGCAAAGTCGCGGCTCGGGCTAATCCGCGGCGCGGCTTTAGGAAGAATCCAGAGACGCGTAGGATTTGTACGCGCGGCGCGGTGCGCCTCTAAAGTGAAAAACCCTAATTCGGATTTAAACGCCTATATAAAGGGACCCAGCCTTAGGGTTCGTGTTTTTGGGAGTTTTCTGGAGCAGAGGCGTCTGGTTTCGGTAGAGACTCTTTGTTTCTAAGGCTTTGGGGGTTTGAAGGAAGAAATACATTGTGGGGAAAGGCTGTAGTCGATCGGGTGCATTTCTCTGTTTTCCAGAAGCAAGGTAAGAGGATCTACCTTCTGATATTTCAGTTTATCCCGTTTTTATGGTGTTATCCCTTAAGTAGTAGTCTTAGATGACTTGTAACCCTTAGGGTTAGACTAAGGACATGAATAGACTTGCATGTCCCTAAGGAAGTGATCTTAGGGTAGTTTCTGATCTCAGGAAAGGTTTGGAGTGAAACCCTAGCCGATTGTTGTACTGTTAAACGCTAAAAACATTTTGGAATGTTACGAGCCGCAACGCGGACTGGCTATGTCAGCGGCGCGGACTCGGCTGAACCCCCGTTTTTATTCGATGATAGCCGCGGCGCGTAGGATGAGGAGCCACGCCGCGGCGAGCGACTGCTTGACCAGGAACTTAGTTTTGACCACAGTTTGATGGCAAATATTGAGTCTAACCTTTAGGCAGGTCTGTAAGAGCCTGGTCAGTAATTGATATGTTGTGTGTGTGGGATTTAGGTGTGTGGACGAGCTAAGTGGGGATATTAGAGAATATCTACACGGTTTCGAACCAGGTGAGTATCCTCACCTTACTATATGTTGTTGCATGTTAGGCATCTTGTGTGTTATTTACAGTTATATGATTTGCTCTATATCTGTGGTTATTTGTTGTTGGGCTCTAATGCGTGTCCCCTCGTAGCTGTTGTATGGCGAGTTGGACTATTGCCTTGTCCCATAGCTGTTGTATGATGGGCTGGGCCATAACCGGGAACCCATAGCTGTTGTATGATGGGTAGAACCTTCCCGTGTCCATAGCTGTTGTATGATGGACGCCCGTAGCTGTTGTATGGCGGGTAGGGTCGGGTCGTTCTCGAGGATGGGTTGTTTAATGTGTGGGCATGTATGGTAACTTGTGGACTCACTAAGCTTTAAGCTTACCCGTTGATTTTATAACATTTCAGGTAATTCAACTGACAAAGGGAAGGGCAAGGCTTCACGGCAGCGCGTCGCATTCAAGAGAGTGATGTCAATGAACTATATTAATATTTTCAAATGTTTCCGCTATTAATTTAAGTATTATGTTGAACAGTTTTACGTTTTGGAATAAATGTTTTATTGGAACATTGATAATAAATGATTTTTAAATTTTTTTTTGAATTTGGGGCGTTACAAATTGGTATCAGAGCCCTGGTTTGAGGGATTTGGGAACTGTATTGGGAATCCAAACTCAAACTTAAGACTGAACGATTTTGTCAAGAAAAATGTTTTTAGAAAGTTAAAGTAAGAGAAGATGCGATGCGAACCGTCAGCCGAACCCAAGTAAGTTTTGTGATTCCCAATTACCCATGCCAAGTCTGTGTTATGTGATAAAATATATTGTGCTAGAATGTAAAATTGCTTGGATAACTTACTTTGTAGACTGTTTTGTGCTATATAATTTTATGCTACTGTCGTTAGGTTGCTTAGTGAATGCTGGTAGGTTATATACAATTAGGGTAAGATAGCCTAAGAATTCTTGCTCTGGCCTTATTGGCTGTTCCTTGTTTGGTTGAGACATTAGAGTAGATCAGTTATTCAAACGTCTATTTTATTCCGATTGTGTACGGCTGTGCGTCCATGAGGCGGCTCGACGACATTAGCAGTAGTTCTCTTAGGCACGTGTGGGATGGAGAGTTAGGTCAAATAACTAGGCACCATGGTGCATGATCACAGGGTACATAAGAAGTGGTTTTAGCGTATGTGCGATAATTTAGGAGGATGGTTGATGAACTTGGAACAAGGGAGAATAGGTGTGGAAGGTAGTACCCGGCCAGTACTACCGAAAGCACAGGATTCACGCTTGAGTCAAGGGTAGTCAACCAAAGTCCTAGAAAGTCAAGTAGTTGGGTAGATAGGAGTGACCCGGGTATTGATATTGAAACTGTTGCGCATTTCAGAATGGCAGTCACTCGAAGTAACGGTGGACCAGATGCGGGTGCCTCGAGTGGGGGAGGACCGACTGATGAAAATCTCCGCAACCTGATAGCGTAGGAGGTTTCGCGAGAAGTGTTGGCTGCGATACCTCAGTTCTTTGGTACGATTAAGGCTGAGCTATGGGCAATGCTCGAGGAGCGACTGGCTACTCAAGGCACGTCAAGGGCCAGGGATGCAAACTATAAGGACTTTTCGGCTTGTTCGCCTCCGATGTTCGATGGGGGCAGGGATCCGATTGTTAGCATGCGGTGGATTTCCGCGGTGGAGGGTGCTTTCTGCACATGTTCCTGTCCTGAGAACTCCAAGGTAACGTTTGCGGCGAATCTTTTAAGAGATGGTGCGAAGGATTGGTGGGAGATACGAACGAAAGATCTCACTCCTACTCAGTTGGATGCCATTACGTGGCCGTAGTTTAAGGAACAGTTCAAACTGGAGTATGTTCCACAGGTGGAAATGGAACGCTTGGCGCAGTAATACCTGAATCTGACCCAGACCACTGAAACGGTGACGGAGATCACCAAAAAGTTTAATGAGCGAGCATTATTCTGTCCAGAGTTTGCGGCGACCGAGCGAATGAGGATGACACGATACTTGGCGATGCTTCGCACTGACATTCGGGAATTTGTGTCTGTTGCTAGACACCAGACTCTCACTGATATGATCGCGGTTGCTCAGGTCCGAGAGTTGGAACTGGAAACCCAACAAAAGCATAAGCGTCCGACGCCTACTCAGACTCAGCAGGTGTCGAAGAAATTTCGAGGGGCAGATCAGGGAAAGCAAGGGCAAAGGAGCCATGGTAAGTGCGGTAAATGTGGAAGGAATCATGACGGGCGTTGTTGGGTGTTAATATGCCATAAGTGTGGGAAGGAGGGCTACTATGCTAAAGATTGTCGACAGGAGGTCAAGATTTGTTTTAATTGTAATCAGGTAGGCCACTTCAAGGCCCGGTGTCCCCGTCTGACTCAGGGAGTGGTTCAAAATCCAGCACCCACTACACTCCGGATTACCGATGGTAGGCAGGGGAAAGGGGAATCCCTGAAGACCAAGGGTCGAGCATTCGTCATGACCGCCGAGGAGGCACAGGATGCGCCCGACGTCGTCACGGGCACTCTTTCTTTACTTGCCTCGTGTTTGTAGTGTATGTACTTAATGTGTCTATTGTGCTTTGATTAGGAACTTTCTTAGTCAACTCTACACCTACCTTTGTGCTGTTTGATTCGGGTGCTAGTCATTCTTTTGGGTCTGCCGTTCTGGGAAAGGGTTTCGGTATTGCTTTAGGAACTCTTCATCGCCCGTTAGAAGTAGAAATTACGGATGATAAGACCGTGCAAGCAACTAGTGTGTATCGGGGAAGTGAAGTTGTGATTCAAGGAATAAAGTTTCCGATCAATCTCATCCCTATACCGTTGAGTGACTCTCGAGTCATCATCGGTATGGATTGGTTGGGTCAGCATGAATCATGGATTGATTGTAAGAACAAGCGAGTGTGGATTCAAACCCCAAGTGGTGTAGCTTTTTGTTCAGCTGCTAGAGCGCGTAGACATTTTCAACATGGAGGTTCGGGATTTGTGGCTTATGTTGTAGACGCACGAGAAAAGAAGCCACAGCAGAAAGCAGGTGTTATACCAGTGGTTCTGGATTTTCCTGATGTTTTTCCCGAGGACCTGCCTGGTGTACCGCCAGAGAGACAGGTGGAATTTAAGATCGACTTAACTCCCGGTGCAGCTCCGATAGCTAAAGCACCGTATCGTCTTGCGCCTCCGGAGATGCTGGAGTTGTCTATTCAACTTCGGGAATTATTCGATAAGGGATTTATTCGACCCAGTTGCTCGCCGTGGGGAGCGCCTATTTTGTTTGTTAAGAAGAAGGATGGTTCCAATAGGATGTGCATAGATTATCGTGAGCTGAATAAGCTTACGGTGAAGAATCGATATCCATTGCCTCGCATCGACGACTTGTTTGATCAACTGCAGGGCGCTTTGTGGTTCTCGAAAATTGATTTGCGGTCAGGATATCATCAAATTCGGGTTCGGGAGGAAGACATCCCGAAAACGGCTTTTCGGACGAGGTACGGCCATTTCGAGTTTATAGTGATGCCGTTCGGACTAACCAATGCCCCTGTGGCTTTTATGGATTTAATGAACCGGGTGTGTCGACCGATGTTGGATCGGTCGGTTATAGTTTTCATTGACGACATCTTAGTTTACTCTCGGAGCAGGGAGTAACATGAACAACACTTAAAGGAAGTATTAGAAACCTTAAGGAAGGAGAAGCTTTATGCAAAACTATCCAAGTGTGACTTTTGGCTTCGGGAGGTCCAGTTTTTGGGTCACATTGTTAACGAGAAAGGAATCATGGTAGACCCGGCTAAGGTGGAGGCCGTGATGCGGTGGGAGGTTCCGAAGACTCCCTCGGAGATTAGAAGTTTCTTGGGTCTGGCTGGTTATTATCGTCGTTTCATCCAAGACTTCTCAAAGGTTGCGGTACCTTTGACTCAGATAACTAAGAAAAACGCTGCTTTTCGGTGGGGTGAGGAGCAACAGCAGGCTTTTGAGACTTTGCGGTGAAAATTATGCGAAGCTCCAGTTTTGACCTTGCCTGAAGGCATGGAGGATATGGTAGTTTATTGCGATGCATCTATCTCGGGATTGGGGGCAGTCTTGATGCAACGAGGCAGGGTGATTGCTTACGCCTCGCGACAGTTGAAGCCCCATGAAGCTAACTACCCTACTCATGATTTGGAATTGGGAGCGGTGGTCTTCGCTCTCAAGATTTGGAGACACTATTTGTATTGAGTGTTGGAAATCAATGTTCATGTTATGAGTTTCAAAAACTTGAAGTTACAACGGAAGCATAAAATCATGAACACGAATTTCACTTCCAAGAGGATCATGCTACATGCATGTAGAGATAAGATGAAGAAGAAGCATAGATGAAGTTCAAGATCATAACCTTTCTTCTTGATCTTTATGTGGACGAATTTGATGGCTAGAAATCAAGGAAGATCCCCTCTATAGTTGATCCACCACAATCTTGAACACACTTGAATGCTAGTTCCACAACTTGCAAGATTAAAACCTTTAACCCTTGGAGCTAAAATCGAATTTTTTGTCAAGACTTCAAGAGAGGTTCTTATGAATGTTTTGGCTGATTTTGAGTGTATAAAGATTGCAACTAAAACCCATTCCATGAGCCGGCCATATGTTAGTGGTTCCATGGTCAAGACATAGATAACCACAATATTCCTTTTGCTTTTACAACTTTCAAATTCATGCTTGCATGCATGTTTGTGTGTGTGTGGCCGGCCATATGCACTTGGAATAAACAAATGAGTTATTTGCTTTTATTATTTATAAACTTATCTAATAAGTTTTATAAATAACAACCCTTTATACATTTCATTAATGGAATAACATTTAAGCCATAAATTGTATAAATAAACCAATTAAGCATGCATTCTTAATGTAGTGAATATATATATTTATATATATCTTACATTATGCATATTTTATTTAATTTACCAATTAAATTAAATAAAAGGTTTACTTATAATTCAATTAAATCATTTAACAACTTAAACAATTTAATTGTTACACTTGTTTAATTCATCATATATGAATTAGTAATCAACCTTTAATTTTGTAGTTATTATTATTTACCTCAAATAATAATAACTTACAAGATTAAATTGCAAGTTTAGTATCATTTGATGTTAAATCAAATTTAACATTCTAAATGATCAATTGGTGTCAAACTTGTTGTTGGTGTGACCCTATAGGATCATGTATTATTAGTAATATCATTTTATGATCATCCTTGGGCATATAGAACTAACAATCTCCCACTTGCACAAGGTTGTATCATAGAATGATATCGACAGTGATGAACGTCTAGCAACATTTCACTGCCCCCAATAATACATGACATGATGCCATTCAACAACATCCAATTCTTCAAAAGCACAAGGCTCTAATTGATGTACAAGGTTATCTATCAATTATCCCTTTGCCACAGACATCATGTTGAACATGAGACATGGATCTTAATCATTCTCATTTTATGTTCAACTTTTAATCAGGCGCCTTAGATGTCTAACTCTCAACACATAAGAGGAACAAATCCCGTCTTGACTACATATGCCCCTCATATAGTTAGTACTATACATGAGTATGGTCTGTGTGGTTGTCTATTTTTCAAGAACAACGGTGAACCATATCAAAGCATAGCACTCCCTACACTAGAGTCCCAAATATGCATCTCAGGTCTAAGGATACAATGATAATACCTTTGTTCAAGAATCACTTATGATAATGATCCATGAAGTGATTTTGAAGCGGGTCATGTCCAATACTTGTTCACTGACAAGTACCTATGAATTTGGTTGCAACCTTTTGCTACTTTTACCCATAAAAGTCAACCAAACCAATTCATATTAGTCTTACTTCATAGTTGCTCCCACAACTATGATCGACTATGGACATTTAGAATAATTAGATTATTCAAGGATTAAACATGCTAATAAAACACAAAATTATGAATGAAACACCACGTCATATATCACATAATTATTGTTGTTTACATAGTTTCATATTCATTAAACACTAAACACAAATCAAATCCATTCATTAGAAAAACAAAGTCCTATACCCTTAGCGTGACTTTCATGCTTAGCTTGGGGTAAAGGCTTCGTGAATGGGTCTGCCAAATTCTGATCTGTATGAACCTTGTGAATACTTATTTCACCATTCTTAACTTCATGTCGTATGTAGTTATACCTTCGGTGAATGTGTTTTGTCTTTTGATGCAATCTAGGTTCCTTTGCTTGAGCTATAACACCTAGATTATCACAGAAGATTTCTATAGGGTCCCGAATGGAAGGAACAACCCCTAGATCTTCAATGAACTTTCTCATCCAGACAGCTTCTTGAGCAGCTTCCGAAGCAGTAACATATTCTGATTCTATAGTGGATTGTGCAATCACTTCTTATTTGGAACTCTTCCAAGACACGGCTCCTCCATTTAAAATAAAGACATACCCAGATTGAGATCTCGAATCGTCTCTATCTGTTTGGAAGCTTGCGTCAGTGTAACCCTTTACTTTCAAGCTTTCTTCCAAACCACCGTAAACTAAGAACATGTCTTTAGTTCTTCTCAAGTACTTAAGAATGTTCTTTACAGCAGTCCAGTGGGCTTCACCTGGGTTCTGTTGATACCTACTAGTCATACTTAAGGCACATGAGACGTCGGGCCTTGTGCATAACATGGCTTACATGATAGACCCAATTGCCGAAGCATATGGGACATGTTTCATCCTTTCAAGTTCAGTCCTAGTGCTTGGGCACTGAGACTTACTTAGGATGGTGCCATGTGGTATTGGCAAGAATCCTCTTTTGGAGTCTTGCATCTTGAACCTTTTCAAGATTTTATCAATATATGCACTTTGGCTTAGACCGATAAGTCTCTTAGATCTATCTCTATAAATCTTTATGCCTAATACATAAGCAGCTTCTCCTAAGTCCTTCATTGAGAAACAGTTCTCAAGAAACGTTTTGACACCTTTCATAGTTGGGATGTCATTTCCAAATAGAAGTATGTCATCAACATACAATACTAGGAATATGACTATGCTCCCACTAGCTTTCTTGTAAACACAGGAGTCATCCTCATTTTTAATGAATCCAAAATTCGTAATCTTTTCATCAAAGCGGATGTTCCATGTTCGAGACGCTTGCTTCAATCCATAAATAGATCTTTTAAGCTTGCACACTTTGTTTGGATGCTTAGGATCGACAAAACCTTCAGGTTGATCCATATAGACATCTTCCAATAAGTGTCCATTAAGGAAAGCGGTCTTGACATCCATTTGCCATATCTCATAATCATAGTACGCGGCTATGGCAAAAAGTATCCTAATCGACTTGATCATTGCCACTGGTGAAAAGGTCTCATCATAGTCAATACCATGAGTTTGTGAGTATCCTTTAGCGACAAGTCTCGCCTTAAAAGTGTGGACATTTCCATCCACGTCGTTTTTCTTCTTGAAAACCCATTTGTTCCCAACGGTCTTACAATTGGTGGGAAGATTAACCAAGTCCTATACTTGGTTATCATGCATGGATTACATCTCAGTGTTCATGGCTTCAAGCCATTTATCAGATTCAGGATCTGACATTGCACTCTGGTAGTTGACAGGTTCATCAGAATCTATCGTATAACATTCCTCTTCCATCATAAGGTAGCCATACCTTTCAGGTTCAAATCGAACCCTACCAGATCTGCGAACACCTTGTGTTACAATTTGTTCCTGGTCAACTGTTTGTTCAGGTTCAACAATTTCTTGTTGAATGCTAGATCCAATTTGTTGTGTATCAGGCTGTGGTTCCTGAAGTTCTTCAAGCTCCACAAACCTCCCACTAGCCTCTTCCATCAGAAACTTGTTTTCTAAGAATTCAGCTTTTCGAGAAATAAATATCTTATTCTTGATGGGATTGTAGAAGTAGTATCCAAGACAATCTTTCGGATACCCTACAAAGATACATTTAGTTGAACGGGGCTCTAGTTTGTTTGAAGCTTCTTGTCTGACATAAGCTTCACAACCCTACACCTTGAGATAGGATAAAGATGGAACCCTTCCATGCCATATCTCATAAGGCGTTTTATCAACCTTCTTAGTATGTGCCATGTTTAGGAGACGAGCAGCTGTTTGTAAAGCATAACCCTAAAATGATAAAGGTAGAGTACTTCTACTCATCATGGATCGAACCATATCCAATAGTGTTCGGTTCCGCCTCTCAGATACACCATTATGTTGTGGTATTCCAGGTGGAGTAAGTTGTGAAACAATTCCACAAGTCTTAAGATGATCCATAAAGTTTGTAGTTAAGTACTCACCTCCTCTATCAGAACGTAGAACTTTAATTGTTTTGTTGAGTTGGTTTTCCACTTCACTTTGAAACGTTTTGAACATTTCAAATGCCTCATGTTTATGTTTAATCAAATAAACATATCCAAAACGACTAAAGTCGTCAGTGAAGATGATGAAATATCTTTCACCATATCTAGTCATTGGCTTGAAAGGACCACATACATCCGTATGTATGATTCCCAACATGTCCTTTGCCCTCTCAGTGGTTCCCGAGAAAGGAGCTTTAGTCATCTTGCCATGCAAACAAGATTCACATATATCAAATGAGTCATTCTCATTTGCCTTCAAAAGACCACTCTTTTGAAGCTGGGATATGCGATTCTTGTTTATATGTCCAAGGCGACAATGCCATAGATAAATTTGACTCAAATCACATTTGGGTCTCTTGGTGAAAGTGTGGTATAAAGAGCCATGGTTAGACTTTTCATCAAGGTTTACTTCATAAATTCCATTTAAAGGCCTAGCCTCAAAATAGAATACATTGTTTTTGTAAACACAAATGTCATCATTCATAAAACAAAGATCAAATCCACATTGTCTCAACTTAGCAACCGAAATAATATTCCTAGTCAAGCTAGGAACATAGTAAACATTCAATAATGTCAAATACAAGCCATTAGGTAGTAATAAATCAAAACTTCCAATTGAATCCACCGCAACCCTTGCACTGTTTCCAACCCGGAGTACTACCTCGTTTGCCTTCAGTCGCCTACTCCTTTTGAACCCCTGCAACATATCACAAATGTGAGTTCCACAACCAGTATCAAATACACATGTGTTAGGAGATAAATTATAAAGTTCTAGGTCTATCACATAGATACCTGAAGTGCCCTCACCGGCCTTCTTCTTCTTCAACTCCACAAGATAGGTAGGACAATTTCTCTTCCAATGCCCAACTTTGCCACATTCAAAGCACGCGTCTTCTTTGGCAACCTTTGCCTTCTTCTTGGGCGGACGGGATGGTTGGACAACTTTCTTGCCCTTTCCTTTGACAACCTTTTCCTTTCCCTTGACCTTGGAGTTGGTGGGGTGTTCGGGTCTAGTCCTCTTTGTACCACCTTCCTTGATCATGAGAACTTGAGTGGTTTTCTTAGGTAGATTCTTTTCCGCGGTAATTAGCATCCCATGCAATTCCGGGATAGTCTTGTTCAAACCATTCATGTTATAATTCATGACGAAGGGATCAAAAGACTTTGTCAAGGAGTTAAGGATCATATCCGTTGCTAGCTCTTCGGGCATCACAACTCCAAGACGTGCCAAATGATCAATGTGACTCTTCATCTTGAGCACATAAGAGCTAACCGACTGCCCATCCTCCATCTTGCAAGCATGGAAAGCCCGAACAGTTTCGAACCTTTCCGTTCTTGCAAGTTGTTGGAACATTTCCTTCAATTGATTAATCATGTCATAGGCCGAATGATTCTCTAAATCCTTCTGAAGGTCAGGAATCATAGTTGCCAACATTAGACATGATGCATCAATGGAGTCATCCATCTTTTTAAGCCATGCATCGTGTGCGGGCTTAGGAATGGCAGGGGGCTCTTCAAGAAGTGGTTCATTGAGAACATATTCTTTCTTTTCTTGTTTGAGAACTATTCTCACACTATGGTACCAATCCAAGAAGTTGGTGTGGTTAAGTTTTTCTCCCTCAAGGAGAGACCGTAGTGAAGTTTTGTTTGGAGCCGGGTTTGTTGTGTTTGGTGCCATCTACAAAATTTTAACAAGGTTCAATTTAGTAAATTATGATATTAAGTCCTTAATGATTAATATCCTTTCTTGTTTCATAAACTTTAGTTGATTAAGGTCTAGAATCCAAGTTGCAATACGAATAAGCGGTTAGGTATCCTTTATCCCGTCTATTCGAATCAACAAGGTAGGTAACGATTTACCAATTATATCCAAATATAATTTCTAGAGTTATGGGATCCCATTATAACATTTATAAGTTTGGCATGTTTGATCCCATCTATGCCTTGGATTTCTAATGCTTAGGTGACCTTTATCACAAAAGATTTCCAAACAAATCATCCCAATTAATGGACATGTAGTTTTGCCAACTATTAATGGTTAGGTGTCCTTTATCCCATTAATATTGCAAAGCTACCTCTTGTATCAAAAGAAACTTCCAAGTGGTTAGGTAACCTTTATCCCACAAGGATATACAAGTGATACATGAGTGTTTTAAGAGGGACGGCATTGATTTGTATTTCGAAAGGGATTTGTATGTTTTACAATTCTAATTTTGGAAAACATATAGTATCATGTACATTGCATGCATCCAATGAACATGGTACCATTAAAATCTTATTTTGTTAATTGGTTCCTTAATCATAAAATCTCCATTTTATTGATTCTTTGTTTGTGGTCAAGATTACAATTAATATCCAATATTAAGTTTGAGTTTGATCACATACATGAGAACCAATTTTAATCCTAAATAATTACCATTATTATTTAGGGTTGGAGTTTGTAAGAATTCATAAAATCTCCATTTTATTTCTTGTTTCATTCATTTTCAAAACTTGACTTTATAGGTTTTATAACAAAACCATTTTTAATAAAACCAATTGTATTACATCTTATGTTTTAAATATGTCAATTTGAAAATTACAAACTCCTTGATGATTATGTTTAATTATCTAGGTTGTCTAGCATGCAAAATCTTATTTTCATCCACAACATAAAATCATAAAACATTCAATCATCACATGCATGCATGGGTGCATAAACACAAGCCAACTAGTTTGATATTTCATGTGAGCCATACATGAAATATCAAGTCCAAACCTAGGGACAAAAAGGTGACAAAAACTCAACCAAATGATCTTCGATTCGGCTACAATTTTGCCAAGCTTCTTATATCATCAAATGACACTTGAACCACCATTTCTTGGTATCATTGCATGAGTTGTGAATTTCTTTGGGCCTGCTCAAAAGTTGCGGCAGGAACTAGGCAGCAGGAAGGTTTTCTTGTGGTTTTGTTGCTTTCTTGACTTCATTCTTGGTTATATTGATGCTTATACTTGTCAAAACTTATTGTATATGCTAGATATTAAAGTTACCAACATGTATAGCATCAAAATACCAAGATATGAATTTATTTTGAGCGCCATAACAGGTCCGAAATTCACAGCAAGAAAGCAGGAAAATGGAGCTGTAAGTTGCAATCTTTCTTTGGCTTTATCTCCTTCACTTATTACATTTTATAAAAGATACAAAAGAATACAACTATTCTAATACTTAAAAAATGAATAAAAGAAGGAAATAACTAATTATTATTACAAACCATATGAATAAAAGAATAGATTACAACCATATCGAATATAAACACAAAACATGCATCATATGGTCCTTGGCTTGTTTATGCACCATTTTATCACATAAAATCATAAGAAAATCAACACTTTGTTTTTCTAAGGCAACATTTATGTAACCAAATGCATGCAAACATAAAATATAGTTGGTTACATAAAATCATAGATTAAACACTTGCATGTCGCCAAAGAAGCCATACATGAACATTGCATTCAAGAAGATGAACATTCATGGCTTCCAAAAACCAAGTTTATCCAAATAAACTTATTATCTAAACATGCAATATAGCCATGGCTCTGATACCAATTGTTGGAAATCAATGTTCATGTTATGAGTTTCAAAAACTTGAAGTTACAACGGAAGCATAAAATCATGAACACGAATTTCACTTCCAAGAGGATCATGCTACATGCATGTAGAGATAAGATGAAGAAGAAGCATAGATGAAGTTCAAGATCATAACCTTTCTTCTTGATCTTTACGTGGACGAATTTGATGGCTAGAAATCAAGGAAGATCCCCTCTATAGTTGATCCACCACAAGCTTGAACACACTTGAATGCTAGATCCACAACTTGCAAGATTAAAACCTTTGACCCTTGGAGCTAAAATCGAATTTTTTGTCAAGACTTCAAGAGAGGTTCTTATGAATGTTTTGGCTGATTTTGAGTGTATAAAGATTGCAACTAAAACCCATTCCATGAGCCGGCCATATGATGGTTAAAAGGAAAGAAAAAGACTGCTTATTTTATGTTAGTGGTTCCCATGGTCAAGACATAGATAACCACAATATTCCTTTTGCTTTTACAACTTTCAAATTCATGCTTGCATGCATGTTTGTGTGTGTGTGGCCGGCCATATGCACTTGGAATAAACAAATGAGTTATTTGCTTTTATTATTTATAAACTTATCTAATAATTTTTATAAATAAGAACCCTTTATACATTTCATTAATGGAATAACATTTAAGCCATAAATTGTATAAATAAACCAATTAAGCATGCATTGTTAATGTAGTGAATATATATTTATATATATCTTACATTATGCATATTTTATTTAATTTACCAATTAAATTAAATAAAAGGTTTACTTATAATTTAATTAAATCATTTAACAACTTAAACAATTTAATTGTTACACTTGTTTAATTCATCATATATGAATTAGTAATCAAGCTTTAATTTTGTAGTTATTATTATTTACCTCAAATAATAATAACTTACAAGATTAAATTGCAAGTTTAGTATCATTTGATGTTAAATCAAATTTAACATTCCAAATGATCAATTGGTGTCAAACTTGTTGTTGGTGTGACCCTATAGGATCATGTATTATTAGTAATATCATTTTATGATCATCCTTGGGCATATAGAACTAACATGGAGTGAAGTACACCATCTTCACGGACCACAAGAGTTTGAAGTACCTGATGGATCAGGCAAACCTCAATATGAGACAAAGAAGATGGTTAGATGTATTAAAACACTATGATTGTGAGATACACTATCACACTGGAAAGGCCAATGTGGTAGCGGATGCGTTAAGCCGTAAGACTTCAGGAACACCCCTTCGGGGCGTTTGTCTAAGGATGACAATTGTGACACCGCTGCTTGAGCTGATAATGAAAGCTCAGGAGGAAGCAAGCAAGAACGAGAATCAGAAAGGTGAGAGAATTGTGGGTCAGTTGGCAGTTATGGTCAAAGATAGTAGGGATTTGTTAACTTGTCATGAGAGGATTTGGGTACCGAAGTTAGGCGGGGTTCGTCAAACCCTATTGGAGGAGGCACATAAATCCAATTTCTCTATTCACCCTGGAGCAACTAAAATGTATAGGGATCTGCGCGAATTTTATTGGTGGCCAGGCATGAAGAGGGAAGTAGCTTGGTTTGTCGAAAGATGCATGACCTGTCGTAGGGTCAAGGCCGAGCACCAACGGCCTCATGGTAAATTCCAGCCTCTTGAGATCCCAAAATGGAAATGGGAGCATATCACAATGGATTTCATCACAAAGTTGCCAAGAACCCCTCGACATAAGGATACTATTTGGGTTATCGTGGATAGGTTGACTAAAAGTGCTCATTTCCTCCCCATTCAAGAGACCTTCTCTGCAAAGGAATTGGCTAAGGTCTATGTAGACGAGATTATCTCTCGGCATGGTATACCGGTCTCGGTGATATCCGAACGGGATGTTCGATTTACGTCCAGGTTTTGGAAGAAGTTTCATGAGGAATTAGGCACTCGTCTTCATTTCAGCACGGTATATCACCCTCAGACTGATGGGCAGAGTAAAAGGACGATTCAAAAGCTAGAGGATAGGCTCAGGGCATGTGTTATCGATTTTGGCGGGAGCTGGGATTCCCATCTCCCTCTAACTGAGTTTTCCTATAATAACAGTTATCACGCGAGCATTGACAGGGCTCCTTTAGAGATGTTGTATAGAAGGAAATGTCGGACTCCTATTTGCTGGGGCGAGGTTGGCCAGCGGGTGTTGGGTAGTACTGAGGTCGTAATCAAGACAACTGAATTAATTCAGAAGGTTCGGGAAAGGTTGGTAACGGCTCAGAGTCGACAAAAAAGTTATGCAGATCGGCGGCGGTCCGATCTCGAGTTTCAAGTTGGGGATTATGTTCTTCTCGAGGTTTGTAAGACCCGTATTCCATTTATTGCATTTAGTTATAATTGTTGTGAATTCTATGATTTTTGGTAGTTAAAAAGCTAAGAAAAACCTTAGTTACAATTTCATATGAAAATCAGCATTTTGTGATGTTATTAGAAAAATCATAATTAATTATAGGAACATTGTTTGGACCTCAAACTAGTGCACAAAGTTTACAAATTGAGTCTAGTACAATTCTTCAAAATAGTTGTAAGCTTGAAAGTGGCATTATATATGGTTAAAAATGCAATCTTCACTAAGTAGTTCGAAATTGACAGATTAGATAGTCTGTTTTCAAAAAATCAAAATAAATCATAGAAAAATCGTATAAATACATACCATACATCCCTGGAAAGGTATTGAGATGAATTTTCTGAATATAAAATAAAAACGTGAATTTAATGGGTTTAAGATCGGCTAAACCAGTCTTGAACAGACTGATTCTAGAAGGCCTTTAATTTCAACAAAATTATATTATTAAAATCTTTTGTCAAAAGTGTCATGCCATTTTTTATTCAAGAATTCAAGTATAAATACCCCCCAAAACATCTCATAAACCACACCAACAAATCTCAATCCAATATATAGAGGTTTCTAAGCACTAGAGTGTAAGAAGTGAGCGGAAGGAAGCTCAAAAGCCTAGCGAAGAAGTTATAGGTTCCGACGACTGGTCATAAGGTAACTACAAACTTTTCTATAGCTTAATTAGGTATTGTAAAATAGTTTTTGTGTTAAGAAGTAGAATATTTAATAAGTATAACATATGTTATATTATACTCATTTCTAACAATAGTAAACAAAAACCTTAAAATGTCGTTATTATAACAATTCGTAATTCCGAAAATAATACCGATTGATTTACTTACGAGGACGGTGACTAGGCCGATTACTTGGGATCTGGTTGTTGGATTTTCCGAAAGGCTAAAATGCTGAAAGGATCCTGCCACCCCATCTAATCTTCTACCTGGCTGTTCTTTACTTGATAAATCATGGAGTATCATATTGGAATTACTGAAGGGTTTAATGATGCGACTACAATATAGTTAAGGATTAAGAAATGATAGATTTCTTATTATGTTAACAGTTAAAGTTGAAGGAAATACAAAGCCGAGAAAGATAAACGATATAGTCAACTATAATCAGGTGAGTCTTCTCACTATACTATAGGTGATATTGCATGCGTAGGAAGGAAGATATGTTAGACTAAGGTGATCTTACCTGTTATGATAATTGTATGAATTATTGCTATGATAATGATTGTTTGTGGACGGAACGGGATAGCCCGCGAGCCAATAGGCGGAACGGGAATAGCCTGCGAGTCATTAGACAGAACGGGAAAAGCCTGCGTGCGATAAGACGGAACGGGAACTGCCCATGAGTCTTCAGGCGGAACAGGGATAGCCCGCGAGTCTCACAGACATATGAATGGTTATTATGTGTTGTATGTTATGTGATGGATCGTATGGTATTTTGAGGAACTCACTAAGCTTTGCGCTTACCCCGTTGATATTTAACATTTTCAGATAATGGCAGAGACAGAGGGAAGGCTCCAACCTGACGCACCGCATTCCACTATTTCCAAGACTTCCGCTACTTTATAAATAATTTATGTGAAGAATAAAGGACATGAGTTTCTATATGTATTTTGCAAAAATCAATACTATGGATGATTTCTCTATTTGTAAAATATCCATTTATAAATCAATATTTGGTTTTCAAAAAGAAAATTTTGACTTGAAAATCTGGGGCGTTACAAGGTTTCACCTTGGAAGGGAGTCATTCGTTTTAGGAAGCGAGGAAAGCTTGGCCCTAGGTACATTGGACCTTACCAAATCACCGCCCGTGTAGGTAAGGTAGCTTACCGGTTGGAGCTGCCCGAGCAGCTTAGTCAGTTCACGATACGTTCCACGTTTCGCAACTCAGGAAGTGCATTACTGAGGAATCTACACTAGTACCTTTGGAGGATATTCAATTAGATGAACGCCTAAATTATGTGGAGCGACCAATTGCCATCATTGAAAGGAAGATAAAGACTTTACGAAATAAAACAATAGTATTAGTTAAGGTTCAGTGGCAGCATCGAAAAGGGTCCGAGTGGACTTGGGAACCGGAGGAGGAAATGCGGAGGCATTATCCAGAATTATTTACCGGCGCGGATTTCGGGGACGAAATCCAGTTATGTGGGGGAGAATTGTAAGACCCGTTCCGCCGAGTCGCGGCTCGGGCTAATCCACGGCGCGGCTTTAGGAAGAATACAGAAACGCGTAGGATTTGTACGCGCGGCGCGGTTCTAAAGAACCCGCGGCGCGGTGCGCCTCTAAAGTGAAAAACCCTTATTCGGATTTAAACGCCTATATAAAGGGACCCAGCCTTAGGGTTCGTGTTTTTGGGAGTTTTCTGGAGCAGAGGCGTCTGGTTTC
Source organism: Cichorium intybus (assembly GCA_023525715.1). Classification (NCBI taxonomy): domain Eukaryota; kingdom Viridiplantae; phylum Streptophyta; class Magnoliopsida; order Asterales; family Asteraceae; genus Cichorium; species Cichorium intybus. The sequence continues at coordinate 80,019,310 of CM042012.1, read as the reverse complement.
GGCAGAGACTCTTTGGTTCCAAGGCTTTGGGGGTTTGAAGGAAGAAATACAACGTGGGGAAAGGCTGTAGTCGATCGGGTGCATTTCTCTATTTTCCAGAAGCAAGGTAAGAGGATCTACCTTCTGATATTTCAGTTTATCCCGTTTTTATGGTGTTATCCCTTAAGTAGTAGTCTTAGATGACTTGTAACCCTTAGGGTTAGACTAAGGACATGAATAGACTTACATGTCCCTAAGGAAGTGATCTTAGGGTAGTTTCTGATCTTAGGAAAGGTTTGGAGTGAAACCCTAGCCGATTGTTGTACTGTTAAACGCTAAAAATGTTTTGGAATGTTCGATGATAGCCGCGGCGCGTAGGATGAGGAGCCACGCCGCGGCGAGCGACTGCTTGACCAGGAACTTAGTTTTAACCACAGTTTGATGGCAAATATTGAGTCTAACCTTTAGGCAGGTCTGTAAGAGCCTGGTCAGTAATTGATATGTTGTGTGTGTGTGTGGGATTTAGGTGTGTGGACGAGCTAAGTGGGGATATTAGAGAATATCTACACAGTTTCGAACCAGGTGAGTATCCTCACCTTACTATATGATGTTGCATGTTAGGCATCTTGTGTGTTATTTACAGTTATATGATTTGCTCTATATCTGTGGTTATTTGTTGTTGGGCTCAGTACTGATGCGTGTCCCCTCGTAGCTATTGTATAGCGAGTTGGACTATTGCCTTGTCCCATAGCTGTTGTATGATGGGCTGGGCCATAACCGGGAACCCATAGCTGTTGTATGATGGGTAGAACCTTCCCGTGTCCATAGCTGTTGTATGATGGACGCCCGTAGCTGTTGTATGGCGGGTAGGGTCGGGTCGTTCTCGAGGACGGGTTGTTTAATGTGTGGGCATGTATGGTAACTTGTTGACTCACTAAGCTTTAAGCTTACCCGTTGATTTTATAACATTTCAGGTAATTCAAATGACAAAGGGAAGGGCAAGGCTTGACGGCAGCGGGTCGCATTCAAGAGAGTGATGTCAATGAACTATATTAATATTTTCAAATGTTTCCGCTGTTAATTTAAATATTATGTTGAACAGTTTTATGTTTTGGAATAAATGTTTTATTGGAACATTGATAATAAATGATTTTTAAATTTTTTTTTAATTTGGGGCGTTACAGTTATGGACCATTATACAAGGTTGTGATGCGTTATGGACCATTATGAAGGTTGTGATGGGTTATGAACCATTATAAAGGGTTGTGATGGGTTTTGGACCATTATGATGGTTGTGATGGGTTATCGACCACTATGAAGGGTTATGATGGGTTATGGACCATTATGAGGGGTATTCATAGGTTATGGTCAATTATGAAGAGTTGTGATGGTTTATGGACCACAGAAAGGGTAGTATTGGGTTATGAACCATTATGAAGGGTTGTGATGGGTTTTGGACCATTATGAAGGGTTGTGGTGGTTTATGGACCATGATGAAGGTTTGTATGGGTTATGGACAATTATGATGGGTTGTTGTGGTTATGGACCATTATGCAGGGTTGCATGTTTTATGGACCATTATCAAGTGTTGTGATGGGTAATTGTTAATTATGAAGAGTTGTGATGGGTTATGGACCATATAAAGGGTTGTGTTGTGTTATGGACCATAAGAAGGATTGTGATGGGTTATGGTCTGAAGGGTTGTGATGGGTTACGGTTAATTATGAAGGGTTGTGATGGGATATGGACTGTTATGAAGGTTTGTATAGGTTATGGACTATTATGAAGGGTTGTTATGGTTATGGACCATTATGTAGGGTTGCGATTGGTTTGTACCAAAGAAAGGGTTGTGATGGGTTATGAACCGTTATGAAGGGTTATATGGGTTATGTACTATTATGAAGGTTGTGATGGGTTATGAACCATAACCATTCTGAAGGATTATGATGGGTTATTGACCATTATGAAGGGTTGTGATAGGTTATGGCCAATTATAAAGGGTTGTTATGGGTTATGGACCATAGAAAAGGTTGTGTTGGGTTATGGACCCTTATGAATGATTGTGATGGGTTATGCTCAATTATGAAGGGTTGTGATAGGTTATGGACCATTATAAAGGGTTGTGATGGGTTATGGACGATTATGAAGGTTATCATGGGTTATGGACCACTATGAAGGGTTATGATGGGTTATGGACCATTATGAGGGGTTGTGATAGGTTATGCCCAATTATGAAGAGTTGTGATTGGTTATGGACCATAGAAAGGGTTGTGTTGGGTTTTGGACCATTATGAAGGGTGTGAAAGGTTATGGACCATTATGAAGGTTTGTATGGGTTATGGACCATTATGAAGGGTTGCAATGGGTATAGACCATTATGTAGGGTTGCGGTGTGTTATGGACCATTATGAGGTGTTGTGATGGGTTATGGTTAATTATGAAGGGTTGTGATGGGTTATTGACTACTATAAACGTTTGTATGGGTTATGGACCATTATGAATGGTTGTTATGATTATGGACCATTATGCAGGGTTGCGATGGGTTATGGACCATAGAAAGGGTTTTGATGGGTTATGGACCATTAGAAAGGGTTGTGATGCGTTATGGCCCGTTATGAAGCGTTGTATGGGTTATGTACTTTTATGAAGGTTGTGATGGGTTATGAACCATTATGAAGGATTATGATGGGTTATTGACCATTATGAAGGGTTGTGATAGGTTATGGTAAATTATCAAGGGTTGTTATGGGTTTTGGACCATAGAAACGGTTGTGATGGGTTATGGACCATTATAAAGGGTTGTGATGGCTTATGGACCACTATTAAGGGTTATGATGGGATATGGACTATTAAAGGGGTTTTGACAGGTTATGGTCAATTATGAAGAGTTGTGATGGGTTATGGACCATAGAAAGGGTTATGTTGGGTTATAGACCATTACGAAGGGTTATGATGGGTTATGGAACATTATGAAGGTTTACACGGGTTATGGACCATTATGAAGGGTTGTTATGGTTATAGACCATTATGGAGGGTTACGATGGGTTATGGTCCATAGAAAAGGTTGTGATGGGTTATGGACCATAGAAAGGGTTATGTTGGGTTATGGACCATTACGAAGGGTTGTGATGTTTTATGGACCATTATCAAGTGTTGTGATGGGTAATTGTTAATTATGAAGTGTTGTGATGGGTTATGGACCATATAAAGGGTTGTGTTGTGTTATGGAGCATAAGAAGGATTGTGATGGGTTATGGTCTGAAGGGTTGTGATGGGTTACGGTTAATTATGAAGGGTTGTGATGGGTTATGGACTCTTATGAAGGTTTGTACGGGTTATGGACTATTATGAAGGGTTGTTATGGTTATGGACCATTATGTAGGGTTGCGATTGGTTTGTACCAAAGAAAGGGTTGTGATGGGTTATGGACCGTTATGAAGGGTTATATGGGTTATGTACTATTATGAAGGTTGTGATGGGTTATGAACCATAACCATTCTGAAGGATTATGATGGGTTATTGACCATTATGAAGGGTTGTGATAGGTTATGGCCAATTATAAAGGGTTGTTATGGGTTATGGACCATAGAAAAGGTTGTGTTGGGTTATGGACCCTTATGAATGATTGTGATGGGTTATGCTCAATTATGAAGGGTTGTGATAGGTTATGGACCATTATAAAGGGTTGTGATGGGTTATGGAACATTATGAAGTTTGTGACGGTTTATGGACCATTATAAAGGGTTGTGATGGGTTATGGACGATTATGAAGGTTATCATGGGTTATGGACCACTATGAATGGTTATGATGGGTTATGGACCATTATGAGGGGTTGTGATAGGTTATGGTCAATTATGAAGAGTTGTGATTGGTTATGGACCATAGAAAGGGTTGTGTTGGGTTTTGGACCATTATGAAGGGTGTGAAAGGTTATGGACCATTATGAAGGTTTGTATGGGTTATGTACCATTATGAAGGGTTGCAATGGGTATTGACCATTATGTAGGGTTGCGATGTGTTATGGACCATTATGAGGTGTTGTGATGGGTTATGGTTAATTATGAAGGGTTGTGATGGGTTATTGACTACTATAAACGTTTGTATGGGTTATGGACCATTATGAATGGTTGTTATGATTATGGACCATTATGCAGGGTTGCGATGGGTTATGGACCATAGAAAGGGTTTTGATGGGTTATGGACCATTAGAAAGGGTTGTGATGCGTTATGCCCGTTATGAAGGGTTGTATGGGTTATGTACTTTTATGAAGGTTGTGATGGGTTATGAACCATTACGAAGGGTTGTGATGGGTTATGGAACAATATGAAGGTTTGCATGGGTTATGGACCATTATGAAGGATTGTTATGGTTATAGACCATTATGGAGGGTTACGATGGGTTATGGTCCATAGAAAAGGTTGTGATGGGTTATGGACCATAGAAAGGGTTATGTTGGGTTATGGACCATTACGAAGGGTTGTGATGGGTTATGGACCATTATGAAGGTTTGCATGGGTTATGGACCATTATGAAGGGTTGTTATGGTTATAGACCATTATGGAGGGTTACGATGGGTTATGGCCCATAGAAAAGGTTGTGATGGGTTATGGACCATTAGAAAGGGTTGTGATGGGTTATGGACCGTTATGAAGGGTTATATGGGTTATGTACTATTATGAAGGTGTTGATGGGTTATGAACCATAACCATTATGAAGGATTATGATGGGTTATTGACCATTATGAAGGGTTGTGATAGGTTATGGTCAATTATGAAGGGTTGTTATGGGTTATGGACCATAGAAAAGGTTGTGTTGGTTTATGGACCATTATGAATGATTGTGATAGGTTATGCTCAATTATGAAGGGTTGTGATAGGTTATGGACCATTATAAAGGGTTGTGATGGGTTATGGACCATTATGAAGTTTGTGACGGGTTATGAACCATAATAAAGGGTTGTGATGGGTTATGGACCATTATGAAGGTTATCATGGGTTATGGACCACTATGAATGGTTATGATGGGTTATGGACCATTATGAGGGGTTGTGATAGGTTATGGTCAATTATGAAGAGTTGTGATTGGCTATGGACCATAGAAAGGGTTGTGTTGGGTTATGGACCATTATGAAGGGTGTGAATGGTTATGGACCACTATGAAGGTTTGTATGGGTTATGGACCATTATGAAGGGTTGCAATGGGTATAGACCATTATGTAGGGTTGCGATGTGTTATGGACCATTATGAGGTGTTGTGATGGGTTATGGTTAATTATGAAGGGTTGTGATGGGTTATTGACTACTATGAAGTTTTGTATGGGTTATGGACCATTATGAATGGTTGTTATGATTATGGACCATTATGCAGGGTTGCGATGGGTTATGGACCATAGAAAGGGTTTTGATGGGTTATGGACCATTACGAAGGGTTGTGATGGGTTATGGAACATTATGAAAGTTTGCATGGGTTATGGACCATTATGAAGGGTTGTTATGGTTATAGACCATTATGGAGGGTTACGATGGGTTATGGCCCATAGAAAAGGTTGTGATAGGTTATGGACCATAGAAAGGGTTATGTTGGGTTATGGAAAATTACGAAGGGTTGTGATGGGTTATGGACCATTATGAAGGTTTGCATGGGTTATGGACCATTATGAAGGGTTGTTATGGTTATAGACCATTATGGAGGGTTACGATGGGTTATGGCCCATAGAAAAGGTTGTGATAGGTTATGGACCATAGAAAGGATTATGTTGGGTTATGGACCATTACGAAGGGTTGTGAAGGGTTATGGACCATTATGAAGGTTTGCATGGGTTATGGACCATTATGAAGGGTTGTTATGGTTATAGACCATTATGGAGGGTTACGATGGGTTATGGCCCATAGAAAAGGTTGTGATGGGTTATCGACCATTAGAAAGGGTTGTGATGGGTTATGGACCGTTATGAAGGGTTATATGGGTTATGTACTATTATGAAAGTTGTGATGGGTTATGAACCATAACCATTATGAAGGATTATGATGGGTTATTGACCATTATGAAGGGTTGTGATAGGTTATGGTCCATTATGAAGGGTTGTTATGGGTTATGGACCATAGAAAAGGTTGTGTTGGGTTATGGACCATTATGAATGGTTGTGATAGGTTATGCTCAATTATGAAGGGTTGTGATAGGTTATGGACCATTATAAAGGGTTGTGATGGGTTATGGACCATTATGCATGGTTGCGATGGGTTGTGATGGGTTATGCTCAATTATGAAGGGTTGTATGGGTTGTGTACTTTTATGAAGGTTGTGATAGGTTATGGACCGTTATGAAGGGTTGTATGGATTGTGTACTTTTATGAAAGTTGTGATGGGTTATGAACCATTATGAAGGATTATGATGGGTTATTGACCATTATGAAGGGTTGTGATAGGTTATGGACCATTATAAAGGGTTGTGATGGCTTATGGACCATTATGAAGGTTGTGATGGGTTATGGACCATTATGAAGGTTTTTATGGGTTATGGACCACTATTAAGGGTTATGATGGGTTATGGACCATTATGAGGGGTTGTGATAGGTTATGGTCAATTATGAAGAGTTGTGATTGGTTATGGACCATAGAAAGGGTTGTGTTGGGTTTTGGACCATTATGAAGGGTGTGAAAGGTTATGGACCATTATGAAGGTTTGTATGGGTTATGGACCATTATGAATGGTTGTTATGATTATGGACCATTATGCAGGGTTGCGATGGGTTATGGACCATAGAAAGGGTTTTGATGGGTTATGGACCATTAGAAAGGGTTGTGATGCGTTATGGCCCGTTATGAAGGGTTGTATGGGTTATGTACTTTTATGAAGGTTGTGATGGGTTATGAACCATTATGAAGGATTATGATGGGTTATTGACCATTATGAAGGGTTGCGATAGGTTATGGTCAATTATCAAGGGTTGTTATGGGTTTTGGACCATAGAAACGGTTGTGATGGGTTATGGACCATTATAAAGGGTTGTGATGGTTTTTTTTTTTTTTTTTTTTTTTTTTTTTTGGTAACCGAGGACCCCACCCGACCCATCCTTTGGATGACCCTGATGAAGCAACCTCGGGGCCCACGTACACCTGGCAGCAGGGTGGTCCGGGTCAATCACCTACGGGGGTAGAGAGGTGGCCAGTGGCCATCCCCTGATTGAAACCTAACACTCCCTATGGGGAAAGGGAGGGAGTGGGATTAGAACTTGGAACCTCTTTATGGAGGAAGAGAAAGAGTCCTAAGCCTTATCCACTAGGCCATCAGGGTGATGGTTGTGGTTTTGATGGCTTATGGACCACTATTAAGGGTTATGATGGGATATGGACTATTAAAGGGGTTTTGATAGGTTATGGTCAATTATGAAGAGTTGTGATGGGTTATGATAGGCCATCAGGGTGATGGTTGTGGTTGTGATGGCTTATGGACCACTATTAAGGGTTATGATGGGATATGGACTATTAAAGGGGTTTTGATAGGTTATGGTCAATTATGAAGAGTTGTGATGGGTTATGGACCATAGAAAGGGTTATGTTAGGTTATGGACCATTACGAAGGGTTGTGATGGGTTATGGAACAATATGAAGGTTTGCATGGGTTATGGACCATTATGAAGGGTTGTTATGGTTATGGAGGGTTACGATGGGTTATGGTCCATAGAAAAGGTTGTGATGGGTTATGGACCATAGAAAGGGTTATGTTGGGTTATGGACCATTACGAAGGGTTGTGATGGGTTATGGACCATTATGAAGGTTTGCATGGGTTATGGACCATTATGAAGGGTTGTTATGGTTATAGACCATTATGGAGGGTTACGATGGGTTATGGCCCATAGAAAAGGTTGTGATGGGTTATGGACCATTAGAAAGGGTTGTGATGGGTTATGGACCGTTATGAAGGGTTATATGGGTTATGTACTATTATGAAGGTGTTGATGGGTTATGAACCATAACCATTATGAAGGATTATGATGGGTTATTGACCATTATGAAGGGTTGTGATAGGTTATGGTCAATTATGAAGGGTTGTTATGGGTTATGGACCATAGAAAAGGTTGTGTTGGGTTATGGACCATTATGAATGATTGTGATAGGTTATGCTCAATTATGAAGGGTTGTGATAGGTTATGGACCATTATAAAGGGTTGTGATGGGTTATGGACCATTATGAAGTTTGTGACGGGTTATGGACCATAATAAAGGGTTGTGATGGGTTATGGACCATTATGAAGGTTATCATGGGTTATGGACCACTATGAATGGTTATGATGGGTTATGGACCATTATGAGGGGTTGTGATAGGTTATGGTCAATTATGAAGAGTTGTGATTGGTTATGGACCATAGAAAGGGTTGTGTTGGGTTATGGACCATTATGAAGGGTGTGAATGGTTATGGACCACTATGAAGGTTTGTATGGGTTATGGACCATTATGAAGGGTTGCAATGGGTATAGACCATTATGTACGGTTGCGATGTGTTATGGACCATTATGAGGTGTTGTGATGGGTTATGGTTAATTATGAAGGGTTGTGATGGGTTATTGACTACTAAGAAGTTTTGTATGGGTTATGGACCATTATGAATGGTTGTTATGATTATGGACCATTATGCAGGGTTGCGATGGGTTATGGACCATAGAAAGTGTTTTGATGGGTTATGGACCATTACGAAGGGTTGTGATGGGTTATAGACCATTATGGAGGGTTACGATGGGTTATGGCCCATAGAAAAGGTTGTGATAGGTTATGGACCATAGAAAGGGTTATGTTGGGTTATGGACAATTACGAAGGGTTGTGATGGGTTATGGACCATTATGAAGGTTTGCATGGGTTATGGACCATTATGAAGGGTTGTTATGGTTATAGACCATTATGGAGGGTTACGATGGGTTATGGCCCATAGAAAAGGTTGTGATAGGTTATGGACCATAGAAAGGGTTATGTTGGGTTATGGACCATTACGAAGGGTTGTGATGGGTTATGGACAATTATGAAGGTTTGCATGGGTTATGGACCATTATGAAGGGTTGTTATGGTTATAGACCATTATGGAGGGTTACGATGGGTTATGGCCCATAGAAAAGGTTGTGATGGGTTATCGACCATTAGAAAGGGTTGTGATGGGTTATGGACCGTTATGAAGGGTTATATGGGTTATGTACTATTATGAAGGTTGTGATGGGTTATGAACCATAACCATTATGAAAGATTATGATGGGTTATTGACCATTATGAAGGGTTGTGATACGTTATGGTCCATTATGAAGGGTTGTTATGGGTTATGGACCATAGAAAAGGTTGTGTTGGGTTATGGACCATTATGAATGGTTGTGATAGGTTATGCTCAATTATGAAGGGTTGTGATAGGTTATGGACCATTATAAAGGGTTGTGATGGGTTATGGACCATTATGCAGGGTTGCGATGGGTTGTGATGGGTTATACTCAATTATGAAGGGTTGTATGGGTTGTGTACTTTTTTGAAGGTTGTGATAGGTTATGGACCGTTATGAAGGGTTGTATGGGTTGTGTACTTTTATGAAAGTTGTGATGGGTTATGAACCATTATGAAGGATTATGATGGGTTATTGACCATTATGAAGGGTTGTGATAGGTTATGGACCATTATAAAGGGTTGTGATGGCTTATGGACCATTATGAAGGTTGTGATGGGTTATGGACCATTATGAAGGTTTTTATGGGTTATGGACCACTATTAAGGGTTATGATGGGTTATGGACCATTATGAGGGGTTGTGATAGGTTATGGTCAATTATGAAGAGTTGTGATTGATTATGGACCATAGAAAGGGTTGTGTTGGGTTTTGGACCATTATGAAGGGTGTGAAAGGTTATGGACCATTATGAAGGTTTGTATGGGTTATGGACCATTATGAAGGGTTGCAATGGGTATAGACCATTATGTAGGGTTGCGATGTGTTATGGACCATAGAAAAGGTTGTGATGGGTTATGGACCATAGAAAGGGTTATGGACCATTATGAAGGGTTGTGATGGGTTATGGACCATTATGAAGGTTTGCATGGGTTATGGACCATTATGAAGGGTTGTTATGGTTATAGACCATTATGGAGGGTTACGATAGTTATGGCCCATAGAAAAGGTTGTGATGGGTTATGGACCATTTGAAAGGGTTGTGAAAGGTTATGGACCGTTATGAAGGGTTGTATGGGTTATGTACTTTTATGAAGGTTGTAATGGGTTATGAAGCATTACGAAGGATTATGATGGGTTATTGACCATTATGAAGGGTTGTGATGGTTATGGTCAATTATGAAGGGTTGTTATGGGTTATCGACCATAGAAATGGTTGTGATGGGTTATGGACCATTATGAAGTTTGTGACGTGTTATGGACCATTATAAAGGGTTGTGATGGGTTATGGACCATTATGAAGGTTATCATGGGTTATGGACCACTATGAATGGTTATGATGGGTTATGGACCATTATGAGGGGTTGTGATAGGTTACGGTCAATTATGAAGACTTGTGATTAGTTATGGACCATAGAAAGGGTTGTGTTGGGTTTTGGACCATTATGAAGGGTGTGAAAGGTTATGGACCATTATGAAGGTTTGTATGGGTTATGGACCATTATGAAGGGTTGCAATGGGTATAGACCATTATGTAGGGTTGCGATGTGTTATGGACCATTATGAAGTGTTGTGATGGGTTATGGTTAATTATGAAGGGTTGTGATGGGTTATTGACTACTATGAAGGTTTGTATGGGTTATGGACCATTATGAATGGTTCTTATGATTATGGACCATTATGCAGGGTTGCGATGGGTTATGGACCGTAGAAAGGGTTTTGATGGGTTATGGACCATTAGAAAGGGTTGTGATGCGTTATGGCCCGTTATGAAGGGTTGTATGGGTTATGTACTTTTATGAAGGTTGTGATGGGTTATGAACCATTATGAAGGATTATGATGGGTTATTGACCATTATGAAGGGTTGTGATAGGTTATGGTCAATTATGAAGGGTTGTTATGGGTTTTGGACCATAGAAACGGTTGTGATGGGTTATGGACCATTATAAAGGGTTGTGATGGCTTATGGACCATTATGAAGGTTGTGATGGGTTATGGACCATTATGAAGGTTGTTATGGGTTATGGACCACTATTAAGGGTTATGATGGGATATGGACTATTAAAGGGGTTTTGATAGGTTATGGTCAATTATGAAGAGTTGTGATGGGTTATGGACCATAGAAAGGGTAATGTTGGGTAATGGACCATTACGAAGGGTTGTGATGGGTTATGGAACATTATGAAGGTTTGCATGGGTTATGACCATTATGAAGGGTTGTTATGGTTATAGACCATTATGGAGGGTTACAATGGGTTATGGCCCATAGAAAAGGTTGTGATAGGTTATGGACCACAGAAAGGGTTATGTTGGGTTATGGACCATTACGAAGGGTTGTGTTGGGTTATGGAACATTATGAAGGTTTGCATGGGTTATGACCATTATGAAGGGTTGTTATGGTTATAGACCATTATGGAGGGTTGTGATAGGTTATGGACCATAGAAACGATTGTGATGGGTTATGGACCATTATAAAGGGTTGTGATGGCTTATGGACCATTATGAAGGTTGTGATGGGTTATGGACCATTATGAAGGTTTTTATGGGTTATGGACTACTATTAAGGGTTATGATGGGTTATGGACCATTATGAGGGGTTGTGATAGGTTATGGTCAATTATGAAGAGTTGTGATTGGTTATGGACCATAGAAAGGGTTGTGTTGGGTTTTGGACCATTATGAAGGGTGTGAAAGGTTATGGACCATTATGAAGGGTTGCAATGGGTATAGACCATTATGTAGGGTTGCGATGTGTTATGGACCATAGAAAAGGTTGTGATGGGTTATGGACCATAGAAAGGGTTATGTTGGGTTATGGACCATTATGAAGGGTTGTGATGGGTTATGGACCATTATGAAGGTTTGCATGGGTTATGGACCATTATGAAGGGTTGTTATGGTTATAGACCATTATGGAGGGTTATGATAGTTATGGCCCATAGAAAAGGTTGTGAAGGGTTATGGACCATTAGGAAGGGTTGTGAAGGGTTATGGACCGTTATGAAGGGTTGTATGGGTTATGTACTTTTATGAAGGTTGTAATGGGTTATGAAGCATTACGAAGGATTATGATGGGTTATTGACCATTATGAAGGGTTGTGATGGTTATGGTCAATTATGAAGGGTTGTTATGGGTTATCGACCATAGAAATGGTTGTGATGGGTTATGGACCATTATGAAGTTTGTGACGTGTTATGGACCATTATAAAGGGTTGTGATGGGTTATGGACCATTATGAAGGTTATCATGGGTTATGGACCACTATGAATGGTTATGATGGGTTATGGACCATTATGAGGGGTTGTGATAGGTTATGGTCAATTATGAAGAGTTGTGATGGGTTATGGACCATAGAAAGGGTAATGTTGGGTTATGGACCATTACGAAGGGTTGTGATGGGTTATGGACCATTATGAAGGTTTGCATGGGTTATGGACCATTATGAAGGGTTGTTATGGTTATAGACCATTATGGAGGGTTACGATGGGTTATGGCCCATAGAAAAGGTTGTGATGGGTTGTGATGGGTTATGGACCATTATAAAGGGTTGTGATGGGTTATGGACCATTATGAAGGTTATCATGGGTTATGGACCACTATGAATGGTTATGATAGGTTATGGTCAATTATGAAGAGTTGTGATGGGTTATGGTCAATTATGAAGAGTTGTGATGGGCTATGGACCATTATGAAGGGTTGCAATGGGTATAGACCATTATGTAGGGTTGCGATGTGTTATGGATCATTATGAGGTGTTGTGATGGGTTATGGTTAATTATGAAGGGTTGTGATGGGTTATTGACTACTATGAAGTTTTGTATGGGTTATGGACCATTATGAATGGTTGTTATGATTATGGACCATTATGCAGGGTTGCGATGGGTTATGGACCATAGAACGGGTTTTGATGGGTTATGGACCATTTTTTTGGGTAAAGAGGGCGGCACCTCTGGCAAATTTATTAATAAAAAGAATAAATACAATAAAAGGCTGGGGACTCCCCACCAAAAAACAGAAAATCCATCGGGACAGGCCCCAACGGACAACAAGCTAAACTAGGAACCAAAACAAGATAAGGAACCAGAAGCAAACAAGAACATAAAGGAAAACAACCTGCAAAACCTACAAACCATACAAGCCAAAACAAGCAGAAAAAGAAAGAAAGCACAAAGGAAGGAAATTAAGTGAGTTTCCAAATAGTTTTAGCCAAATCAACATTAGTGCAAGTTTTCATAGATAGACTTAGCAATCTACAACGGATATCATCCTTAACACTATTCACGACAGCATGATGGGATCTTTTTATGTTTTTAAAAATGCGTAAATTTCTTTCCCGCCATATGTGATATACAGCTCCAGCAAAAACAAGTCTTCTAATGATGGACCAAATGGTCTTGTTCTTATTACTGGGGTTGAGTTGACTAATGATATCAGACCAGCTATCAGGGGAGAAGGAGAGATTCATGACGTGACGTAGGTCATGCCAAACCAAAGAAGTGAAAGAACATTCAAAGAAGAGATGGGAAAGGGAATCCGGACAGTCACCGCAGAACGCACAAATGAGATTGGAAGTAGTGTCCCAAATTTTGATCTTATCATGAGTCTTAAGGCGATTTTTAAGAGCAACCCAAAGAATGAAAGCATGTCTGGGGATGTTCTGGGAGAACCAAACAAGATGAAACCAAAAGACCGGTTGGTGATAGGGGCGAATAGTCTGCCAAACAGAACGAACAGAGAAAGGAGAAAGTTGACCGTCTCTAGATCTCCAAAGGAGATTATCAGGGACGAATGTGGAAAGACCGTTAGAAAGGGTTATGATGGGTTATGGACCGTTATGAAGGGTTGTATGGGTTGTGTACTTTTATGAATGTTGTGATGGGTAATGAACCATTATGAAGGATTATGATGGGTTATTGACCATTATGAAGGGTTGTGATAGGTTATGGTCAATTATCAAGGGTTGTTATGGGTTTTGGACCATAGAAACGGTTGTGATGGGTTATGGACCATTATAAAGGGTTGTGATGGCTTATGGACCATTATGAAGGTTGTGATGGGTTATGGACCATTATGAAGGTTGTTATGGTTTATAGACCACTATTAAGGGTTATGATGGGATATGGACTATTATGAGGGGTTTTCATAGGTTATGGTCAATTATGAAGAGTTGTGATGGGTTATGGACCATAGAAAGGGTAATGTTGGGTAATGGACCATTACGAAGGGTTGTGATGGGTTATGGAACATTATGAAGGTTTGCATGGGTTATGACCATTATGAAGGGTTGTTATGGTTATAGACCATTATGGAGGGTTACGATGGGTTATGGCCCATAAAAAAGGTTGTGATAGGTTATGGACCATAGAAAGGGTTATGTTGGGTTATGGACCATTACGAAGGGTTGTGATGGGTTATGGAACATTATGAAGGTTTGCATGGGTTATGACCATTATGAAGGGTTGTTATGGTTATAGACCATTATGGAGGGTTGTGATAGGTTATGGACCATATAAACGATTGTGATGGGTTATGGACCATTATAAAGGGTTGTGATGGCTTATGGACCATTATGAAGGTTGTGATGGGTTATGGACCATTATGAAGGTTTTTATGGGTTATGGACCACTATTAAGGGTTATGATGGGTTATGGACCATTATGAGGGGTTGTGATAGGTTATGGTCAATTATGAAGAGTTGTGATTGGTTATGGACCATAGAAAGGGTTGTGTTGGGTTTTGGACCATTATGAAGGGTGTGAAAGGTTATGGACCATTATGAAGGTTTGTATGGGTTATGGACCATTATGAAGGGTTGCAATGGGTATAGACCATTATGTAGGGTTGCGATGTGTTATGGACCATAGAAAAGGTTGTGATGGGTTATGGACCATAGAAAGGGTTATGTTGGGTTATGGACCATTATGAAGGGTTGTGATGGGTTATGGACCATTATGAAGGTTTGCATGGGTTATGGACCATTATGAAGGGTTGTTATGGTTATAGACCATTATGGAGGGTTACGATAGTTATGGCCCATAGAAAAGGTTGTGATGGGTTATGGACCATTAGAAAGGGTTGTGAAGGGTTATGGACCGTTATGAAGGGTTGTATGGGTTATGTACTTTTATGAAGGTTGTAATGGGTTATGAAGCATTACGAAGGATTATGATGGGTTATTGACCATTATGAAGGGTTGTGATGGTTATGGTCAATTATGAAGGGTTGTTATGGGTTATCGACCATAGAAATGGTTGTGATGGGTTATGGACCATTATGAAGTTTGTGACGTGTTATGGACCATTATAAAGGGTTGTGATGGGTTATGGACCATTATGAAGGTTATCATGGGTTATGGACCACTATGAATGGTTATGATGGGTTATGGACCATTATGAGGGTTTGTGATAGGTTATGGTCAATTATGAAGAGTTGTGATGGGTTATGGACCATAGAAAGGGTAATGTTGGGTTATGGACCATTACGAAGGGTTGTGATGGGTTATGGACCATTATGAAGGTTTGCATGGGTTATGGACCATTATGAAGGGTTGTTATGGTTATAAACCATTATGGAGGGTTACGATGGGTTATGGCCCATAGAAAAGGTTGTGATGGGTTGTGATGGGTTATGGACCATTATAAAGGGTTGTGATGGGTTATGGACCATTATGAAGGTTATCATGGGTTATGGACCACTATGAATGGTTATGATAGGTTATGGTCAATTATGAAGAGTTGTGATGGGTTATGGTCAATTATGAAGAGTTGTGATGGGTTATGGACCATTATGAAGGGTTGCAATGGGTATAGACCATTATGTAGGGTTGCGATGTGTTATGGATCATTATGAGGTGTTGTGATGGGTTATGGTTAATTATGAAGGGTTGTGATGGGTTATTGACTACTATGAAGTTTTGTATGGGTTATGGACCATTATGAATGGTTGTTATGATTATGGACCATTATGCAGGGTTGCGATGGGTTATGGACCATAGAAAGGGTTTTGATGGGTTATGGACCATTAGAAAGGGTTATGATGGGTTATGGACCGTTATGAAGGGTTGTATGGGTTGTGTACTTTAATGAATGTTGTGATGGGTAATGAACCATTATGAAGGATTATGATGGGTTATTGACCATTATGAAGGGCTGTGATAGGTTATGGTCAATTATCAAGGGTTGTTATGGGTTTTGGACCTTAGAAACGGTTGTGATGGGTTATGGACCATTATGAAGGTTGTTATGGGTTATAGACCACTATTAAGGGTTATGATGGGATATGGACTATTATGAGGGGTTTTCATAGGTTATGGTCAATTATGAAGAGTTGTGATGGGTTATGGACCATAGAAAGGGTTATGTTGGGTTATGGACCATTACGAAGGGTTGTGATGGGTTATGGAACATTATGAAGGTTTGCATGGGTTATGGACCATTATGAAGGGTTGTTATGGTTATAGACCATTATGGAGGGTTACGATGGGTATGGCCCATAGAAAAGGTTGAGATGGGTTATGGAGCATTAGAAAGGGTTGTGAAGGGTTATGGACCGTTATGAAGGGTTGTATGGGTTATGTACTTTTATGAAGATTGTGATGGGTTATGAACCATTATGATGGATTATGATGGGTTATTGACGATTATGAAGGGTTGTGATGGTTATGGTCAATTATGAAGGGTTGTTATGGGTTATCGACCATAGAAATGGTTGTGATGGGTTATGGACCATAAAAATGGTTGTGATGGGTTATGGACCATTATAAAGGGTTGTGATGGCTTATGGACCATTATGAAGGTTGTGATGGGTTATGGACCATTATAACGGGTTGTGATGGGTTACGGACCATTATGAAGGTTGTGATGGGTTATGGACCACTATTAAGGGTTATGATGGGATATGGACTATTATGAGGGGTTTTGATAGGTTATGGTCAATTATGAAGAGTTGTGATGGCTTATGGACCATATAAAGGGTTATGTTGGGTTATGGACCATTACGAATGGTTGTGATGGGTTATAGACCATTAAGAAGGTTTGCATGGGTTATTGACCATTATGAAGGGTTGTTATGGTTATAGACCATTTTTTTTGGGTAAAGAGGGCGGCACCTCTGGCAAATTTATTAATAAAAAGAATAAATACAATATAAGGCTGGGGACTCCCCACCAAAAAACAGAAAATCCATCGGGACAGGCCCCAACGGACAACAGGCTAAACTAGGAACCAAACCAAGAAAAGGAACCAGAAGCAAACAAGAACATAAAGGAAAACAACCTGCAAAACAAACAAACCATACAAGCCAAAACAAGCAGAAAAAGAAAGAAAGCGCAATGGAAGAAAATTAAGGGAGGGTCCAAATAGTTTTAGCCAAATCAACATTAGTGCAAGTTTTCATAGATAGACTCAGCAGTCTACAGCGGATATCATCCTTAACACTATTCACAACAGCATGATGGGATCTTTTTATGTTTTTAAAAATGCGTAAATTTCTTTCCCGCCAAATGTGATATACAGCTCCAGCAAAAACAACTCTTCTAATGATGGACCATATGGTCTTGTTCTTATTACTGGGGTTGAGATGACTAATGATATCAGACCAGCTATCAGTGGAGAAGGAGAGATTCATGACGTGATGGAGGTCATGCCAAACCAAAGAAGTGAAAGAACATTCAAAGAAGAGATGGGAAAGGGAATCCGTACAGTCCCCGCAGAATGCACAAATGAGATTGGAATTAGTGCCCCAAATTTTGATTTTATCATGAGTCTTAAGGCGATTTTTAAGAGCAACCCAAAGAATGAAAGCATGTCTGGGGATGTTCTGGGAGAACCAAACAAGATGAAACCAAAAGACTGGTTGATGATAGGGGCGAATAGTCTTCCAAACAGAACGAACAGAGAAAGGGGAGAGTTGACCGTCTCTAGATCTCCAAAGGAGATTATCAGGGACGAATGTGGAAAGAGTAGGGGGGTTATGAGAAAGAAGAGCAGTATGGGAATCTCTCCAACAATGAGGCCGAACCCATGACCCGTTAAGAACCAGGTCAGCAACCTTTGTATCAGGAGTGAAACCCACATCATGGATGTCACGGACAGACAAGAATTTAGAAAGAGGGCCCGCGGGGTGCCAGTTATCGAACCAAACAGAAGTAGAGCATCCATCACCAATCTGGGAAACTATATATTCCCTTATCTTATCCCTCATATCCAGGATGTTACGCCAGGCAAATCCAGAACCGTATTTTTTGGGGGCATCCCAAAAGTTACGGCCACATAAACGGTAAGAGTGGATCCACTTAACCCATAGGGACTCTTTCTTGGAAAGGAGTCTCCAAACATGGGAAGCCATAAGGGCAACATTCCAGATAGCAAGGTTACGTATGCCAAGCCCACCATGTTCCTTAGGAAGGCATACAGTTTTCCAGGAGACTTTAGCTTTACCACGCTTCAACTCACCATGGCACCAGAGGAAACCTCTCATGAGCTTCTCAATATCGTTAGAAATAGATTTAGGAAGAATAAAAACAGAAGCCCAATAGATTTGAGTAGAAGAAAGGACAGAGAGGATCAGCTGGAGACGACCTGCAAAGGAAAGAGACTTGTTTTTCCAGTCATTAATCCTGCATTTGACTTTATCAACAAGACCTTTACAGTCTTTGTGGGCAAGACGCGTGGTGATGAGAGGGACGCCAAGGTATCGAACAGGAAAAGAGCCCTCCGAAAACTTAACAATAAGATCAATGGCAGCCCTGGTCCTCTCACCAACATTACAATAGAAAGCTTCACTCTTCGCAATGTTGGGATGGAGGCCTGAAACCCCAGAGAATTCCTCAAGAGAGTCACATATGAGTTTAACCGAAGAGCTATCACCATGGCAGAAGAGAAGGAGATCATCGGCAAAGCAGAGATGGGTGATATTTTGATCGTCACATTGTCTGTGGAATTTAAAAGAATCAGAATCATGGATGTTTCTCTTGATCATAAGGTTAAGCACTTCCATGACAAGAGTGAAGAGATAAGGAGAGAGGTGGTCACCCTGCCGAAGGCCCCTTTTACCGTCGAAATAACCATGAGTATTCCCATTGATACTCACCGAGTAAGCAACCGTGGAAACACATGTCATGATCCAGTCAATCATACGATCGGGGAAACCGAACCCAAACAAGATGGTACGCAGAAAATTCCAGTCAACCGTGTCGTAGGCTTTTTGAATATCAACCTTAAAAGCACACCTAGGAGTACCACGATGACGATGATAATCATGCATGAGCTCGTGAACAAGAAGGACGTTGTCGGTGATCAAACGACCAGGGATGAAAGCAGACTGGTTTTCATCAACCAGAGAAGAAAGATGGTTTTTGATACGATCCGCAATAAGCTTGCTGATACATTTGTAAACAACGTTACAACAAGCTATAGGGCGGAAATCAGTGACTTTGGAAGGGGAATCAACTTTAGGAATGAGCGCAAGGATGGTGCTGTTGAAGGACTTAAGAAGTTTGCCAGAATAGAAGAATTCCTTAACAGCCATACAGAAATCAGGATCCACAATATCCCAAGCAGACTTGAAGAACTTAGCAGAGAAACCATCAGAACCAGGAGCTTTATCATCACCCATCTGGAACAGAACACACTTAACCTCCGCGTCAGTAACAGGAGTAAGCATGGCGGCAGATTGGAGGGGGAGAGCTTATTAGAGAAGAAGGAAGAAGGATCACGAATAGCAGTAGAAGGCTGGGCAGATCCCAAGAAGGCTTGAAAGTGAGAAACAAAAAGATTAGGAAGATCGTTCCCCGAGATCCAGTTACCTTGAACATCCTGGATAGAATTAATACGATTGCGAGATTTACGACTTTTAACCGCTTTGTGGAAAAAAACCGAATTTTTATCACCCTCACGAAGCCAGTTAACCTTAGCCTTTTGTTTCAGGAACCTCTCTTCATCCAGGCTAGCCTCGTTATAAGCGAGGAGATACCTGCATTGTTCTTCACGAAGATCCTTATTGAAAGGATCCCGATCCAAAGCAATCTGAACTCTATCAAGCTCATTACGAAGAGAGATAACCTTAGAAAAGAGGTTTCCCTGGTTGCGAAGCATCTTACGTATAGGCACTTTCAGATTTTTAAGGTTTTTGAAAACCTTATACATCCGATATCCAATGATGTTAGGGTTCCAAGAAGAGGCAACAATCTGTTTGAAATCTTCCTTATAAGTCAGGAAATTAGGGAACTTGAAAGGCTTAGGATGGAAAGGGGTACGATAGGGGATAGAAAGCACAGCAGAAGTATGATCGGACGAACGGTAAGGGAGAAAATTGACAGTAGAGGAGGGGAAAGAAGCAACGAAGTGAGTATTTCCCATGACACGATCGATCTTCTTGAGGATGCCACCCGAACCATTAGGAGACTTGGTCCATGTGTAGTAGAGACCTTTATAGTTAAGATCCTCCATTTCCATCAGATTGACACAGTCCCTGAAGTCCTCCATTGCACGAGAAATCCCAGACGACCCGGAGGTGCTATCTTTGATATCAAGAGCAACATTGAAATCACCCAAAAGAATCCAAGGGGTATCTCTAACCACATTCTTATGGACCGCAAGAGAATGCCAGAGAGAACGACGCATCATGTGATCATTATGAGCATAGACGAAGGAGCAGAAAAAGGATTTATTAGAATCACGAATATTAACTTTGAAATGCATAACCTGATCATTTAAGTCAATAAGCATCATCTCAATGGCCATTGGATCCCAGACAACCACGATTCTAGTCCCTCTAGGGGAGAAGAGACCGTTGGACGACCACGACCAAGAGCCAAAAGTACGACTACAGATAAGAGGGAGGTTAGGGAAGGAAGCACGAGTCTCAAGAGAAGCACAGATATGAAGATTTTGATCGCGGATAAGATCTCGCAAGGCTTTCTGATGAGAAGGCTTACAGAGACCGCGAGTATTCCATGCAGCGATGTGCGTCATATGGAAACTTGGAGGGGGGTGGAGTCCATCTGCTCGGACACTGGAGCTATCATAGGGTGATCATTATAGGATCCAAACTCATTAACAATGAACTGGGCAGTGTCACCATCATCAGAATCAACCTCAATACTATCCTCAACGATCAGGTCATCAGCATCAGGATCAAAATCATCAGGACTAGAATGGAGAGGCGCACCAGAATAGGGCAGGGGGACAGAAGGAGAGGGAATATCCGTGACGTCAGAGGAACAAGCTTCTAGAATGGAGAAAGCGTTGAATAAAGGGGTAGAGGATTCAGACTGATAAATGGGCTGGGAGGAAGAAATATGAATGATAGGGCTAGAGAATCCAACAGTAGCGGAGTTATCCTTCATAGGGGGATTAGGGGGATTGGTGGGTAAAGGGGGACTATTATTAATATTAACCGGAAATTTCTCAAACCGTTTTTTATTTCTATTATTTTTTAAAAAGTTTTTATTTTTTGAGATAAAATTATCTTGGGTATTGTTTTGGTATTTTCTACTTGTATTGCTTTTAGAAGGTTCATTATTTATATTGTCTTTAGTAGAAACATGTTTTGAAGAATTTTTCTTATTTGAAACCATAGTAAAATCATCAATATTATCTATTATAGAAGTATCATTAATGGTAGAAATATCCATATTTTTAGCAATAGAAGGATCATTAGTTTTAGTAATGACATGCATACAGACATGTGTTTCGTGACCAAACACTTTACAATGAGAACACATAGGAGGTTTCCATTCATACTCAACTCTAAGCGTATGGGAAGAAAAGTCAAGTGTATCAGGATCTGGGATGCGGATGTTAATTTTGTCCACCCATGAGGGACGAGTTGGGACTTCTAAAAGGACACGAGCATAGACAGCCTTACCCGCCGCATATGTACACATGTTAGCCGTATAAGAGTCCATAGCAAGAGGTTTACCTATTTTAGAAGCAATGTGACTTAGTCCTTCCTCACTCCAAGTCTCATAAGGGATGTCATGAATTTTAATCCATAGAGGAAGTTTGTCATGGTTGTTTTTATGAATGCTAAGTCCGGGTCTCCATTTTTGCATAACAATGGGGGCACTCCTAAATGTCCATGGGCCATGAGTAATAACATGTTTTAGTCCTTGGTCATTGTTAAATTTAAAAAGATAGACACCGTTACCATTTAGCAAAATATCGTCCAGCCCATGTTGAGACCACATCTTAGATGCAAGATAACGAACATCCGAGTAATTCATTTTACATCCAACGAAATAACCACAAATGGTTCGAGCATGAGTCTCACATATCTTATTAACAACATTGATCGGGATGTCTACTGGCACATCAACATCATTACTTAGATTAGGAATGAAACGAAACTTGTCGCTAGAGTGTTTTTTAGGACCACTTAAAATGTTAGCTTGAGAGTTAACAAGCATAGGTAATTTACTAGACCAAGCGTTGTAATTTATGTCTTTTGCTTCCAATTTTCCATTAATTTTATCTTGCTTGTTGGGATTATGTAAATGAACAACCTCGGCTTCGTTACTAATGCTAGCATTAACAAGAATATGATTATCCGGTTTTTTAATTTCATAGATTTTAGTATTAAAAGGCTTATTTTTGTTAGCCCAATGAGTTTTATTATAATAGTTGGGCTTAATTTTGTTAGGTCTATAAGGAAAATATGATTGTTTTTGGTAGCCCAAATGGGATGAACTTTTAGGGAGGCCCAAAAGAGAAGGTAAGTGATCCAATTTGTTGGTGACACTTTGAACACTCGGCACACAAGGATCCGCACCATAAGAAGAAGTTATCGGCAATTGCAAAGTGGGAAAGGACAAGTCAAAAGGGGTATTATGAGGGTCAAGTGTCTCCTTGTCTCCCACTATCCTAGTGTTATCATTGTTATGCCCCACATTACATTGGCTTCTCAAGACACTAGGTTCCGCAAAAAAAGAAGAACTTCTCGGCAATTGTAAAAAGGGAAGGGGCAATTCAAGAGGAGTAGCATGTGAGGCATGTTTGTCCTTGTCTCCCACTAACCTATTGTTATCATTGATGTCTCCCACATTCCCCACTATTTTATCAATTAACCCATATTCTACATTCATAAAGGAAGAATTAGAGTTAACAAAAGAGTGGTTTAGCTTCGTACCTTCAGCAAAAGAGCTTGTAGAGTTCGTGACATTCATGACCGTTGGAGCTTGTCGCACGTTTTCAGCATGTGATGCAGCAACTCCCTCCCGCCTTTTGGTGTTCATCATGTTGGTTATTACCGTTTTATCTCCACTTGCTGCTGTCGAGCCTATGTTGGCCGGAGAAGACAATCCCATAGCTCCTCCATCGGACGTTGAGTAAGGGTGCATGCAATCATGCACTTTAGTAGGTGGTTGAACCATAAGATCCACATCAGATTCATCATCTTTTCCATCTATATTTTTATCATACTCAACCGTACGCATCTTCAGTTCTTTGACCGACATGTTAGCAATCTTATCATGGCACATTCTAACATGGTGAAGGTTGTTTATTCCATGAAAACTATCACCGTTTTCTGTTTTCAGGCTCCAAGTATTAACGTGATCATCTTCATGGCTAGTTTTATCGGAGTCTTCTTCAAGCACTTCATGGACCAAGTTTATCTTACCATATGCATCTAATCCGTCGCTCACTTTAGCATTATTTGATGAGGGAATCACATCAGTGGGGAGTCGTTTTCTTTGAATATTATCCCTTTTGCATTTGTTTCTTCTTGCATCCGTGGCCTCAAATAAGGAAGAAGAATAATTGTTAAATATCGATCCCTTAATATTCCGTAAAGCCATATGTAGTCTTTTCTCTTTCTGATCTTTATTGTACTTGATCTCAATACCATGATCTTCAGAATTGTTTTCTTTAAAAGAAAATATAAAATCTTGTTTTACATTTTCAGCAAACATACTATCATTCAAATTTTGACCATTTTCAGTAGCTAACTCACGAGAATAAGGTTGCTGATCCATCATAACTCCATCATTTGACATTAAAATGGAATCACAACCTGGAGAGTCATCATCCATGGTTAAATTCGACAGAAAGAAACCCAAAAAACACAAAAACTTCTAGAGAGAGAAAAATTCTAGAGAGAGGTTAGAGAGATTGTTTAGGGTTGGTTTTGGGTTTTTTTTATGGTTATAGACCATTATGGAGGGTTACGATGGGTTATGGCCCATAGAAAAGGTTGTGATGGGTTATGGACCATAGAAAGGGTTATGTTGGGTTATGGACCATTACGAAGGACTGTGATGGGTTATGGAGCATTATGAAGGTTTGCATGGGTTATGGACCATTATGAAGGGCTGTTATGGTTATAGACCATTATGGAGGGTTACGATGGGTTATGGCCCATAGAAAAGGTTGTGATGGTTTATGACCCATTAGAAAGGGTTGTGATGGGTTATATACCATTATGAAGGGTTGTATGGGTTATGTACTTTTATGAAGGTTGTGATGGGTTACGATAGGTTATGGCCCATAGAAAAGGTTGTGATGGGTTATGAACCATTAGAGAGGGTTGTAATGGGTTATATACCATTATGAAGGATTGTATGGGTTATGTACTTTTATGAAGGTTGTGATGGGTTATGAACCATTATGAAGGATTATGATGGGTTATAGACCATTATGAAGGGTTGTGATAGGTTATGGTCAAATTTTTTTTTGGGTAAAGAGGGCGGCACCTCTGGCAAATTTTATTAATAAAAAGAATAAATACAATTATGAAGGGTTGTTATGGGTTATGGACCATAGAAACGGTTGTGATGGGTCATGGACCAATATAAAGGGTTGTGATGGTTTATGGACCATTATGAAGGTTATGATGGGTTATGGACCATTATAAAGGGTTGTTATAGGTTATGGACCATTGTGAATGTTGTGATGGGTTATGGATCACTATTAAGGGTTATGATGGGATATAGACTATTATGCGGGGTTTTAATAGGTCATGGTCAATTATGAAGTGTTGTGATGGGTTATAGACCATAGAAAGGGTTATGTTGGGTTATGGACCATTACGAAGGGTTGTGATGGGTTATGGACCATTTTGAAGGTTTGCATGGGTTATGGACCATTATGAAGGGTTGTTATGGTTATAGACCATTATGGAGGGTTACGATGGGTTATGGCCCATAGAAAAGGTTGTAATGGGTTATGGACCATTAGAAAGGGTTGTGATCGATTATGGACTGTTATGAACGGTTGTATGGGTTATGTACTATTATGAAAGTTGTGATGGGTTATGAACCATTATCAAGGACTATGATGGGTTATTGACCATTATGAAGGGTTGTGATAGGTTATGGTCAATTATGAAGGGTTGTTATGGTTTATGGACCATAGAAAGGGTTGTGTTGGGTTATGGACCATTATGAAGGGTTGTGATGGGTTATGCTCAATTATGAACGCTTGTGATGGGTTATGGACCATAGAAAGGGTTGTGTTGGGTTATGGACCATTATGAAGGTTGTGAAGGGTTTTTTTTTGGGTAAAGAGGGCGGCACCTCTGGCAAATTTTATTAATAAAAAGAATAAATACAATATAAGGCTGGGGACTCCCCACCAAAAAACAGAAAATCCATCGGGACAGGCCCCAACGGACAACAAGCTAAACTAGGAACCAAACCAAGAGAAGGAACCATAAGCAAAGAAGAACATAAAGGAAAGCAACCTGCAAAACAAACAAACCATACAAGCCAAAACAAGCAGAGAAAAAAAGAAAGCGCAGAGGGGGAAAATTAAGGGAGGGTCCAAATAGTTTTAGCCAAATCAACATTAGTGCAAGTTTTCAAAGAAAGACTCAGCACTCTACAGCGGATATCATCCTTAGCACAATTCACGACAGCATGATAAGATCTTTTTATTTTTTTAAAAATGCGTAAATTTCTTTCCCGCCAGATGTGGTAGACTGCTCCAGCAAAAACAAGTCTTCTAATGATGGACCAAATGGTCTTGTTTTTATTAAAGGGGTTGAGTTGACTAATGATATCAGACCAGCTATCAGTGGAGAAGAAGAGATTCATGAAATGATGGAGGTCATGCCAAACCAAAGAAGTGAAAGAACATTCAAAGAAGAGATGGGAAAGGGAATCCGGACAATCCCCGCAGAACGCACAAATGAGATTGGAATTAGTGTCCCAAATTTTGATTTTATCATGAGTCTTAAGACGATCTTTAAGAGCAACCCAAAGAATGAAAGCATGTCTGGGGATGTTCTGGGAGAACCAAACAAGATGAAACCAAATGACCGGTTGGTGATAAGGGCGAATAGACTACCACACAAATCGAACAGAGAAAGGAGAGAGTTGACCGTCTCTAGATCTCCAAAGGAGTTTATCAGGGACGGACGTGGAAATAGTAGGAGGGTTATGAGAAATAAGAGCACCATGGGAATCCCTCCAACACTGAGGGCGAATACAAGATCCGTTAAGAACCAGGTCAGCAACCTTAGTATCAGTAGTGAAACCCGCATCATGGATGTCACGGACAGACAAGAATTTAGAAAGAGGGCCCGCAGGGTGCCAGTTATCGAACCAAGCAGAAGTAGAACATCCATCACCTATTTAGGAAACTATATACGCCCTTATCTTATCCCGCATATCCAGGATGTTACGCCAGGCAAATCCAGTACCGTATTTTTTGGGGGCATCCCAAAAATTACGGCCACATAAACGGTATGAGTGGATCCACTTAACCCATAGTGACTCTTTCTTGGAAAGAAGTCTCCAAACATGGGAAGCCATAAGTGCAACATTCCAGATAGCAAGATTACGAATGCCAAGACCACCATTTTCCTTAGGAAGGCATACAGTTTTCCAGGAGACTTTAGCTTTACCACCCTTCAACTCACCATGGCACCAGAGGAAACCTCTCATGAGCTTCTCAATATCGTTAGAGATAGATTTAGGAAGAATAAAGACAGAAGCCCAATAGATTTGAGTAGAAGAAAGGACAGAGAGGATGAGCTGGAGACGACCAGCAAAGGAAAGAGACTTGTTTTTCCAGTCATTAATCCTGCATTTGACTTTGTCAACAAGGCCTTTACAGTCTTTGTGGGCAAGACGGGTGGTGATAAGAGGAACGCCAAGGTATCGGACAGGGAAAGAGCCCTCAGGAAACTTAACAATAAGGTCAATGGCAGCCCTGGTCCTCTCACCAACATTACAGTAGAAGGCTTCACTCTTCGTAGTATTAGGATGGAGGCCAGAAATCCCAGAGTTGTGATGGGTTGTGGACCATTGGTTATGGACCATTATAAAGGGTTGTGATGGGTTATGGATCATTATGAAGGTTGTGATTTGTTATGGACCACTATGAAGGGTTATGATGGGTTATGGACCATTATGAGGGGTTTTGATAGGTTATGGTCAATTATGAAGAGTTGCGATGGATTATGGACCATAGGAGGGGTTGTGTTGGGTTATCGACCATTAAGAAGGGTTATGATGGGTTATGGACCATTATGAAGGGTTGTGATGGGTTGTGGACCATGATGAAGGTTTGTATGGGTTATGGACAATTATGAAGTGTTTTTATGGTTATGGACCATTACGAAGGGTTACGATGGGTTATGGACGATTATGAATTGTTGTGCTGGGTTATAGTTAATTATGAAGGGTTATGATAGGTTATGGACCATAGAAAGGGTTATGCTGGGTTATGGACCATATGAAGGGTTGTGATGGGTTATGATCATTTATAAAGGATTGTGATGGGTTATGGTCAATTATAAAGGGTTGTGATGGGTTATGGACTGTAATGAATGTTTGTATGGGTTATGGACCATTATGAAGGGTTGTTATGGTTATGGACCATTATGCAGGGTTGTGACGGGTTATGGAACGTAGAAAGGGTTGTGATGGGTTATGGACCATTAGAAAGGGTTGTGATGGGTTATTGACCATTATGAAGGGTTGTATGGGTTATGTACTATTACAAAGGTTGTGATGGGTTATGAACCATTATCAACGATTATGATGGGTTATTGACCATTATGAAGGGTTGTGATAGGTTATGGTCAATTATGAAGGGTTGTCATAGGTTATGGACCTTAGAAAGGGTTGTATTAGGTTATGAACCAATGAAGGGTTGTGATGGGTTATGCTCAATTATAAAGGGTTATGGACCATTATAAAGGGTTGTGATGGGTTATGGACCATTATGAAGCTTGTGATGGGTTATGAAGCACTATAAAGGGTTGTGATGGGTTATTGACCATTATGATGGTTGAGATGGGTTATCGACCACTATGAAGGGTTGTCAATCATTTTGAGGGGTATTCATAGGTTATGGTCAATTATGAGGAGTTGTGATGGGTTATGGACCATAGAAAGGTTAGTGTTGGGTTATGGACCATTATGAAGGGTTGTGATGGGTTTTGGACCATTATGAAGGGTTGCGATGGGTTATAGACGATTATGAAGTGTTGTGCTAGGTTATAGTTAATTATGAAGGGTTGTGATGGGTTATGGACCATAGAAAGGGTTATGCTGGGTTACGGACCATAGGAAGGGTTGTGATGGGTTATGGTCAATTATGAAGGATTGTGATGGGTTATGGTCAATTATGAATGGTTGTGATGGGTTATGGACTGTTATGAAGGTTTGTATGGGTTATGGACCATTATGAAGGGTTGTTATGGTTATGGACCATTATGCAAGGTTGCGATGGGTTATATACCGTAGAAAGGGTTGTGATGGGTTATGGACCATTAGAAAGGGTTGTGATGGGTTATTGACCATTATGAAGGGTTGTTTGGGTTATGTACTATTATAAAGGTTGTGATGGGTTATGAACCATTATCAAGGATTCTGATGGGTTATTGACCATTATGAGGGGTTGTGATAGGTTATGGTTAATTATGAAGGGTTGTTA
The DNA here is from genome assembly GCA_023525715.1 of Cichorium intybus. Taxonomy (NCBI): domain Eukaryota; kingdom Viridiplantae; phylum Streptophyta; class Magnoliopsida; order Asterales; family Asteraceae; genus Cichorium; species Cichorium intybus. Next base: position 79,990,305 of record CM042012.1, on the reverse strand, counting down.
TGTGTTATGGACCATAGAAAGGGTTGTATTAGGTTATGAACCATTATGAAGGGTTGTGATGGGTTCTGCTCAATTATGAAGGGTTATGGACCATTATAAAGGGTTGTGATGGGTTATGGACGATTATGAAGGTTGTGATTGGTTATGAACCATTATAAAGGGTTGTGATAGGTTATGGACCATTATGATGGTTGTGATGGGTTATGGACCACTATGAAGGGTTATGATGGGTTTTGGACCATTATGAGTGGTATTCAGAGGTTATGGTCAATTATGAAGAGTTGTGATGGGTTATGGACCATAGAAAGGGTAGTATTGGGTTATGGACCATTATGAAGGGTTTTGATGGGTTTTAGACCATTATGAAGGGTTGTGATGGGTTATGGACCATGATGAAGGTTTGTATGGGTTATGAACAATTATGAAGGTTTGTTATGGTTAAGGACCATTATGCAGGGTTGCATGGGTTATGGACCATTATGAAGTGTTGTGATGGGTAATTATTAATTATGAAGAGTTGTGATGGGTTATGGTCCATATAAAGGGATGTGCTATGTTATGGACCATAAGAAGGATTGTGATGGGTTATGGTCTGAAGGGTTGTGATGGGTTAAGGTTAATTATGAAGGGTTGTGATGGGTTATGGATAGTTATGAAGGTTTGTATGGGTTATGGACTATTATAAAGGGTTGTTATGGTTATGGACCATTATGTAGGGTTGCGATTGGTTTCTACCAAAGAAAGGGTTGTGATGGGTTATGGACCGTTATGAAGGGTTATATGGGTTATGTACTATTATGAAGGTTCTGATGGGTTATGAACCATAACCATTATGAAGGATTATGATGGGTTATTGACCATTATGAAGGGTTGTGATAGTTTATGGTCAATTATGAAGGGTTGTTATGGGTTATGGACCATAGGAAAGGTTGTGTTGGGTTATGGACACTTATGAATGATTGTGATGGGTTATGCTCAATTATGAAGGGTTGTGATGGGTTATGGACCATTATAAAGGGTTGTGATGGGTTATCGACCATTATGAAGTTTGTGACGGGTTATGGACCATTATAAAGGGTTGCGATGGGTTATGGACCATTATGAAGGTTATCATGGGTTATGGACCACTATGAATGGTTATGATGGGTTATGGACCATTGTGAGGGGTTGTGATATGTTATGGTCAATTATGAAGAGTTGTGATTGGTTATGGTGTTGGAAATCCATGTTCATTTCATAGGTTTTAAAAACTTGAAGTTGCAACGGAAGCTTAAAAGATGAACACGAATTCCATTCCAAGAGGATCATGCTACATGCATGTAGAGATAAAATGAAAAACAAACATAGTTAAAGTTCAAGATCATAACCTTTGTTCTTGGAGTTTATTTGGACGACTTGTATATGGCTAGGAACCAAAATAGATTCCCTCTATAGTTGATCCACCCACAAGTTGAACAAAACCAAGGATGCTAGTCCTTATGCTTGTAAAATCCAACTCTTCCAATGCTCGATGTAAAATCCGATTTTTGCCAAGAGTTGGAGAGGTTTTGAGAGAGTTTCTAGACTTAGAAAATCAACTACATGCTAATAAAACACAAAATTATGAATGAAACATCTCGTCACATATATCACATAATAATTTTTGTTTACATAGTTTCATATTCATAAAACACTAAACACAAATCAAATCCATTCATTAGAAAAACGAAGTCCTATACCCTTAGCGTGACTTTCATGCTTAGCTTGGGGTAAAGGCTTCGTGAATGGGTCTGCCAAATTCTGATCTGTATGAACCTTGTGAATACTTATTTCACCATTCTTAACTTCATGTCGTATGTAGTTATACCTTCGGTGAATGTGCTTGGTCTTTTGATGCGATCTAGGTTCCTTTGCGTGAGCTATAGCAGCTAGATTGTCACAGAAGATTTCTATAGGGTCCCGAATGGAAGGAACAACCCCTAGATCTTCAATGAACTTTCTCATCCAGACAGCTTCTTGAGCAGCTTCCGAAGCAGCAACATATTCTGATTCTGTAGTGGATTGTGCAATCACTTCTTGTTTGGAACTCTTCCAAGACACGGCTCCTCCATTTAAAATAAAGACATACCCAGATTCAGATCTCGAATCGTCCCTATCTGTTTGGAAGCTTGCGTCAGTTTAATCTTTTACCTTTAAGCTTTCTTCCAAACCACCGTAAACTAAGAACATGTCTTTAGTTCTTCTCAAGTACTTAAGAATGTTCTTTACAGCAGTCCAGTGGGCTTCACCTGGATTCTGTTGGTACCTACTGGTCATGCTTAAGGCACATGAGACGTCGGGCCTAGTGCATAACATGGCATACATGATGGACCCAATTGCCGAAGCATATGGGACATGTTTCATCCTTTCAAGTTCAGTCCTAGTGCTTGGGCACTGAGACTTACTTAGGATGGTGCCATGCGGTATTGGCAAGAATCCTCTTTTGGAGTCTTGCATCTTGAACCTTTTCAAGATTTTATCAATATATACACTTTGGCTTAGACCAATAAGTCTCTTAGATCTATCTCTATAGATCTTTATGCCTAATACATAAGCAGCTTTTCCTAAGTCCTTCATTGAGAAACAGTTCTCAAGGAACGTCTTGACACCTTTTAAGGTTGGGATGTCATTTCCAAATAAAAGTATGTCATCTACATATAATACTAGGAATATGACTATGCTCCCACTAGCTTTCTTGTAAACACAGGAGTCATCCTCATTTTTTATGAATCCAAAATTTGCAATCTTTTCATCAAAACGGATGTTCCATGTTCGAGACGCTTGCTTCAATCCATAGATAGATCTTTTAAGCTTGCACACTTTGTTTGGATGCTTGGGATCGACAAAACCTTCAGGTTCATCCATATAGACATCTTCCAATAAGTGTCCATTAAGGAAAGCGGTCTTGACATCCATTTGCCATATCTCATAATCATAGTACGCGGCTATGGCAAAAAGTATCCTAATCGACTTGATCATTGCCACTGGTGAAAAGGTCTCATCATAGTCAATACCATGAGTTTGTGAGTATCCTTTAGCGACAAGTCTTGCCTTAAAAGTGTGAACATTTCCATCCACGTCGGTTTTCCTCTTGAAAACCCACTTGTTCCCAACAGTCTTACAATTGGTGGGAAGATTAACCAAGTCCCATACTTGGTTATCGTGCATGGATTGCATCTCAGTGTTCATGGCTTCAAGCCATTTATCAGATTCAGGATCTGACATTGCAGTCTGGTAGTTGACGGGTTCATCAGAATCTATCGTATAACATTCCTCTTCCATCATTAGGTAACCATACCTTTCAGGTTCAAATCGAACCCTACCAGATCTGCGAACATCTTGTGTTACAATTTGTTCCTGATCAATTGTTTGTTCAGGTTCAACAATTTCTTGTTGAATGCTAGATCCAATTTCTTGTGTATCAGGTTGTGGTTCTTGAAGTTCTTCAAGTTCCACAAACCTCCCACTAGCCTCTTCCGTCAGAAAATTGTTTTCTAGGAATTCAGCTTTTCGAGAAATAAATATCTTATTCTCTATGGGATTGTAGAAGTAGTACCCAAGACAATCTTTCGGATACCCTACAAAGATACACTTAGTTGAACGGGGTTCTAGTTTGTTTGAAGCTTCTTGTCTAACATAAGCTTCACAACCCCATACTTTGACATAGGATAAAGATGGAACCCTTCCATGCCATATCTCATAAGGCGTTTTATCTACCTTCTTAGTAGGTGCCATGTTTAGGAGACGAGCAGCTGTTTGTAAAGCATAACCCCAAAATGATAAAGGTAGAGTACTTCTACTCATCATGGATCGAACCATATCCAATAGTGTTCGGTTCCGCCTTTCAGATACACCATTATGTTGTGGTGTTCCGGGTGGAGTAAGTTGTGAAACAATTCCACAAGTCTTAAGATGATCCATAAAGTTTGTAGTTAAGTACTCACCTCCTCTATCAGAACGTAGAACTTTAATTGTTTTGTTGAGTTGATTTTCCACTTCACTTTGAAACGTTTTGAACATTTCAAATGCCTCATGTTTATGTTTAATCAAATAAACATATCCAAATCGACTTAAGTCATCAGTGAAGGTGATGAAATATCTTTCACCATATCTAGTCATTGGCTTGAAAGGACCAAATACATCGGTATGTATGATTCCTAACAAGTCCTTTGCCCTCTCATTGGTTCCCGAGAAAGGAGCTTTGGTCATCTTGCCATGTAAACAAGATTCACATATATCAAATGAGTCATTCTCATTTGCCTTCAAAAGTCCACTCTTTTGAAGTTGGGATATGCGTTTCTTGTTTATATGCCCAAGGCGACAATGCCATAGATAGGTTTGACTCAAATCACATTTGGGTCTCTTGGTGAAAGTGTGGTATAAAGAGCCATGGTTAGTCTTTTCATCAAGATTTACTTCATAAATTCCATTTAAAGGCCTAGCCTCAAAATAGAACACATTATTTTTGTAAACACAAATGTCATCATTCATAAAGCAAAGATCAAATCCACATTGTCTCAACTTAGCAACCGAAATAATATTCCTAGTCAAGCTAGGAACATAATAAACATTCAACAATGTCAAATACAAGCCACTAGGTAGTAATAAATCAAAACTTCCAATTGAATCCACCGCAACCCTTGCACTGTTTCCAACCCGGAGTACTACCTCGTTTGCCTTCAGTCGCCTACTCTTTTTGAACCCCTGCAACATATTACAAATGTGAGTTCCACAACCAGTATCAAATACCCATGTGTTAGGAGATAAATTATAAAGTTCTAGGTCTATCACATAGATACCTGAAGTGCCCTCACTGGCCTTCTTCTTCTTCAACTCCGCAAGATAGGTAGGGCAATTTCTCTTCCAATGCCCAACTTTGCCACATTCGAAGCACGCGTCTTCTTTGGCAACCTTTGCCTTCTTCTTGGGCGGACGGGATGGTTGGACAACTTTCTTGCCCTTTCCTTTCACAACCTTTGCCTTTCCCTTTCCCTTGGAGTTGGTGGGGTGTTCGGGTCTAGTCCTCTTTGTACCACCTTCCTTGATCATGAGAACTTGAGTGGTTTTCTTAGGCAGATTCTTTTCTGCGGTAATTAGCATCCCATGCAATTCCGGGATAGTCTTGTTCAAACCATTCATGTTATAATTCATGACGAAGGGATCAAAAGACTTTGTCAAGGAGTTAAGGATCATATCCGTTGCTAGCTCTTCGGGCATCACAACTCCAAGACGTGCCAAATGATCAATGTGACTCTTCATTTTGAGCACATAAGAGCTAACCGACTGTCCATCCTCCATCTTGCAAGCATGGAAAGCCCGAACAGTTTCGAACCTTTCCGTTCTTGCAAGTTGTTGGAACATTTCCTTCAATTGATTAATCATGTCATAGGCCGAATGATTCTCCAAATCCTTCTGAAGGTCAGGAATCATGGTTGCCAACATTAGACATGATGCATCAATGGAGTCATCCATCTTTTTAAGCCATGCATCGTGTGCGGGCTTAGGAATGGCAGGGGGCTCTTCAGGAAGTGGTTCATTGAGAACATATTCTTTCTTTTCCTGTTTGAGAACTATTCTCACACTACGGTACCAATCCAAGAAGTTGGTATGGTTGAGTTTTTCTCCCTCAAGGAGAGACCGTAGTGATGTTTTGTTTGGAGCCGGGTTTGTTGTGTTTGGTGCCATCTACAAAATTTTAACAAGGTTCAATTTAGTAATTTATGATATTAAGTCCTTAATAATTAATATCCTTTCTTGTTTCATCAACTTTAATTGATTAAGGTCTAGAATCCAAGTTGCAATACAAACAAGCGGTTAGGTATCCTTTATACAGCCTATTCGAATCAACAAGGTAGGTAACGGTTTACCAATTATATCCAAATACAATTTCTAGAGGTATGGGATCCGATTATAACATTTATAAGTTTGGCATGTTTGATCCTATCTATGCCTTGGATTTCTAATGCTTAGGTGACCTTTATCACAAAAGATTTCCAAACAAATCATCCCACTTAAACAAACGTGTAGTTTTGACAACTATTAACGGTTAGGTGTCCTTTATTCCATCAATATTGCAAAACTACCTCTTGTATCACAAGAAGACTCCAAGTGGTTAGGTAACCTTTATCCCACAAGGATATTCAAGCGATACATGAGTGTCTTTAAGAGGGACGGTATTGATTTGTATTTCGAAAGGGATTTGAATGTGTTACAATTCTAATTTTGAAAACATATGGTATCATGTAGATTGCATGCATCCAATGAACATGGTACCATTTAAAATCTTATTTTGTTTAATTGGTTCTTTAATCATAAAATCTCAATTTTATTGATTCTTTATTTGTGGTCAAGATTACAATTAATATCCAATATTAAGCTTGAGTTTGATCACATACATGAGAACCAATTTTAATCCTAAATAATTACAATTATTACTTAGGGTTGGAGTTTGTAAGAATTCATAAAATCTCCATTTTATTTGTTTCAATTATTTTCAAAACTTGACTTTATAAGTTTTATAACAAAACCCATTTTTAATAAAACCTATTGTATTACATCTTATGTTTTATATGTCAATTTGAAAAATTACAAACTCCTTGATGATTATGTTTAATTATCTAGGTTGTCTAGCATGCAAAATCTTATTTTCATCCACAACATAAAATAACAAAACATTCAATAATCACAAGCATGCTTGGGTGCATAAACACAAGCCATCTATTTTGATATTTCATGTGAGCCATACATGAAATATCAAGTCCAAACCTAGGGACAAAAAGGTGACAAAAACTCAACCAAATGATCTTCGATTTGGCTACAATTTTGCCAAGCTTCTTATATCATCAAATGACACTTGAACCACCATTTCTTGACACCATGGCATGAGCTATTTATTTTTTATATGCCCAAAACAGATCCGACAGATAGCAGCCCCAAACAGGAGGTTTTTGCATTTTCTTCACTTCATTCTTGGTCATTTTCATGCTTATACTTGTCAAAACTTAATGTATATACTAGATATTAAAGTTACTAACAAGTATAGCATCAAAACACCAAGATATGAATTTTTAAAACCCTCCTTATTTGGTTCGAAATTGGACAGTAGGAAACCAGGAAATTTGATGCCAAAAATCCTTGTGTTGCTTCTCTTGGTTCTTGCTCTTGCTCCTTTTCTTGTTATATTTTGTGAAAGATATAAAATACTACTATTCTAATACTTACAAAATGAATAAAAGAAGGAAATAACTAATTATTTATTACAAACCATTTGAATAAAAGAATAGATTACAACCAAATTGAATTTAAACACAAAACATGCAACACATGGTCCTTGGCTTGTTTATGCACCATTTTATCACATAAAATCATAAGAAAATCAACACTTTGTTTTTCTAAGGCAACAATTATGTAACCAAATGCATGCAAACATTAAATTTAGTTGGTTACATAAAATCATAGAATAATATACTTGCATGTTGCCAAAGAAGCCATGCATGAACATTGCATTCAAGAAGATGAACATTCATGGCTTCCAAAAACCAAGTTTATCCAAATAAACTTATTATCTAAACATGCAATATAGCCATGGCTCTGATACCAATTGTTGGAAATCCATGTTCATTTCATAGGTTTCAAAAACTTGAAGTTGCAACGGAAGCTTAAAAGATGAACACGAATTCCATTCCAAGAGGATCATGCTACATGCATGTAGAGATAAAATGAAAAACAAACATAGTTAAAGTTCAAGATCATAACCTTTGTTCTTGGAGTTTATTTGGACGACTTGTATATGGCTAGGAACCAAAATAGATTCCCTCTATAGTTGATCCACCCACAAGTTGAACAAAACCAAGGATGCTAGTCCTTATGCTTGTAAAATCCAACTCTTCCAATGCTCGATGTAAAATCCGATTTTTGCCAAGAGTTGGAGAGGTTTTGAGAGAGTTTCTAGACTTAGAAAATCAACTACAATGTGTGAAAAAGGTGCAAGAGTCGGACTCAAAGATGATCACAAAGAATAGCATGTATGCCATCATTTTATGTGCACCAACTTCACCAAAAGCATGGTCAATACTTGGGAAACCAAGGAAATATTCCATGCATTGTCTAGGCATGTCTACACACCCACCTTGGGGTGTGTGGGACGTCCATGGGGTGGAGGAAAAAGAAGATTCCATCTTTTATTTTATTATTTATAAGCTTATAGATTTCAAAGTTTATAATTTATAAACTTTCATCTTATAAAACTAATTCCACCACATTATCCATATAAAATACATATATATACCAATATATATATATATATATATATATATATATATATATATATATATATAGCATTTATATTTTTCATATACATATATATATATATATATATATATATATATATATATATATATATATATATATATATATATATATATATATATATATATATATATATATATATATATAGCATTTATATTTTTCATATACATATATTTACATGTTCATATATATGTATATATATAATTCCATAATTATATAAATACATATTGATACATAAAACATTTAGTATAATGTGGAGCATGTATATAAATATATATTGAAAAATATAAATCCATGGACTTATTATGTGTATATCATTTACTAAATAAATGATATAAGTATATTAAACTCTCATATTTATTCATCTCATATGAATTAAGTGTTGAAACAATTATTATTTCACTAAACAATAATTCTTCCAAATTAATTTGCAAGCATATTATCATTTGATTAAGAATCATAATTCAACATCAAAATGATATAATTGGTATCAAACTTGTTATTGGTGTGACCCTATAGGATCATATATTATTAGCAATATCATTTTATGATCATCCTTGGGCATATAGAACTAACATATGGACCATAGAAAGGGTTGTGTTGGGTTTTGGACCATTATGAAGGGTGTGAAAGGTTATGGACCATTATGAAGGTTTGTATGGGTTATGGACCATTATGAATGGTTGTAATGATTATGGACCATTATGCAGGGTTGCGATGGGTTATGGACCATAGAAAGGGTTTTAATGGGTTATGGACCATTAGAAAGGGTTGTGATGGGTTATGGACCGTTATGAAGGGTTGTTTGGGTTATGGACCATAGAAAGGGTTGTGTTGGGTTTTGGACCATTATGAAGGGTGTGAAAGGTTATGGACCATTATGAAGGTTTGTATGGGTTATGGACCATTATGAATGGTTGTTATGATTATGGACCATTATGCAGGGTTGCGATGGGTTATGGACCATAGAAAGGGTTTTAATGGGTTATGGACCATTAGAAAGGGTTGTGATGGGTTATGGACCGTTATGAAGGGTTGTTTGGGTTATGTACTTTTATGAAGGTTGTGATGGGTTATGAACCATTATGAAGGATTATGATGGGTTATTGACCATTATGAAGGGTTGTGATAGGTTATGGTCAATTATGAAGGGTTGTTATGTGTTTTGGATCATAGAAATGGTTGTGATGGGTTATGGACCATTATAAAGGATTGTGATCGCTTATGGAACATTATGAAGGTTGTGATGGGTTATGGACCATTACAAAGGGTTGTGATGGGTTATGGACCATTATTAAGGTTGTGATGGGTTAAGGACCACTATTAAGGGTTATGATGCGATATGGACTATTATGAGGGGTTTTGATAGGTTATGGTCAATTATGAAGAGTTGTGATGGGTTATGGACCAAATAAAGGGTTATGTTGGGTTATGGAGCATTACGAAGTGTTGTGATGGGTTATGGACCATTATGATGGTTTGCATGGGTTATGGACCAATATGAAGGGTTGTTATGGTCATAGACCATTATGGAGGGTTATGATGGGTTATGGGCCATAGAAAAGGTTGTGATGGGTTATGTACCATTAGAAAGGGTTGTGATGGATTATGGACCGTTATGAAGGGTTGTAAGGGATATGTACTATTATGAAAGTTGTGATGGTTTATGAACCATTATCAAGGACTATGATGAGTTATTGACCATTATGAAGGGTTGTGATAGGTTATCGTCAATTATGAAGGGTTGTTATGGGTTATGGACCATAGAAAGGGTTGTGTTGGGTTATGGACCATTATGAAGGGTTGTGATGGGTTATGCTCTATTATGAAGGCTTGTGATGGGTTATGGACCATTATAAAGCGTTGTGACGGGTTATGGACCATTACAAAGGTTGTGAAGCGTTATGGACCATTATAAAGGGTTGTGATGGGTTATGGATCATTATGAAGGTTGTGATGGGTTATGGACCACTATGAAGGGTTATGATGGGTTATGGACCATTATGAGGTGTTTTGATAGGTTATGGTCAATTATGAAGAGTTGTGATGGATTATGGACCATAGGAGGGGTTGTGTTTGGTTATCGACCATTATGTAGGATTGTGATGGGTTATGAACCATTATGAAGGGTTGTGATGGGTAATAGACCATGATGAAGGTTTGTATGGGTTATGGACAATTATGAAGTGTTGTTTATGTTATGGACCATTATGAAAGGTTGTGATGGGTTATGGACGATTATGAAGTGTTGTGCTGGGTTATAGTTAATTATGAAGAGTTGTGATGGGTTATGGACCATAGAAAGGGTTATACTGGGTTATGGACCATAGGAAGGGTTGTGATGGGTTATGATAAATTATGAAGGATTGTGATGGGTTATGGTCAATTATGAAGGGTTGTGATGGGTTATGGACTGTTATGAAGGTTTGTATGGGTTATGTACCATTATGAAGGGTTGCTATGGTTATGGACCATTATACGCGGTTGCGATGGGTTATGGACCGTAGAAAGGGTTGTGATGGGTTATGGACCATTAGAAAGGGTTGTGATGGGTTATTTCCATTATGAAGGGTTGTATGGGTTATGTACTATTATAAAGGTTGTGATGGGTTATGAACCATTATCAAGGATTATGATGGGTTATTGACCATTATGAGGGGTTGTGATAGGTTATGGTCAATTATGAAGGGTTGTTATGGGTTATGGACCATAGAAAGGGTTGTATTAGGTTATGAACCATTATGAAGGGTTGTGATGGGTTATGCTCAATTATGAAGGGTTATGGACCATTATAAAGGGTTGTGATGGGTTATGGACCATTATGAAGGTTGTGATGGGTTATGAACCATTATAAAGGGTTGTGATGGGTTATGGACCATTATGATGGTTGTGATGGGTTATCGACCACTATGAAGGGTTATGATGGGTTATGGACCATTATGAGGGGTATTCATATGTTATGGTCAATTATAAAGAGTTGTGATGGGTTATGGACCACAGAAAGGGTAGTATTGGGTTATGGACCATTATGAAGGGTTGTGATGGGTTTTGGACCATTATGAAGGGTTGGGATGGGTTATAGACGATTATGAAGTGTTGTTTTGGGTTATAGTTAAATATGAAGGGTTGTGAAGGGTTATGGACCATAGAAAGGGTTATGCTGGGTTATGGACCATAGGAAGGGTTGTGATGGGTTACGGTCAATTATGAAGGATTGTGATGGGTTATGGTCAATTCTGAAGGGTTGTGATGAGTTATGGACTGTTATGAAGGTTTATATGGGTTATGGACCATTTTTTTTGGGTAAAGAGGGCGGCACCTCTGGCAAAGTTTATTAATAAAAAGAATAAATACAATATAAGGCTGGGGACTCCCCACTAAAAAACAGAAAATCCATCGGGACATGCCCCAACGGACAACAAGCTAAACTAGGAACCAATCCAAGAGAAGGGACCATAAGCAAAGAAGAACATAAAGGAAAGTAACCTGCAAAACAAACAAACCATACAAGCCAAAACAAGCATAGAAAAAAAGAAAGCGCAGAGGGGGAAAATTAAGGGAGGGTCCAAATAGTTTTAGCCAAATCAACATTAGTGCAAGTTTTCAAAGAAAGACTCAGCAGTCTACAGCGGATATCATCCTTAACACAATTCACGACAGCATGATGAGATCTTTTTATTTTTTTAAAAATGCGTAAATTTCTTTCCCGCCAGATGTGGTAGACTGTTCCAGCAAAAACAAGTCTTCTAATGATGGACCAAATGGTCTTGTTTTTATTAAAGGGGTTGAGTTGACTAATGATATCAGACCAGCTATCAGTGGAGAAGGAGAGATTCATGACATGATGGAGGTCATGCCAAACCAAAGAAGTGAAAGAACATTCAAAGAAGATATGGGAAAGGGAATCCGGACAATCCCCGCAGAACGCACAAATGAGATTGGAATTAGTGTCCCAAATTTTGATTTTATCATGAGTCTTAAGACGATCTTTAAGAGCAACCCAAAGAATGAATGCATGTCTGGGGATGTTCTGGGAGAACCAAACAAGAAGAAACCAAATGACCGGTTGGTGATAAGGGCGAATAGACTGCCACACAGATCGAACAGAGAAAGGAGAGAGTTGACCGTCTCTAGATCTCCAAAGGAGTTTATCAGGGACGGACGTGGAAATAGTAGGAGGGTTATGAGAAAGAAGAGCACCATGGGAATCCCTCCAACACTGAGGGCGAACCCAAGATCCGTTAAGAACCAGGTCAGCAACCTTAGTATCAGTAGTGAAACCCGCATCATGGATGTCACGGACAGACAAGAATTTAGAAAGAGGGCCTGCAGGGTGCCAGTTATCGAACCAAGCAGAAGTAGAGCATCCATCACCTATCTGGGAAACTATATACTCCCTTATCTTATCCCGCATATCCAGGATGTTACGCCAGGCAAATCCAGTACCGTATTTTTTGGGGGCATCCCAAAAGTTACGTCCACATAAACGGTATGAGTGGATCCACTTAACCCATAATGACTCTTTCTTGGAAAGAAGTCTCCAAACATGGGAAGCCATAAATAAGTGCAACATTCCAGATAGCAAGAGTACGAATGCCAAGACCACCATGTTCCTTAGGAAGGCATACAGTTTTCCAGGAGACTTTAGCTTTACCACGCTTCAACTCACCATGGCCCCAGAGGAAACCTCTCATGAGCTTCTCAATATCGTTAGAGATAGATTTAGGAAGAATAAAGACACAAGCCCAATAGATTTGAGTAGAAGAAAGGACAGAGAGGATGAGCTGGAGACGACCAGCAAAGGAAAGAGACTTGTTTTTCCAGTCATTAATCCTGCATTTGACTTTGTCAACAAGGCCTTTACAGTCTTTGTGGGCAAGACGGGTGGTGATAAGAGGAACGCCAAGGTATCGGACAGGGAAAGAGCCCTCAGGAAACTTAACAATAAGGTCAGTGGCAGCCCTGGTCCTCTCACCAACATTACAGTAGAAGGCTTCAGTCTTCATAGTATTGGGATGGAGGCCAGAAATCCTAGAGAATTCGTCAAGAGAATCACATAAGAGTTTAACCGAAGAGCTATCACCATGGCAGAAGAGAAGGAGATCGTCGGCAAAGCAGAGATGGGTGATATTTTGATCATCACATTGTCTGTGGAATTTAAAAGAATCAGAATCATGGATGTTTCTCTTGATCATAAGGTTAAGCACTTCCATGACAAGAGTGAAGAGATAAGGAGAGAGGGGGTCACCCTGCCGAATGCCCCTTTTACCGTCGAAATAACCATGAGTATTCCCATTGATACTTACAGAGTAAGTAACCGTGGAAACACATGTCATGATCCAGTCAATCATACGATCGGGGAATCCAAACCCAAACAAGATGGTCAGCAGAAACGTCCAGTCAACGGTGTCGTAGGCTTTTTGAATATCAACCTTAAAAGCACACCTAGGAGGACCACAATGACGATGATAATCACGCATGAGTTCGTGGACAAGAAGGACGTTGTCGGTGATCAAACGACCAGGGATGAAAGCAGACTGGTTTTCATCAACCAGAGAAGAAAGATGGTTTTTGATACGATCCGCAATAAGCTTGCTGATACATTTGTAAACAACGTTACAACAAGCTATAGGGCAGAAATCAGTGACTTTGGAGGGGGAATCAACTTTAGGGATAGCGCAAGGATGGTGCTGTTGAAGGACTTAAGAAGTTTGCCAGAATAGAAGAATTCCTTAACAGCCATACAGAAATCAGGACCCACAATATCCCAAGCCGACTTGAAGAACTTAGCAGAGAACCATCAGAACCAGGAGCTTTATCATCACCCATCTGGAACAGGACACACTTAACCTCCGCGTCAGTAACAGGAGTAAGCATGGCGGCAGACTGGAGAGGGGAGAGCTTATTAGAGAAGAGGGAAGAAGGATCACGAATAGCAGTGGAAGGCTGAGCAGAACCCAAGAAGGCTTGAAAGTGAGAAACAAAAAGATTAGGAAGATCGTTCCCCGAGATCCAGTTACCTTGAGCATCCTGGATAGAATTAATATGATTGCGAGATTTACGACTTTTAACCGCTTTGTGGAAAAAAGCCGAATTTTTATCACCCTCACGCAGCCAGTTAACCTTAGCCTTTTGTTTCAGGAACCTCTATTCATCCAGGCTAGCCTCGTTATAAGCGAGGAGATACCTGCATTGTTCTTCACGAAGATCCTTATTGAAAGGATCCCGATCCAAAGCAATCTGAACTCTATCCAGCTCATTACGAAGAGAGATAACCTTAGAAAAGAGGTTTCCCTGGTTGCGAAGCATCTTACGTATCGGCACTTTAAGATTTTTAAGGTTTTTGAAAACCTTATACATCCGATATCCAGTGATATTGGGGTTCCAAGAGGAGGCAACAATCTGCTTGAAATCGTTCTTATAAGTCAAGAAATTAGGGAACTTGAAAGGCTTAGGCTGGAAAGGGGCACGATGGGGGAGAGAAAGCACACCAGGAGTATGATCGGACGAACGGTAAGGGAGAAAATTGACAGTAGAGGAGGGGAAAGAAGCAACGAAGTGAGTATTTCCCATGACACGATCGATCTTCTTGAGGATGCCACCCGAACCATTAGGAGACTTGGTCCATGTGTAGAAGAGACCTTTATAGTTAAGATCCTCCATTTCCATCAGATTGACACAGTCCCTGAAGTCCTCCATGGCACGAGAAATCCCAGACGACCCGGAGGTGCTATCTTTGATATCAAGAGCAACATTGAAATCACCCAAAAGAATCCAAGGGGTATCTCTAACCACATTATTATGTACCGCAAGAGAATGCCAGAGAGAACGACGCATCATGTGATCATTATGAGCATAGACGAAGGAGCAGAAAAAGGATTTATTAGAATCACGAATATTAACTTTGAAATGCATAACCTGATCATTTAAGTCGATAAGCATCATATCAATGGCCATTGGATCCCAGGCAACCACGATTCTAGTCCCTCTAGGGGAGAAGAGACCGTTGGACGACCACGACCAAGAGCCAAAAGTACGACTACAGATAAGAGGGAGGTTAGGGAAGGAAGCACGAGTCTCAAGAGAAGCACAAATATGAAGATTTTGATCGCGGATAAGATCTCTCAAGGCTCTTTGATGAGAAGGCTTACAGAGACCGCGAGTATTCCATGCAGCGATGTGCGTCATATGGAAACTTGGAGGGGGTGGAGTCCATCTGCTCGGACACCTGAGTTATCATAAGTTGATCAGATTGTGGTCCATTCTTATCAACAATAAACATGGCAGTCTCACCATCATCAGAGTCGACCTCAATACAATTGTCCTCGTCAAGAAGGTTATCAGCATCAGGATCAAAATCACCATTAATAATTTGGGAGGGGACACTAGGGGGAGGAAGAGGGGTAGAAGTAGAGGGAAAATCAGTAACGTCAGAGGAACAAGCCTCAAGAACGGCGAAGGCGTTGAATAAAGGAGTGGTGGAAGCAGTTTGTATAAGGGGCGTGGTAGAAGAAGGACGAAGGATAGGGCTAGGGAAACCAACTAAACTGTTAGTATCCTTCATAGGGAGAGGAATAGAACTAGGGGGAATGGAGGTGCGGGACACATTAGGAACCGTGCGAAACTCGAAACGAGACTTATTAATACTTTGTTTACTTTTATTCCAAATTTTGTTCATTGAAGAATCTTTACTCTTCCTAATCCCTTGATTGTTTCTATTAGAGTTACTTTGCAAATTATCATCAGTAGTGTTTTCAGAATTTGACCCTTGTTTGGTGCGATTTTTCTTGTTATAGGCTACCGTAAAACCATCATCAAGTTGCATAGGAGAATTCACTATACCATGATCAAGAGGCATTTTGTCTTTATGATTACTTTCATTAGTCTTAGATATGACATGCATACAGTTTCTATTTTCATGACCAAAAACCATGCAATGAGAGCACATAGGAGGTTTCCATTCATACTCAATACGAAGAGTATGGATGTAAAACTCAAGAGTATCAGGATCAGGAATACGGATAATCACTTTATCCACCCAAGAGGATTTAGTAGGTATCTCAAGAAGGACACGAGCATAAACAGATTTTCCTGCCGCATATTTGCACATATTAGCAGTATAAGAGTCCATAGCAAGAGGCTTTCCAATTTTAGAAGCAATGTGGCTCAGACCCTCATCACTCCATGCCTCATATGGAATATCGTGGATTTTAATCCATAGAGGAAGCTTGTCATGATTGTTCTTATGAATATCGAGACCGGGTCGCCATTTTTGCCTGACAATAGGGGCACCTTTAAATGTCCAGGGACCGTGAGTGATAACATGATGAAGACCATTGTCGTCACTAAATTTAAAAAGGTAAACACCTTTACCATTTAGAAGAACATCTTGGAGACCATGGATAGACCACATTTTGGAAGCAAGATATCGAACATCAGAGTAATTCATTTTAATTCCTACAAAATAACCACATATAGTCCTAGCAAATGTTTCACACACTTTAGTGACGGCCGTTAAAGGAATATCAACAGGCACATTATTGTCATTACTTAAATTAGGAATAAAACGAAACTTATCATTGGCGTGTTTTTGTGATCCTGTAATAATATTGGCATGAGAGTTTTTAAGCAATGGTAAAGATCGTTGCCAAGCATTATTCATCTTTTTTTTATTTTCGTAATTTCTAGTATCATAAAATAAATTTTTATCATGGGTTTTTAAATCACTAGAATTATTTGGTTTAGTATTATCACATAAGTCAACAATATTGGTTTTAACTTGGTTATTAAAATTCAGATGTGTTTCAACACTTGGGGGTGGGTTATTAGGCATAAGTTCATGTCTAGCATTCAAAAAGGAATTAGTGGCCGATTTATCAAGTAAGAAATTGGGAGATATTTGATTAGGAGGTGGACCCAAAAGAGAAGGACATGTGGTCTTGATAATTGGAGGAATCGAATGGCAAGGGGACAAGAAAGATGGGGAGTCATGTATTTTAGTGTTTGAGCTAGTAGAGGACATGTTGGCATCCAAGATCGGCCATATAGAATCCGCAATATTAGTCCTCGGCAATTGCAATGAAGGAAAAGGCAAGTCAAAAGGTGTAGCATGTGAGGCTAGTGTTTCCTTGTCTACCACTAACTTATATCTATCATTGTTGTCCCCCACCTTCCCAATACTTTTATTCCTTTGACCCATAAGGTTATGATTAAACCCATATTCCACATTAAAATTAGAAGAAGTAGCATTAAATAATGAATGATCGAGAGTTATACCTTCAGCAAAGTGGTTTATAGTATTGTTGTGTCCGCATAAAGAAGTGTCTCTTTTATTTTTGTTGCCCATGCTCGGTTTAAATAATTCAGCTCCTTCGCTTCTTAGTGCTGTCCATACTGTTGTTTAATATGTCTTCTCCATGCTTTAAAGTGGATGTTATTACCGTTTGAAGTCCACCTTCTGATGTTCCATGGATCGGCGGAAAATTCAGGCCCGGATCTCCTCCATGGTTTGAAGACGGTTGAAACTGAAATGCAGCAGCTCCGGTATCCTTTTCCTGATTTCTGGCAATCGCAAAAACACCATTTATATGTGCGTTTACTTTATGAGCTGAAGTGGTTTTTTTATGCGTATCAACATCTCCAAGAACAGACGTGATATTGTAATCCATGCAGTCACTTTCTTCTCCATCGGGCATAGAATGATTCTCCATGCAGTCGCGGTTGATGGTAGATGAGACTACCACATGCTCCGTAATTGATTCATCATTTTTATCTTCTCCATCCTCGTCTTCAGAAGATGAGTAATCCGTACTCAAGCCATCAATCTTGTCGGATTCTTTGCCACCCTCTCCATAAGCTTGGTTAACCGATTGATCTAAGTTTTTAAGTGCATCAAAGAGAGAGGCATCATTTGATTCATCTTCAACCAAAGCATCGATTGTAGAACCCGAGGCAACAACATTCCTTTCATGTTGATTTGTAACTCGTTTAAGATTAAGAACATCTTTTCTTTGTTGTAATATTCTTTGAATCGATTTTTCCAAAAGAGAATTCTTAATGGAATGTTTTTTGAAGATACGTGGTTGTTTATTGATAATCCTTTTCATTCTACTTTCCACCATATTGAAAGTACTTTCAGGGTCAATAAAACTTTGTGCAGAAAACATATTAGTTTTATTTCCAATTACCTTTGATGAATCTGTACCAGTAGATAACTCAAGAGAATGATTATGCTGATCCGTCATAACCCCATCATTTGACATTAAAATGGAATCACAACCTGGTGAATCATCATCCATGGTGAAATACGATAGAACAAAAACCAAAAAACACAAAAACTTTCTTAGAGAGAGAAAATTCTAGAGAGAGGTTAGAGAGGTTTTTGGGTTTCTAGTTTTCATATGATGGGTTTTCTAGTTTTTGGTTATGGACCATTATGAAGGGTTGTTATGGTTATGGACCATTATACAGGGTTGCGATGGGTTATGGATCGTAGAAAGGGTTGTGATAGGTTATGGCCCATTAGAAAGGGTTGTGATGGGTTATTGACCATTATGAAGGGTTGTGTGGGTTATGTACTATTATAAAGGTTGTGATGGGTTATGAACCATTTTCAAGGATTATGATGGGTTATTGACCATTATGAGGGGTTGTGATAGGTTATGGTCAATTATGACGGGTTGTTATAGGTTATGGACCATAGAAAGGGTTGTATTAGGTTGTGAACCATTTATGGAGGGTTGTGATGGGTTATGCTCAATCATGAAGGGTTATGGACCATTATAAAGGGTTGTGATGGGTTATGGACCATTATGAAGGTTGTGAAGGGTTATGGACCACTATTAAGGGTTATGATGGGATATGCTATTATAAGGGGTTTTGATAGGTTATGGTCAATTATGAAGAGTTGTGATGGGTTATGGACCATAGAAAGGGTTATGTTGGGTTATGGACCATTATGAAGGTTTGCATGGGTTATGGACCATTATGAAGAGTTGTTATGGTTATACACCATTATGGAGGGTTATGATGGGTTATGGCCCATAGAAAAGGTTGTGATGGGTTATGGACCATTAGAAAGGGCTGTGATGAACTATGGACCGTTATGAAGGCTTGTATGGGTTATGTACTATTATGAAAGTTGTGATGGGTTATGAACCATTATCAAGGACTATGAAGGGTTATTGACCATTATGAAGGGTTGTGATAGGTTATGGTCAATTATGAAGGGTTGTTATGGGTTATGGACCATAGAAAGGGTTGTGTTGGGTTATGGACCATTATGAAGGGTTGTGATGGGTTATGCTCTATTATGAAGGCTTGTGATGGGTTATGGACCATTATAAAGGGTTGTGACGGGTTATGGACCATTATGAAGGTTGTGAAGGGTTATGGAGCATTATAAAGGGTTGTGATGGGTTATGGATCATTATGAAGGTTGTGAAGGGTTATAGACCACTATGAAGGGTTATGATGGGTTATGGACCATTATGAGGTGTTTTGATAGGTTATGGTCAATTATGAAGAGTTGTGATGGATTATGGACCATAGGAGAGGTTGTGTTGGGTTATCTACCATTATGAAGGGTTGTGATGGGTTATGGACCATTATGAAGGGTTGTGATGGGTTATGGACCATGATGAAGGTTTGTATGCGTTATGGACATTTATGAAGTGTTGTTATGGTTATGGACCAATATGAAGGGTTGCGATAGGTTATGGACGATTATGAAGTGTTGTGCTGGGTTAGAGTTAATTATGAAGGGTTGTGATGGGTTATGGACCATAGAAAGGGTTTATGCTGGGTTATGGACCATAGGAAGGATTGTGATGGGTTATGATCAATTATGAAGGATTGTCATGGGTTATGGTCAATTATGAAGGATTGTGACGGGTTATGTACTGTTATGAAGGTTTGTATGGGTTATGGACCATTATGAAAGGTTGTTATGGTTATGGACCATTATGCGAGGTTGCGATGGGTTATGGAACGTAGAAAGGGTTGTGATGGGTTATGGACCATTAAAAAGGGTTGTGATGGATTATTGACCATTATGAAGGGTTGTATGGGTTATGTACTATTACAAGGGTTGTGATGGGTTATGAACCATTTTCAAGGATTATGATGGGTTATTGACCATTATGAAGGGTTGTGATAGGCTATGGTCAATTATGAAGGGTTGTTATGGATTATTGACCATAGAAAGGGTTGTATTAGGTTATGAACCATTATGAAGGGTTGTGATGGGTTATGCTGAATTATGAAGGGTTATGGACCATTTATAAAGGGTTGTGATGGGTTATGGACCATTATGAAGGTTGTGATGGGTTATGAGCCACTATAAAGGGTTGTGATGGGTTATGGAGCATTATGATGGTTGTGATGGGTTATCGACCACTAGGAAGGGTTATGATGGGTTATGGAGCATTATGAGGGGTATTCATAGGTTATGGTCAATTATGAGGAGTTGTGATGGGTTATGGACCATGTAAAGGTTAGTGTTGGGTTATAGACCATTATAAAGGGCTGTGATGGGTTTTGGACCACTATCAAGGGTTGCGATGGGTTATAGACGATTATGAAGTGTTGTTCTGGGTTATAGTTAATTATGAAGGGTTGTGATGGGTTATGGACCATAGAAAGGGTTATGCTGGGTTATGGACCATAGGAAGGGTTGTGATTGGTTATGGTCAATTATGAAGGATTGTGATGGGTTATGGTCAATTTTGAAGGGTTGTGACGGGTTATGGACTGTTGTGAAGGTTTGTATGGGTTATGGACCATTTTGAAGGGTTGTTATGGTTATGGACCAGTATGCAGGGTTGCGATGGGTTATGGAACGTAGAAAGGGTTGTGATGGGTTATGGACCATTAGAAAGGGTTGTGATGGGTTATTGACCATTATAAAGGGTTGTATGAGTTATGTACTATTAAAAAGGTTGTGATGGGTTATGAACCATTATCAAGGATTATGATGGGTTATTGACCATTATGAAGGGTGGTGATAGGCTATGGTCAATTATGAAGGGTTGTTATGGGTTATTGACCACAGAAAGGGTTGTATTAGGTTATGAACCATTATGAAGGGTTGTGATGGGTTATGCTCAATTATGAAGGGTTATGGACCATTATAAAGGGTTGTGATAGGTTATCGACCATTATGAAGGTTGTGATGGGTTATGAACCACTATAAAGGGTTGTGATGGGTTACGGACCATTATGATGGTTGTGATGGGTTATCGACCACTATGAAGGGTTATGGAGCATTATGAGGGGTATTCATAGGTTATGGTCAATTATGAGGAGTTGTGATAGGTTATAGACCATAGAAAGGTTAGTGTTGGGTTATAGACCATTATGAAGGGCTATGATGGGTTTTGGACCATTATGAAGGGTTGCGATGGGTTATAGACGATTATGAAGTGTTATTCTGGGTTATAGTTAATTATGAAGGTTTGTGATGGGTTATAGACCATAGAAAGGGTTATGCTGGGTTATGAACCATAGGAAGGGTTGTGATGGGTTATGGTCAATTATTAAGGATTGTGATGGGTTATGGTCAATTATGAAGGGTTGTGATGTGTTATGGACTGTTATGAAGGTTTGCATGGGTTATGGACCATTATGAAGGGTTGTTATGGTTATGGACCATTATACAGGGTTGCGATGGGTTATGGACCGTAGAAAGGGTTGTGATGGGTTATGGCCCATTAGAAATGGTTGTGATGGGTTATTGACCATTATGAAGGGTTGTATGGGTTATGTACTATTATAAAAGTTGTGATGGGTTATGAACCATTATCATGGATTATGATGGGTTATTGACCATTATGAGGGGTTGTGATAGGTTATGGTCAATTATGAAGGGTTGTTATGGGTTATGGACCATAGAAAGGGTTGTATTAGGTTATGAACCATTATGAAGGGTTGTGATTGGTTATGCTCAATTATGAAGGGTTATGGAGCATCATAAAGGGTTGTCATGGGTTATGGACCATTATGAAGGTTCTGATGGGTTATGAACCATTATAAAGGCTTGTGATGGGTTATGGACCATTATGATGGTTGTGATGGGTTTTCGACCACAATGAAGGGTTTTGATGGGTTGTGGACCATTATGAGGGGTATTCAAAGGTTATGGTCAATTATGAAGAGTTGTGATGGGTTATGGACCACAGAAAGGGTAGTATTGGGTTATGGACCATTATGAAGGGTTGTGATGGGTTTTGGACCATTATGAAGGGTTGTGATGTGTTATGGACCATGATGAACGTTTGTATGGGTTATGGAAAATTATGAAGGGTTGTTATGGTTATGGACCATTATGCAGGGTTGCATGGGTATTTGACCATTATGAAGTGTTATGATGGGTAATTGTTAATTATGAAGAGTTGTGATGGGTTATGGACCATATAACGGGTTGTCCTTTGTTATGGACCATAAGAAGAATTGTGATGGGTTATGGTCTGAAGGGTTGTGATGGGTTAAGGTTACTTATGAAGGGTTGTGATGGGTTATGGACTGTTATGAAGGTTTGTATGGGTTATGTACCATTATGAAGGGTTGTTATGGTTATGGACCATTATACAGGGTTACGATGGGTTATGGACCGTTGAAAGGGTTGTGATGGGTTATGGCCCATTAGAAATGGTTGTGATGGGTTATTGACCATTATGAAGGGTTGTATGGGTTATGTACTATTATAAAAGTTGTGATGGGTTATGAACCATTATCAAGGCCTATGATGGGTTATTGACCATTATGAGGGGTTGTGATAGGTTATGGTCAATTATGAAGGGTTGTTATGGGTTATGGACCATAGAAAGGGTTGTATTAGGTTCTGAACCATTATGAAGGGTTGTGATGGGTTATGCTCAATTATGAAGGGTTATGGACCATTATAAAGGGTTGTCATGGGTTATGGACCATTATGAAGGTTGTGATGGGTTATGAACCATTATAAAGGCTTGTGATGGGTTATGGACCATTATGATGGTTGTGATGGATTTTCGACCACAATGAAGGGTTTTGATGGGTTGTGGACCATTATGAGGGGTATTCAAAGGTTATGGTTAATTATGAAGAGTTGTGATGGGTTATGGACCACAGAAAGGGTAGTATTGGGTTATGGACCATTATGAAGGGTTGTGATGGGTTTTGGACCATTATGAAGGGTTGTGATGTGTTATGGACCATGATGAACGTTTGTATGGGTTATGGAAAATTATGAAGGGTTGTTATGGTTATGGACCATTATGCAGGGTTGCATGGGTAATTGACCATTATGAAGTGTTGTGATGGGTAATTGTTAATTATGAAGAGTTGTGATGGGTTATGGACCATATAACGGGTTGTCCTTTGTTATGGACCATAAGAAGAATTGTGATGGGTTATGGTCTGAAGGGTTGTGATGGGTTAAGGTTACTTATGAAGGGTTGTGATGGGTTATGGACTGTTATGAAGGTTTGTATGGGTTATGTACCATTATGAAGGGTTGTTATGGTTATGGACCATTATACAGGGTTGCGATGGGTTATGGACCGTAGAAAGGGTTGTGATGGGTTATGGACCATTAGAAAGGGTTGTGATGGGTTATTGACCATTATGAAGGGTTGTATGGGTTATGTACTATTATAAAGGTTGTAATGGGTTATGAACCATTATCAAGGATTATGATGGGTTATTGACCATTATGAGGGGATGTGATAGGTTATGTTCAATTATGAAGGGTTGTTATGGGTTATGGACCATAGAAAGGGTTGTATTAGGTTATGAACCATTATGAAGGGTTGTGATGGGTTATGCTCAATTATGAAGGGTTATGGACCATTATAAAGGGTTGTGATGCATGCATGGAGAATGAGGGCCCAAAAGGTGATGGGTTGGTCTTGTTTAATGGATCTGAAGGCTGTTTGGGCTCAATGGCCCATGGAGTTTGCATGATCACTTGCATGGATTAGGGCTGCACATTTGAAGACATTTGGATGCATTTGGGATGCATTTGGAGTTAATTTGAAGTTTGAAACGTTTTCTTTCATTTAATAAGTCATTTAAGTTTGTTTTGATGAGTAGTTAGTAGTTTCTTTAATAACTTGGCTGTTGGGTTGTTTTGTAACTCTCATATTTATGTTTAGGCTTTATAGCCATTTCTTTTTTGCTTGTAACAGCTACAATACGAAATTAATCAAGAAAACAAGAACTTTGTTCATTGTGTTGTTGCTTACACTCACAATTTTGTCTTTGAGGGATGATTTCCTGATTTGACACAAATTCAAGTTAATAGGTCTTACCTTGGCTTTAAACGATAATCAATCTATAGGTCTAGGTTGTTTGTCACTCTATCCTTATTTTTTATTGTTAATTCCGCTGCAATTCACCAAACAAACACCCATACACGAAATCCAATCTCAAATCTCCTAAACCTTATTATAATCAGCCCATACACGTATCATAAGTGGTATCAGAGACATGGATTTCGATGATCCAGATTTTCTTGCAAACTTACGGGATGCTTTAAGGAATTTACAAGAAGGGGAAAGGCGGCAGCCTAGGCGAGGGCAGCCAAGATTGGTTGAAGAATTCAAGGTGTCTGAATTGCCCGAATTTGTTGGTGGAACTGATCCTGAACGCTACTTGGAGTGGGAAAGAAAGATTGAAAGAATGTTCGAGTTCAAGGAAGTG
The DNA here is from genome assembly GCA_023525715.1 of Cichorium intybus. Lineage (NCBI taxonomy): Eukaryota > Viridiplantae > Streptophyta > Magnoliopsida > Asterales > Asteraceae > Cichorium > Cichorium intybus. The sequence goes on along the minus strand of CM042012.1, from coordinate 79,965,300 downwards.
GATGACGAAAAAAGTTGCAAGTATGCCATTCTCAAGCTAAGTGGTGGTGCTTCATTGTGGTTTGAAGGGCTTAAGGCCAAGAGAACCCATGAAGGGAAAGAAAAAATTTCTTCTTGGCTTTCTCTAAAACGAAAACTAAGAAAAAGATATGTTCCTTCTACTCATAGAATTGCTACTTACAAGAAAATTGCTGATTTGAAGCAAGGAAAAATGAGTGTTGGCGAATACATCGATGAATTTGAAAAGTTATCCTTGATGGGGGATATTGAAGAAGTTGAAGAACAAAAAATGACTCGTTTTCTCAAAGGGTTGAACTACAACATTGCCAATGTCGTGGAGTTGTATCCTTATGCTGATTTTGGAACTCTTTGTGGTTTATGTTTGAAGTTGGAGGGACAAGCCAAGGCACGTTATGGTGGAAGTTCTAGTCTTGAAAACTCCAAGTCCAAGTCATGGTCCAAACCCGAGTCTAGCAATAGACCAAATTCTGTTTCTACTCCTTCTGGTTCTAATAATGTTCCCATTGCTCCTAAACTTACTAGTGGTACTAAAGAAACTAGTTTGGCAAAAATCAGATGTTTCAAGTGTCAAGGTTTTGGTCATTTCCAAAATGCTTGTCCAAACAAAAGGGTGGTGACTTTGAGGGAGGCCATTGAATGTCGTGAAGAGTTGGAGGAAGAAGAGAGGTTGGCTGGTCTTTTTCATGATGCACCACAACAAGAAGATGAAGAGGAGGAAGTGGAGTATGAGGCACCCATCTATGACACGGTTTTGGTGCTTAGAACCCTTAAAACTCAAGTGGTTCAAACTGTGGCTGATATGGATCAACGAGACCAATTGTTTCACACCAAATGTTTGGTTAGAGACAAGTGGTGTAGTTTGATTATTGATGGTGGAAGTTGTACCAATGTTGCTTCTAATGAAATGGTGACCAAATTGGGTTTGTCTACTACTAACCATCCAAAACCATATGCTCTTCATTGGTTGGATGATGTAAGCAAAATAAAGGTGACAAAACAGGTTAGGGTTGGTCTAACTATGGGGTCTTATAAAGATGAAGTGTTGTGTGATGTTATTCCAATGGATGCGTGTCATATCTTGTTGGGGCGTCCTTGGCAATTTGATAGGGACGTGTTACATAGGGGGAGGAGTAACGAATATGAGTTGAGACACAATAATAAAAAAATTGTGTTAAAACCCATGTCCCCAACGGCCATAAAGTCCATGATTTCTAAACAAGTTAAAAAACCTAATCTTTCTATGTTTGCTAGTGAAAGGGAGGTGGAGCAAGCTCTTGACCAAGGTGATGTGATTTATATGCTTATGGCTGATGAGCGTGCAAAGGTGGCAAAAATGGTGAATGAAGAAAGTCGTATTGCTGATTTGTTACATGAATTCCAAGATGTGTTTCCAAGTGAATTACCACCGGGTTTGCCTCCAATCCGTGGTATTGAACACCAAATTGATCTTATTCCGGGTGCTCCTTTGCCTAATATTGAACACCAAATTGATCTTATTCCGGGTGCTCCTTTGCCTAATAAAGCTGCATATAGATGTAATCCGGAGGTGACAAAGGAGTTGCAAAAACAAATTGATGAACTCATGAAAATGGGTTATGTTCGTGAAAGCCTAAGTCCTTGTGCTGTTCCCGTATTGTTGGTTCCAAAAAAAGATGGTTCTTGGAGGATGTGTGTTGATAGTAGGGCTGTTAATAACATCACCATAAAATACCGATTTCCTATTCCTAGAATTGATGACTTGTTGGACGAGTTACATGGTTCCATTATGTTCTCAAAAATTTATTTGAGAAGTGGTTACCATCAGATTCGTATGCGTGAAGGAGATGAATGGAAAACAGCCTTTAAAACTAAACATGGCTTGTATGAATGGACCGTGATGCCGTTTGGTCTAACTAATGCACCTAGCACTTTTATGCGACTAACGAATGAAGTGCTAAAATCTTTTTTGGGCAGGTTTGTGGTGGTATACCTTGATGATATCTTGGTATATTGCAAGAGCTTGGAGGATCATTTAGGCCACTTAAAACAAGTTTTCGAGACCCTTAGAGCTCAAAAACTCTATGGGAAGCTAGAAAAATGTTCGTTTTTGGTGGAAGAGGTGGCATTTTTGGGTTTTGTGGTGTCGAGAGATGGCGTGTCCGTGGATCCATCCAAAACAGAAGCAATCAAGTCATGGCCTATTCCTACTAACATCTCTGAAGTTAGGTCATTTCATGGTCTTGCTTCTTTTTATAGGAGGTTTGTTCGTGACTTTAGCACCATTGCAAGTCCCATAACAGGTTGTTTGAAGAAAGGAGTCTTTGCATGCGGAGAGGAAGCTCAAAATGCATTTGAGAAACTCAAGGAATTGTTGTGTAATGCTCCGCTTATGGCTCTTCCTGGTTTTTCTCAACCATTTGAAGTGGAGTGTGATGCAAGTGGAGTTGGTATTGGGGCTGTTTTGATCCAATCCAAGCGTCCTATTGCTTATTTTTCTGAAAATTTAGGTGGTGCTCGTTTGAATTATTTCACTTATGATAAGGAGTTTTATGCTATTGTTCGTGCTTTAGATCATTGGAGTCATTATTTGCGTGCAAATCATTTCATTTTGCATTCTGATCATGAATCCTTGAAGTACATCAATGGGCAACAAAAATTGAGCACAAGACATGCAAAGTGGGTGGAGTTCTTGCAATCCTTTCATTTTTCATGCAAATACAAGGATGGCAAAAGTAACGTGGTGGCTGATGCTTTATCAAGACGTTACACTTTGTTGGCAACTTTGGATGTTCGTTTGTTGGGGTTTGAAACCTTGAAGAATTACTATGAATCTGATGTGGACTTTGGAGATTTGTTTTTAAAATGTGCAGGTGGTCCCAATGGTGAATTCATGGTGCAAGATGGCTTTTTATTCAAAGGCAATCTCCTTTGTGTTCCAAAACATGCAATACGTGAGTTGCTGATTCGTGAAGCTCATGGTGGTGGTTTAGCTGGTCATTTTGGCGTTACCAAAACTTTGGAGGTGCTTAAAGAACATTTCTTTTGGCCTAAGATGTTGGGGGATGTAACCAACATTGTGGGCAAGTGTGTTACATGTCACATGGCAAAAACAACTTTCAAGCATGGTGTTTGCACTCCTTTGCCGGTTCCTATTCGTCCTTGGGAAGATGTGTCCATGGATTTCATTGTGGCTTTGCCTAGAACACAAAGGGGGAAGGATTCCATTATGGTAGTGGTCGATAGGTTTTCGAAAATGGCTCACTTTGTGCCATGTCATAAAACCAATGATGCATCTAATGTGGCTGATTTGTACTTTAAAGAGGTGGTTCGTTTGCATGGGATTCCTAAAACCATTGTTTCTGATCGGGATTCTGAGTTTTTGAGTTATTTTTGGAATACTTTGTGGAGGAAAGTTGGTACTAAGTTACTTTTTAGTACGTCCCACCATCCACAAACGGATGGGCAAACGGAGGTGACTAATAGAACTTTGGGTACTTTGTTGAGGGGGCTAGTAAACAAAACTCAAAAAGATTGGGATATCAAACTTGCACATGCTGAATTTGCCTATAATCGTTCTCCCACTTATGCAACAGGTCATTCTCCTTTTGAAGTGGTGTATGGTGTGAATCCTTACATGCCTTTGGATTTGATTCCATTGCCAAATGATGAATTGGTTCACAAGGATGCTAATGACAAGTTGAAGGCCATGATGAAACTACACCAACAAGTTCGTGAGAAGATAGAATCTGTGAATGAGGTGTACAAAGAAAAGTCCAACAAGCATAGGAAACCACGTGTCTTTCAAGAAGGTGATCTAGTATGGGTAAACATGAGAAAGGAATGTTTTCCTAACAAAAGGAAGAACAAATTGATGCCACGTGCGGAGGGTCCTTTCAAGGTGGTGTCAAGGGTGAATGATAATGCTTACAAGGTGGATTTGGGAGGAGACTTTGGTGTGCATGCGACATTTAATGTGGGGGATCTTTCACCATATTTGGATGATGATGGCCTTGCTGAATTGAGGACAATTCCTTTCCAAGAGGGAGGGGATGATGCATGCATGGAGAATGAGGGCCCAAAAGGTGATGGGTTGGTATTGTTTAATGGATTTGAAGGCTGTTTGGGCTCAATGGCCCATGGAGTTTGCATGATCACTTGCATGGATTAGAGCTGCACATTTGAAGACATTTGGATGCATTTGGGATGCATTTGGAGTTAATTTGAAGTTTGAAACGTTTTCTTTCATTTAATAAGTCATTTAAGTTTGTTTTGATGAGTAGTTAGTAGTTTCTTTAATAACTTGGCTGTTGGGTTGTTTTGTAACTCTCATCTTTATGTTTAGACTTTATAGCCATTTCTTTTTTGCTTGTAACAGCTACAATACGAAATTAATCAAGAAAACAAGAACTTTGTTCATTGAGTTGTTGCTTACACTCACAATTTTGTCTTTGAGGGATGATTTCCTGATTTGACACAAATTCAAGTTAATAGGTCTTAGCTTGGCTTTAAACGATAATCAATCTATAGGTCTAGGTTTTTTGTCACTCTATCCTTATTTTTTATTGTTAATTCCGCTGCAATTCACCAAACAAACACCCATACACTAAATCCAATCTCAAATCTCCTAAACCTTATTATAATCAGCCCATACACGTATCAGGTTGTGATGGGTTATGGACCATTATGAAGGTTGTGATGGGTTATGAACCATTATAAACGGTTGTGATGGGTTATGGACCATTATGATGGTTGTGATGGGTTATCGACCACTATGAAGGGTTATGATGGGTTATGGACCATTATGAGGGGTATTCATATGTTATGGTCAATTATGAAGAGTTGTGATGGGTTATGGACCACAGAAAGGGTAGTATTGGGTTATGGACCGTTATGAAGGGTTGTGACGGGTTTTGGACCATTATGAAGGGTTGGGATGGGTTATAGACGATTATGAAGTGTTGTTCTGGGTTATAGTTAATTATGAAGGGTTGTGAAGGGTTATGGACCATAGAAAGGGTTATGCTGGGTTATGGACCATAGGAAGGGTTGTGATGGGTTACGGTCAATTATGAAAGATTGTGATGGGTTATGGTCAATTATGAAGGGTTGTGATGGGTTATGGACTTTTATAAAGGTTTGCATGGGTTATGGACCATTATGAAGGGTTGTTATGGTTATGGACCATTATGCAGAGTTGCGATAGGTTATGGATCGTAGAAAGGATTGTGATAGGTTATGGCCCTTTAGAAAGGGTTGTGATGGGTTATTGACCATTATGAAGGGTTGTATGGGTTATGTACTATTATAAAGGTTGTGATGGGTTATGAACCATTATCAAGGATTATGATGGGTTATTGACCGTTTTGAGGGGTTGTGATAGGTTATGGTCAATTATGAAGGGTTGTTATGGGTTATGGACCATAGAAAGGGTTGTATTAGGTTGTGAACCATTATAGAGGGTTGTGATGGGTTATGCTCAATCATGAAGGGTTATGGACCATTATAAAGGGTTGTGATGGGTTATGGACCACTATGAAGGTTGTGATGGGTTATGGACCACTATTAAGGGTTATGATGGGATATGGACTATTATGAGGGGTTTTGATAGGTTATGGTCAATTATGAAGAGTTGTGATGGGTTATGGACCATAGAAAGGGTTATGTTGGGTTATGGACCATTACGAAGGGTTGTGATGGGTTATGGACCATTATGAAGGGTTGTTATGGTTATAGACCATTATGGAGGGTTACGATGGGTTATGGCCCATAGAAAAGGTTGTAATGGGTTATGGACCATTAGAAAGGGTTGTGATGGATTATGGACCGTTATGAACGGTTGTATGGGTTATGTACTATTATGAAAGTTGTGATGGGTTATGAACCATTATCAAGGACTATGATGGGTTTTTGACCATTATGAAGGGTTGTGATAGGTTATGGTCAATTATGAAGGGTTGTTATGGGTTATGGACCATAGAAAGGGTTGTTTTGGGTTATGGACCATTATGAAGGGTTGTGATGGGTTATGCTCTATTATGAAGGCTTGTGATGGGTTATGGACCATTATAAAGGGTTATGACGGGTTATGGACCATTATGAAGGTTTTGAAGGGTTATGGACCATTATAAAGGGTTGTGATGGGTAATGGATCATTATGAGGGTTGTGATGGGTTATGGACCACTATAAAGGGTTATCATGGGTTATGGACCATGATGAGGTGTTTTGAAAGGTTATGGTCAATTATGAAGAGTTGTGACGGATTATGGACCATAGGAGAGGTTGTGTTGGGTTATCTACCATTATGAAGGGTTGTGATGGGTTATAAACCATTATAAAGGGTTGTGATGGGTTATGGACCATGATGAAGGTTTCTATGGGTTATGGACAATTATGAAGTGTTGTTATGGTTATGGACCATTATGAAGGGTTGCGATGGGTTATGGACGATTATGAAGTGTTGTGCTGGGTTATAGTTAATTATGAAGGGTTATGATGGGTTATGGACCATAGAAAGGGTTATGCTGGGTTATGGACCATAAGAAGGGTTGTGATGGGTTATGATCAATTATGAAGGATTGTGATGGGTTATGGTCAATTATGAAGGGTTGTGATGGGTTATGGACTGTTATGAAGGTTTGTATGGGTTATGGACCATTATGAAGGGTTGTTATGGTTATGGACCATTATGCAGGGTTGCGATGGGTTATGGAATGTAGAAAGGGTTGTGATGGGTTATGGACCATTAGAAAGGGTTGTGATGGGTTATTGACCATTATGAAGGGTTGTATGGGTTATGTACTATTACAAAGGTTGTGATGGGTTATGAACCATTATCAAGGATTATGATGGGTTATTGACCATTATGAATGGTTATGATAGGCTATGGTCAATTATGAAGGATTGTTATGGGTTATTAACCATAGGAAGGGTTGTATTAGGTTATGAACCATTATGAAGGGTAGTGGTGGGTTATGCTCAATTATGAAGGGTTATGGACCATTATAAAGGGTTGTGATGGGTTATGGACCATTATGAAGGTTGAGATGGGTTATAAACCACTATAAAGGGTTGTGATGGGTTATGGACCATTATGATGGTTGTGATGGGTGATCGACCACTATGAAGGGTTATGATGAGTTATGGAGGATTATGAGGGGTATTCATAGGTTATGGTCAATTATGAGGAGTTGTGATGGGTTATGGACAATAGAAAGGTTAGTGTTGGGTTATGGACCATTATGAAGGGTTGTGATGGGTTTTGGACCATTATGAAGGGTTGCGATGGGTTATAGACGATTATGAAGTGTTGTTTTTGGTTATAGTTAATTATGAAGGGTTGTGATGGGTTATGGACCATAGAAAGGGTTATGCTGGGTTATGGACCATAGGAAGGGTTGTGATGGGTTATGGTCAATTATGAAGGATTGTGATGGGTAATGGTCAATTATGAATGGTTGTGATGGGTTATGGACTGTTATGAAGGTTTGCATAGGTTATGGACCATTATGAAGGGTTGTTATGGGTTATGGACCATTATGAAGGTTGTGATGGGTTATGAACCATTATAAATGCTTGTGATTGGTTATGGACCATCATGATGGTTGTGATGGGTTTTCGACCACTATAAAGGGTTTTGATGGGTTATAGACCATTATGAGGGGTATTCATAGGTTATGGTCAATTATGAAGAGTTGTGATGGGTTATGGACCACAGAAAAGGGTAGTATTGGGTTATGGACCATTATGAAGGGTTGTGATGGGTTTTGGACCATGATGAAGGTTTGTATGGGTTATGGACAATTATGAAGGGTTGTTATGGTTATGGACCATTATGCAAGGTTACATGGGTTATGGACCATTATGAAGTGTTGTGATGAGTAATTGTTAATTATGAAGAGTTGTGATGGGTTACGTACCATAAAAAGAATTGTGATGGGTTATGGTCTGAAGGGTTGTGATGGGTTAAGGTTAATTATGAAGGGTTGTGATGGGTTATGGACTGTTATGAAGGTTTGTATGGGTTATGGACTATTATGAAGGGTTGTTATGGTTATGGACCATTATGTAGGGTTGCGATTGGTTTGTACCAAGGAAAGGGTTGTGATGGGTTATGGACCATTATGAAGGGTTATATGGGTTATGTACTATTATGAAGGTTGTGATGGGTTATGAACCATAACCATTATGAAGGATTATGATGGGTTATTGACCATTATGAAGGGTTGTGATAGGTTATGGTCAATTATGAAGGATTGTTATGGGTTATTAACCATAGGAAGGGTTGTATTAGGTTATGAACCATTATGAAGGGTAGTGGTGGGTTATGCTCAATTATGAAGGGTTATGGACCATTATAAAGGGTTGTGATGGGTTATGGACCATTATGAAGGTTGAGATGGGTTATAAACCACTATAAAGGGTTGTGATGGGTTATGGACCATTATGATGGTTGTGATGGGTGATCGACCACTATGAAGGGTTATGATGAGTTATGGAGCATTATGAGGGGTATTCATAGGTTATGGTCAATTATGAGGAGTTGTGATGGGTTATGGACCATAGAAAGGTTAGTGTTGGGTTATGGACCATTATGAAGGGTTGTGATGGGTTTTGGACCATTATGAAGGGTTGCGATGGCTTATAGACGATTATGAAGTGTTGTTTTGGGTTATAGTTAATTATGAAGGGTTGTGATGGGTTATGGACCATAGAAAGGGTTATGCTGGGTTATGGACCATAGGAAGGGTTGTGATGGGTTATGGTCAATTATGAAGGATTGTGATGGGTTATGGTCAATTATGAATGGTTGTGATGGGTTATGGACTGTTATGAAGGTTTGCATAGGTTATGGACCATTATGAAGGGTTGTTATGGTTATGGACCATTATACAGGGTTGCGATGGGTTATGGACCGTAGAAAGGGTTGTGATGGGTTATGGCCCATTAGAAAGGGTTGTGATGGGTTATTGAGCATTATAAAGGTTGTATGGGTTATGTACTATTATAAAAGTTGTGATGGGTTATGAACCATTATCAAGGATTATGATGGGTTATTGACCATTATGAGGGGTTGTGATAGGTTATGGTCAAATATGAATGGTTGTTATGGGTTATGGACCATAGAAAGGGTTGTGTTAGGTTATGAACCATTATGAATGGTTGTGATGGGTTATGCTCAATTATGAAGGGTTATGGACCATTATAAAGGGTTGTGATGGGTTATGGACCATTATGAAGGTTGTGATGGGTTATGAACCATTATAAATGCTTGTGATTGGTTATGGACCATCATGATGGTTGTGATGGGTTTTCGACCACTATAAAGGGTTTTGATGGGTTATAGACCATTATGAGGGGTATTCATAGGTTATGGTCAATTATGAAGAGTTGTGATGGGTTATGGACCACAGAAAAGGGTAGTATTGGGTTATGGACCATTATGAAGGGTTGTGATGGGTTTTGGACCATGATGAAGGTTTGTATGGGTTATGGACAATTATGAAGGGTTGTTATGGTTATGGACCATTATGCAAGGTTGCATGGGTTATGGACCATTATGAAGTGTTGTGATGAGTAATTGTTAATTATGAAGAGTTGTGATGGGTTACGGACCATAAAAAGAATTGTGATGGGTTATGGTCTGAAGGGTTGTGATGGGTTAAGGTTAATTATGAAGGGTTGTGATGGGTTATGGACTGTTATGAAGGTTTGTATGGGTTATGGACTATTATGAAGGGTTGTTATGGTTATGGACCATTATGTAGGGTTGCGATTGGTTTGTACCAAGGAAAGGGTTGTGATGGGTTATGGACCGTTATGAAGGGTTATATGGGTTATGTACTATTATGAAGGTTGTGATGGGTTATGAACCATAACCATTATGAAGGATTATGATGGGTTATTGACCATTATGAAGGGTTATGATAGGTTATGGTCAATTATGAAGGATTGTTATGGGTTATTAACCATAGGAAGGGTTGTATTAGGTTATGAACCATTATGAAGGGTAGTGGTGGGTTATGCTCAATTATGAAGGGTTATGGACCATTATAAAGGGTTGTGATGGGTTATGGACCATTATGAAGGTTGTGATGGGTTATGAACCACTATAAAGGGTTGTGATGGGTTATGGAGCATTATGATGGTTGTGATGGGTTATCGACCACTATGAAGGGTTTTGATGGGTTGTGGACCATTATGAGGGGTTTTGTGCACCTAGAGCTCTTAAAAGAATGGTATGCATGCATTTGTTGGTTGGGGCTGGTTCTTGGCCGATTTGAGCATGTAATACACCTCTTCTAAGTGTTAGAAAACTCTCTCATATCATCTCCTCACTTGGTGAAAATCGGATTTTACATCAAGCTTCAAAAGGGTGATAATTTGCAAGTAGAAGACTAGCATCTTCTTGGTGTTGCTAAGCTTGTTGGTGGATCAACTTTAGAGGGAACCTATTTTGGTTTCTTGCCATCAATATTTCGTCTATATCAAGCTCAAGAACACATTGGTATGATCTTGAACTCATCACTTTGTTTGTTCTTCATTTTATCTCTACATGCTTATAGCATGATCCTCTTGGAAGTGAAATTCGTGTTCATGATTTTATGCTTCTGTTGCAACTTCTAGTTTTTGAAACTCATAACATGAACATGGATTTCCAACAATTGGTATCAGAGCCATGGCTATATTGCATGTCTAGATAATAAGTTTATTTGGATAAACTTGATTTTTGGAAGTCATGAATGTTCATCTTCTTGAATGCAATGTTCATGCATGGCTTCTTTGGCAACATGCAAGTATATAATCTATGATTTTATGTAACCAAATTATATTTGTGTTTGCATGCATTTGGTTACATAATTGTTGCCTTAGAAAAAAAGTGTTGATTTTCTTATGATTTTATGTGATAAAATGGTGCATAAACAAGCCAAAGGACCATGTGTTGCATGTTTTGTGTTTAAATTCGATATGGTTGTAATCTATTCTTTTATTCAAATGGTTTGTAATAATAGTTAGTTATTTCCTTCTTTTATTCATTTTGTAAGTATTAGAATAGTTGTATTCTTTTGTATCTTTTATAAAATGTAACAAGTGAAGGAGATAAAGCTAACGAAAGAGTGCAACATACAACTCGATTTTCCTGCTTCCTGCTGTGCATTTCGGATCTGTTTTGGGGCCCAAAATAAATTCATATCTTGATGTTTTGATGCTATACTTGTTACTAACTATAATATCTAGTATATACAAGTATTTTTGGCAAGTATGTGCATCATTATCATCAAGAATGAAGTCAAGAAAGCTCCAAAACCTTCCTGCTGCCACTGTTGCTGTCCGATCTGTTTTGGGCATTTAAAAAATACATAGCTCATGCCATGGTGCCAAGAAAGGGTGGTTCAAGTGTCATTTGATGATATAAGAAGATTGGCAAAGTTGTAGCTCAATTGAAGATTATTTGGTTGAGTTTTTGTCACCTTTTTGTCCCTAGGTTTGGACTTGATATTTCATGTATGGCTCACATGAAATATCAAATTAGTTGGCTTGTGTGTATGCACCCATGCATGCATGTGATGATTGAATGTTTTGTTATTTTATGTTGTGGATGAAAATAAGATTTTGCATGCTAGACAACCTAGATAATTAAACATAATCATCAAGGAGTTTGTAATTTCAAATTGACATATAAAACATAAGATGTAATAAAATTGGTTTTATTAAAAATGGGTTTTGTTATAAAACCTATAAAGTCAAGATTTGAAAATGAATGAAACAAATAAAATGGAGATTTTATGAATTCTTACAAACTCCAACCTTAAGTAATAATGGTAATTATTTAGGATTTAAATTGGTTCTTATGTATGTGATCAAACTCAAACTTAATATTGGATATTAATTGTAATCTTGACCACAAACAAAGAGTTAATAAAATGGAGATTTTATGATTAAAGGAACCATTGACAAAATAAGATTTTAATGGTATCATGTTCATTGGATGCATGCAATGTACATGATACTATATGTTTTCCAAAATTAGAATTGTAAAACATACAAATCCCTTTTGAAATACAAATCAATGTCGTCCCTCTTAAAGACTCTCATGTATCACTTGCATATCCTTGTGGGATAAAGGTTACCTAACCACTTGGAGTCTTCTTGTGATACAAGAGGAAGTTTTTCAATATTGATGGGATAAAGGACACCTAACCATCAATAGTTCTCAAAACTACACGTCCGTTTAAGTGGGATGATTTGTTTGGAAATCTTTTGTGATAAAGGTCACCTAAGCATTAGAAATCCAAGGCATAGATGGGATCAAACATGTCAAACTTATAAATGTTATAATCGGATCCCATACCTCTAGAAATTATATTTGGATATAATTGGTAAATCGTTACCTACCTTGTTGATTCGAATAGGCGGGATAAAGGATACCTAACCGCTTGTTCTATTGCAACTTGGATTCTAGACCTTAATCAATTAAAGTTTATGAAACAAGAAAAGGTATTAATTATTAAGGAATTAATATCATAAATTGCTAAATAGAACCTTGTTAAAATTTTGTAGATGGCACCAAACACAACAAACCCGGCTCCTAACAAAACTTCACTACGGTCTCTCCTTGAGGGAGAAAAACTTAACCACACCAACTTCTTGGATTGGTACCGTAGTGTGAGAATAGTTCTCAAACAAGAAAAGAAAGAATATGTTCTCAATGAATCACTTCCTGAAGAGCCCCCTGCCATTCCTAAGCCTGCACACGATGCATGGCTTAAAAAGATGGATGATTCCATTGATGCATCATGCCTCATTTTGGCAACCATGATTCCTGACCTTCAGAAGGACTTAGAGAATCATTCAGCCTATGACATGATCAATCAATTGAAGGAAATGTTCCAACAACTTGCAAGAACGGAAAGGTTCGAAACTGTTCGGGCTTTCCATGCTTGCAAGATGGAGGATGGACAGACGGTAAGCTCTTATGTGCTCAAAATGAAGAGTCACATTGATCATTTGGCACGTCTTGGAGTTGTGATGCCTGAAGAGCTAGCAACGGATATGATCCTTAACTCCTTGACAAAGTCTTTTGATCCCTTCGTCATGAATTATAACATGAATGGTTTGAACAAGACTATCCCGGAATTGCATGGGATGCTAATTACCGCGGAAAAGAATCTGCCTAAGAAAACCACTCAAGTTCTCATGATCAAGGAAGGTGGTACAAAGAGGACTAGACCCGAACACCCCACCAACTCCAAGGGTAAAGGGAAGGCAAAGGTTGTCAAAGGAAAGGGCAAGAAAGTTGTCCAACCATCCCGTTCGCCCAAGAAGAAGGCAAAGGTTGCCAAAGAAGACGCTTGCTTCGAATGTGGCAAAATTGGGCATTGGAAGAGAAATTGCCCTACCTATCTTGCGGAGTTGAAGAAGAAGAAGGCCGGTGAGGGCACTTCAGGTATCTATGTGATAGACTTAGAACTTTATAATTTATCTCCTAACACATGGGTATTTGATACTGGTTGTGGAACTCACATTTGTAATATGTTGCAGGGGTTCAAAAGGAGTAGGCGACTGAAGGCAAACGAGGTAGTACTCCGGGTTGGAAACAGTGCAAGGGTTGCGATGGATTCAATTGGAAGTTTTGATTTATTACTACCTAGTGGCTTGTATTTGACATTATTGAATGTTTATTATGTTCCTAGCTTGACTAGGAATATCATTTCGGTTGCTAAGTTGAGAAAATGTGGTTTTAATCTTTGCTTTATGAATGATGACATTTGTGTTTACAAAAACAATGTATTCTATTTTGAGGCTAGGCCTTTAAATGGAATTTATGAAGTAAACCTTGATGAAAAGACTAACCATGGCTCTTTATACCACACTTTCACCAAGAGACCCAAATGTGATTTGAGTCAAATTTATCTATGGCATTGTCGCCTTGGGCATATAAACAAGAAACGCATATCCCAACTTCAAAAGAGTGGACTTTTGAAGGCAAATGAGAATGACTCATTTGATATATGTGAATCTTGTTTACATGGCAAGATGACTAAAGCTCCTTTCTCCGGAACCAATGAGAGGGCAAAGGACTTGTTAGGAATCATACATACGGATGTATGTGGTCCTTTCAAGCCAATGACTAGATATGGTGAAAGATATTTCATCACCTTCACTGATTACTTTAGTCGTTTTGGTTATGTTTATTTAATTAAACATAAACATGAGGCGTTTGAAATGTTCAAAACATTTCAAAGTGAAGTGGAAAATCAACTCAACAAAACAATTAAAGTTCTTCGTTCCGATAGAGGAGGTGAGTACTTAAGTACAACTTACTCCACCTGGAACACCACAACATAATGGTGTATCTGAGAGGCGGAATCGAACAGTATTGGATATGGTTCGATCCATGATGAGTAGAAGTACTCTACCTTTATCATTTTGGGGTTATGCTTTACAAACAGCTGCTCGTCTCCTAAACATGGCACCTACAAAGAAGGTAGATAAAACACCTTATGGGATATGGCATGGAAGGGCTCCATCTTTATCCTATCTCAAGGTATGGGGTTGTGAAGCTTATGTTAGAAAAGAAGCTTCAAACAAACTAGAACCCCGTTCAACTAAGTGTATCTTTGTAGGGTATCCGAAAGATTGTCTTGGATACTACTTCTACAATCCCGTGGAGAATAAGATATTTATTTCTCGAAAAACTGAATTCCTAGAAAGCAAGTTTCTGACGGAAGAGGCCAGTGGGAGGTTTGTGGAACTTGAGGAACTTCAGGAACCACAGCCCGATACACAAGAAATTGGATGTAGCATTCAACAAGAAATTGTTGAACCTGAACAAATGGTTGATCAGGAACAAATTGTAACACAAGATGTTCGCAGATCTGGTAGGGTTCGATTTGAACCTGAAAGGTATGGTTACCTAATGATGGAAGAGGAATGTTATACGATAGATTCTGATGAACCCGTCAACTACCAGAGCGCAATGTCAGATCCTGAATCTGATAAATGGCTTGAAGCCATGAACATAGAGATGCAATCCATGCACGATAACCAAGTATGGGATTGGTTAATCTTCCCACCAATTGTAAGACCGTTGGGAATAAGTGGGTTTTCAAGAAGAAAACAGAGGTGGATGGAAATGTTCACAATTTTAAGGCAAGACTTGTCGCTAAAGGATACTCACAAACTCATGGTATTGACTATGATGAGACCTTTTCACCAGTGGCAATGATCAAGTCGATTAGGATACTTTTTGCCATAGCCGCGTACTATGATTATGAGATATGGCAAATGGATGTCAAGACCGCTTTCCTTAATGGACACTTATTGGAAGATGTCTATATGGATCAACCTGAAGGTTTTGTTGATCCCAAGCATCCAAGCAAAGTCATTTAAAATGAGGATGACTCATGTGTTTACAAGATTTGGGTTCATTTAAAATGAGGATGACTCATGTGTTTACAAGAAAGCTAGTGGGAGCATAGTCATATTCCTAGTATTATATGTAGATGACATACTTTTATTTGGAAATGACATCCCAACCTTAAAAGGTGTCAAAACGTTCCTTGAGAACTATTTCTCAATGAAGGACTTAGGAGAAGCTGCTTATGTATTAGGCATAAAGATCTATAGAGATAGATCTAAGAGACTTATTGGTCTAAGCCAAAGTGCATATATTGATAAAATCTTGAAAAGGTTCAAGATGCAAGACTCCAAAAGAGGATTCTTGCCAATACCACATGGCACCATCCTAAGTAAGTCTCAATGCCCAAGCACTAGCATTGAACTTGAAAGGATGAAACATGTCCCATATGCTTCGGCAATTGGGTCCATCATGTATGCCATGTTATGCACTAGGCCCGACGTCTCATGTGCCTTAAGCATGACAAGTAGGTATCAACAGAACCCAGGTGAAGCCCACTGGACTGCTGTAAAGAACATTCTTAAGTAGTTGAGAAGAACTAAAGATATGTTCTTAGTTTACGGTGGTTTGGAAGAAAGCTTAAAAGTAAAGGGTTACACTGACGCAAGCTTCCAAACAGATAGGGACGATTCGAGATCTCAATCTGGGTATGTTTTTATTTTAAATGGAGGAGTCGTGTCTTGGAAGAGTTCCAAACAAGAAGTGATTGCACAATCCACTACAAAATCAGAATATGTTGCTGCTTCGGAAGCTGCTCAAGAAGCTGTCTGGATGAGAAAATTCATTGAAGATCTAGGGGTTGTTCCTTCCATTTGGGACCCTATAGAAATCTTCTGTGATAACCTAGGTGTCATAGCTCAAGCAAAGGAACCTAGATCGCATCAAAAGACCAAACACATTCACCGAAGGTATAACTACATACGACATGAAGTTAAGAATGGTGAAATAAGTATTCACAAGGTTCATACAGATCAGAATTTGGCAGACCCATTCACGAAGCCTTTACCCCAAGCTAAGCAAGAAAGTCACGCTATGGGTATAGGACTTTGTTTTTCTAATGAATGGATTTGATTTGTGTTTAGTATTCTATGAATATGAAACTATGTAAACAAAAATTATTATGTCATATATATGAGACGTGATGTTTCATTCATAATTTTGTGTTTTAATATTAGCATGTTTAATCCTTGAATAATCTAGTTATTCTAAATGACCATAGTCGATCATAGTTGTGGGAGCAATTATGAAGTAAGACTAATATGAATTGGATTGGTTGACTTTTATGGGTAAAAGTAGCAAAAGGTTGCAACCAAATTCATAGGTACTTGTCAGTGAACAAGTATTGGACTTGACCCGTTTCAAGATCACTTCATGGATCATTATCATAAGTGATTCTTGAACAAAGGTATTATCATTGTATCCTTAGACCTGAGATACATATTTGGGACTCAAGTGTAGAGAATGCTATGCTTTGATATGGTTCACCGTTGTTCTTGAAATATAGAAAACCATAGAAACCATACTCAAGTATAGTACTAACTACATAAGGGGCGTATGTAGTCAAGATGGGATTTGTTCCTCTTATGTGTTGAGAGTTAGACATCTAAGGCGCCTGATTGAAAGTTGAAAATAAAATGAGAATGATTAAGATCCATGTCTCATGTTCAACATGATGTCTGTGACAAAGGGATAATTGATAAATAACCTCGTACATCAATTAGAGCCTCGAGCTTTCTAAAGAATTGGATGTTGTTGAATGGCATTAAGTCATGTGTTATTGGGGACAATGAAGTGTTGCTAGACGTCTATCACTGTCGATGTCATTCTATGATGCAACCTTGTGCAAGTGGGAGATTGTTAGTTCTGTATGCCCAAGGATGATCATAAAATAATATTACTAATAACATATGATCCTATAGGGTCACACCAATAACAAGTTAGACACCAATTGATCATTTGATACAATGATTTTGATTTATTATCAAATGATATAATACTTGCAATTTGTTTTGAGAATTATTATTTTATGGAAAATAATAATTGTTCTAAGTAATAATTCATATGAGATGAATTAATTTGAAAGTGTATATGATTATTTATATCATTTAATTGTTAGATGATTTATATGATAAATATTTACCTCTTTTATTATTTTAAGTGTTAAAATAAAATTCACATGTATGTATAAATGTATATGTGTATATATAATTTATGAAATATATATATGTATATATATAAATACATAAGATGAACATATATTTATATAAACATATATATATATATATGAGTATATATGTTAATTATAAGTGTATATATGTTTATTAATATGTGAATAAATAAAGGAGTTAAATTGAAAATTGGAAGTTTATTATTTATAAAAGTTTGTAACAAAGTTGTTATAAATAATAAAAGTTGGAGACTTTTCTCCTCCCAAGGGAAGAATTTCGTCCACCACTCCCCAAGGAAGTGGTGTTGGCATGCTCCAACATGCTTTAGACATATTCCATTGAATTTCCAACTTTGACTATGGGTTTTGTGCACCTAGAGCTCTTAAAAGAATGGTATGCATGCATTTGTTGGTTGGGGCTGGTTCTTGGCCGATTTGAGCATGTAATACACCTCTTCTAAGTGTTAGAAAACTCTCTCATATCATCTCCTCACTTGGTGAAAATCGGATTTTACATCAAGCTTCAAAAGGGTGATAATTTGCAAGTAGAAGACTAGCATCTTCTTGGTGTTGCTAAGCTTGTTGGTGGATCAACTTTAGAGGGAACCTATTTTGGTTTCTTGCCATCAATATTTCGTCTATATCAAGCTCAAGAACACATTGGTATGATCTTGAACTCATCACTTTGTTTGTTCTTCATTTTATCTCTACATGCTTATAGCATGATCCTCTCGGAAGTGAAATTCGTGTTCATGATTTTATGCTTCCGTTGCAACTTCTAGTTTTTGAAACTCATAACATGAACATGGATTTCCAACATGATTGTGATGGGTTATGCTCAATTATGAAGGGTTGTGATGGGTTATGGACCATTATAAAGGGTTGTGATGGGTTATGGACCATTATGAAGTTTGTGATGGGTTATGGACCATTATAAAGGGTTGTGATGGGTTATTGACCATTATGAAGGTTATCATGGGTTATGGACCACTATGAATGGTTATGATGGGTTATGGACCTTTATGAGAGGTTGTGATAGGTTATGGTCAATTATGAAGAGTTGTGATTGGTTATGGACCATAGAAAGGGTTGTGTTGGGTTATGGACCCTTATGAAGGGTGTGAAAGGTTATGGACCATTATGAAGGTTTGTATGGGTTATGGACCATTATGAAGGGTTGTAATGGGTATAGACCATTATGTAGGGTTGCGATGTGTTATGGACTATTATGAGGTGTTGTGATGGGTTATGGTTAATTATGAAGGGTTGTGATGGGTTATTGACTACTATGAAGGTTTGTATGGGTTAGGGACCATTAGAAAGGGTTGTGATGGGTTATGGACCGTTATGAAGGGTTGTATGGGTTATGTACTTTTATGAAGGTTGTGATGGGTTATGAACGATTATGAAGGATTGTGATGGGTTATTGACCATTATGAAGGGTTGTCATAGGTTATGGACAATTATGAAGGGTTGTTATGGGTTATTGTTTAGAGATCATTTTGGGATGTCTTTTTGAGCTTTAATGATAAAATTTATCCTTAAACCTAAGACTTTACAATATTTTTGAGCTTAAAAACTATTATTTGCGTTAATGTGTGCTAAAAAATAAAAATTTTGTTTTTAGCGTATGGGTTATAAACTAATTTGTGTGTTTTAGTTTGCAGGGCTTAACGGAAGTAAAATATATATATGTGTGTATTTTAATTTATGGGATATTCTATTTTATTTTTTATTTAGATTATTTTATTTAAAACAAATTATTTTTATATTTTAGAATTTTAGTCTTTATTATTTTCAACATTATTTTTAAATCTTATTTCCTTTTAAAGTTTAGAAAAACGTTTTTTTTAACATTTTATATTTATTAAAACCAATTTATTTCTATTGAGGTATTTTATTTTATAATTTTAGTTTTATCTTTTTATTTATTTTGATAAATTTGATTTTAGCTTTTATATTTTTGTTATATTCTTTTTATTTTTAGTTTTTTTTAGTTTATTGAAGATGTAAAATTTATTTTATTTTATTTTTAGATTTTATTATTATTTATTTTCTATTTTAGCCTTTTATTTTATTTTAACCCATTTAAACCTTTTATTTTTCAATCCTTTATATTTTTATCCCAATAATTTATAATATACATATATATTTTTCTAAAATTCTGAAAATCCATAATAAATAATTTAAAATTCGAATTTAATTAAAAAAATAAATAAATAAATTAAAAATTAAAAAGGTAGAAGCATGGGAGACATGTGGACAAAGCATGAGAATCTTTATCAAGAAAAGTGGTGTGCAAGTGTGTGTGTCGTGCTTCATAAAGCCAAAAGAAAAAAAAAATAATAATAAACATTGTGCAATTGGGTCATGTGGTTCGGCCGAGCAAGATAAAGAAAACAAAGAAAAAAAAGTCTAAGCCATTTGAATGTGGGTGTTCGGCCGAGAGAAAAAAAATATTTTTTTGTTCATTTGTATGTGTGTCTTGCTTCACAAACCAAAGAAGAAAGAAGAAGAGAAAGAGAAGCAAACCGAGAGAAAGAAAAACCAAAAGATCGAGATGCAAGGGCTGTTGTTACCCGACCGACCAAAGAAAAAAAAAAGAGAAAGAGAAGAATGTGGTGATCAAGTGTGCTAGCCAAGTCATTTCTCCATCATAACCATAAACTAAGCAAAAGAAATTCGTGTGGGTTCGGTAATGATAGAAGATGGTGGATTATTGATGCATACCAGATCATAAATCATCAAGAAAGCATAAACAATTCAAAGATGGTGGAAAATGAACGAAGGTAATGATATAAATATGCATGAAGTTTCAGTTCCAGATTTTTTTTTACACATTCTTCTAGTCTTAAAATTCTTATCTAAATTCTCTCTAGTTTTCATTTTCGATTTTCAGAAATTTCAGGGAGTTTTTCTTGAGTGTTCTTGATAGTTTGAAGTTATTAAGTCATCCATTAAGTCATTACGTTGTAATTTTTGTTTTTATGTATTTATTAAGTTTGAAGTATGGTTTGTAATAATTTGTAATTTTATGATTTTATGTTTGTAATAATTATTGTGTGTGATGAGTTGATTATTGGAGATTAAAAGCTTGGAAAAATCAAAGTCTTCAAAGGTATATTTCTTTTTATTCTTGCTAATTTCTATAATTTGATTTAATTTATTAGTCATGAATTATATGATAGTTATTGTTATAATTTTGTTAGTTACAATAATTATGTGTGAGTAGTTAAATATAAGGTTTTGGTTGTGAACGATTAAATGATAGTCTAATAATATTATTGGGATTTATTTGTTGTAAATATGATTTTTATAAACTGAAATGTCAAATTAGATGAGCTTCATGTATTATAAATATTAATCTGTTAAAGTTATTTAAAATCTGATCAATTTTAAATTTTCAGTAATATGTTGATATTTATTAATCTTGTAAACAGAAATAAGTTTATTATATTTTGTAAATTCAATATCTTAAAGGGAAATTAGAAATTAATCAATCGTGATTTTTAAATTACCTAATATGATAACATTTATAAAATTAGTAAACTGAATATTTTTCATTTTGAGGTAAAAAATGTTTAATGAGTTTTAAAATGTCACGTTAATATTTACTGTAATAATATTTATTACTACCATAGAATTGACAACCTGTGGATTAAAATGTTATTATTGTTAAATGTTGATATGATAATTAATTTACCAATTGGATGTCTTAACCGAAACAACTTTTGGAGATTTCATTAAACACTGTGCTTATTTTCTAAAATTCATTTTTTTTATAAAAAACAAAACCAACGATTTGTCAAAACTGTTAAACACGATAAGGCCCCTAATATTATTGATAAATTATAGGTTGTGATGTGTTTTTACTAAGTATTTATTATGTGTGAAATGGTAATATTTTTAATTAGTTTAACTTACCGTATAAATTTCATAGCAATAAATAATCCCAAAATAATTGTTTAGATTATTATTTAATCAGTTTCCAACCAAAGCCTTATTCGTATTGATATTTGTTAAAACTTGTGATTGTTTGTTGAATTATTGCGTGGTTGATTTTTAATTATCATTTGATAAATTACTTTAGTTTATGTTGAAGCTCAAAATACCAAAAACAAACAAAATCATTTATTAAAATCAAAAGCAATATATTAAGATTACGATTAAAATTAATCCTTTCTCTGTGGGTACGATATCTGGTCTTCACCGACTATTATTACTTGTACGATCCTGTGCACTTGCAGGTCGTGTTAAACCGAACAGGTTTAAAACCCAAAAAAGTTTTTGGAGCCGTTGCCGGGGAAAGGAAATTAATTGAACGTAAATTTGATATATTGTCATTGTTTCAAAAAAAATTATCATAAAAACAATTTGTATTAAAAAAAACAAAAAAAAAATTCAAACTTCTGGCTCGATCAAGGGATAAAGATTTCTTTTATAAGGTAGATTTAGAAATTGAACGAACTTTACGCGCTATTAGAAGAAATCTTAGGTCCGAACGTCAAATGGAAGGAGGAAACGGGGATGAAGTTTTTCAAGGAGATAATCAAGGAGAAAGACCAATTCGTGGTCACGGGCGACCATATATGGAAGGACTTAACCCACCGGTGGTTAATCCTCAAATCTTAGCCGATACCTTTGAATTTAAACCAGTCATGTTCCAAATGCTTGCTTCTTATTGGGCATTTTGGAGGAGGACCAAGTGACGATCCTCACCGACATTTAAGAGCTTTCAATCAGCTATGTGAAAACTTTAAATGTAGAGGTGTGAGTAATGAAGCGTTGAAAATGCGGCTGTTTCCATATTCACTGACTGGTCGTGCCCAAGATTGGTTTAATGCTTTAGCATCTGAATCCATTACCACTTGGAATAATTTGAAAGAGAAATTCCTAATGAGGTATTTTCCACCAACAAAGAACGCACACTTGCGAAACTCCATAACTTCTTTTAAGCAGTTAAGTGGAGAATCTTTATGGGAAGTCTGGGAAAGATGGACAGAATTGTTGAGGAAGTGCCCGATGCACGGCCTATCTGAGTGGGTTCAATTGGAGACATTTTATCATGGCTTAGATGCGCAGACAAGAGTGTTGCTTGATACGTCAGCAGGAGGAGCTTTACTAGACAAGACTTATGCTGAATGCATGGAGTTAGTTGATCGAATGGCAAGAAATAATTTCAAATGGCCAACTGAAAGATTAGGCGGATCAATGCAACCAACACGTGGAAACAATGCTGGAGTTCATCAAAATGATCAATCTACATCAATGGCTGCAAGGATATCATCTATGGAAAATTTACTGAAGCAAGTTGTGTCAAAAATAGGAGATAAAGAAAAGAAAGTTGAGGTGAGTTGTGTGTTTTGTCATGGAAGTCATCTATATGATGAATGTCCTCAAAATCCAGAATCTGTTTGCTTCCTAGGAAGACAAAATGGAGGATTTCGACAACCACAACAACAGAATAACCCTTATTCTGAAACCTACAATCCTGGATGGAGAAATCATCCTAATTTCTCTTGGGGAGGTAATCAACAAACACATGAAAATTATCAACATATACCCCAACATCCACCCGGATTTCAACAATCTTATAATCGACAACATAATGGAAATTACCATCAAGCTGGAGGATCTGCTAGACAAAATTCAAACCATGGAGCGGGTCATGAAATGACTTCATTGGAGAAGATGATGGCTGAATACATGATGAAGAATGATGCTGCTATGAGAAACATAGAAAAGCAAGTAGGGCAGATGGCAACTATACTTCATAATAGAGAGCCTAGAAAATTGCCAAGTGATACTCAAAATCCTGGTCCAATTAAAGGCAAGGATCAATGCAATGCAATTACCTTGAGGTCTGGCAAAGAAGCACAAGATGGTGGTACGAAGACACCAAGTGATGAAGTTGTAGTTGAAGAGTGGGTAGATGAGGAAGATGAAATAGAAAAGACGAATTCTGAAGGAAAATAAGTTGGTAGCACAAGAGAGGATGGAAAGAGAGGAAATAACAGTGAAGAGCCGAAATCCATTCCCAGTTCATCAAATACTTCAAAAGGGAAAGAAAAGAGTCAAAACCCAAAAATGGATCTACCTTTTCCACCACCTTTCCCTCCAAAAAGAAGTAAATCAAAAGATGATGGGAATTTTAAGAAATTCATTGAGGTACTAAAGCAGTTGCATATAAACATTCCGTTTATTGATGATCTCCAATCGATGCCTTCGTATTCAAAATTCATGAAGGAAATTCTAACAAAAAAGAGAAGATTTGGAGAGTATGAAACTGTTGCACTGAACAACAGCATTAGTACCATGGTTAAAGAAAAACTTCTAGTCAAAAAGAATGATCCTGGTAGTTTCACTTTACCATGCCGCATTGGAAACTTACAAAAGATTGGATTGTGCGATTTAGGTGCTAGCATAAATCTGATGCCTTTATCAATTTTCAAAGAATTAAAAATTGGCAATGCTAGACCTACAACTGTCACACTCCAACTTGCGGATCGTACAGTCGTTTATCCAGAAGGGAAGATTGAAGATGTTCTTGTGAAGGTTGATAACATCATTGTCCCAGCTGATTTTATCATTCTGGATTATGAAGCGGACATTGAATGTGGTATCATACTTGGGAGACCATTTTTGGCGACAACCGGTGCTTTAATAGATGTGAAGAATGGAGAGATTACCCTGAGAGTAAACGATGAAAACTTTACATTTTCCATGCTGAAAACAATTCGACAACCTTTTAACATGGAAGAGTGTTCATTTGTTAGGGAAATTGATCTCTTAGTGAACCAAAGAATGGCAAGTATGAATGATTGGGGAGAAGAAGAGTTTGAAAGAAAATCTGTGGAAGAGATCCAAGAAATAATTATCGAAGAAGAAGAAGTAAAAGAAGTATGTTGGATCAAAGAAGATTTGGGAAGAGACGATAAGGTGTTACCTCAAATGAAACCTACAATTGAAGTAGCACCTGTCTTAGAGCTAAAACAATTGCCAAGCCATTTAAAATACACATTTTTTAAAGATGAAGAAAATTTGCCTGTCATCATATCTGCTTTGCTCTCACCCGAACAAGAGCAAGAATTGCTTAAGGTTTTGAAAGAAAACACAAAAGCAATTGGATGGACTTTGGCTGATATTCAAGGAATTAGCCCCTCGACATGTATGCACAAAATCATCTTAGAGGAGGGTGCTAAAGAATCCATTGAACACCAAAGAAGGCTGAATCCAATGATGAAAGAGGTGGTTAGAAAAGAAATTCTGAAATGGCTTGATGCAGGAATCATTTATCCTATTTCAAGTAGCACATGGATAAGTCATGTACACTGTGTTCCAAAGAAGGGAGGGATGACTGTTTCAACGAATGAAAAAGGGGAGCAAATTGCAACAAGAATGGTCACTGGATGGAGAATATGTGTTGACTACCGAAAGCTCAACGCAGCTACAAAGAAAGACCATTTTCCGCTTCCTTTCATCGATCAAATGCTAGACCGTCTTGCGGGAAAACCATTTTACTGTTTCCTAGACGGATTCTCTGGGTACAATCAAATTGCTATACATCCTGATGATCAAAACAAGACTACTTTCACATGTCCGTATGGAACATTTGCTTTTAGACGCATGCCTTTTGGTTTATGTAATGCACCTGCAACATTCCAAAGATGCATGATGTCTTTATTTTCTGATATGGTTGAAAGGAATCTTGAGATTTTTATGGATGATTTTTCATTATTTGGAGATGATTATGCTGAATGTCTTAGCATTTTGGATAAGGTTTTGAAGATATGTATAAAAAACAACCTTGTTTTGAACTGGGAAAAATGTCAATTTATGGTTCAAGAAGGAATTGTTTTAGGACATAAAGTTTCCAGAAGTGGAATTGAAGTGGATAGGGCAAAGGTGGATGTAATTGAAAAACTACCTAACCCTACAAATGTCAAGGCCATTCGTAGTTTCCTTGGTCATGCGGGATTTTATCGTCGTTTTATCAAAGATTTTTCAAAAATCGCAAAACCGCTGACTCAACTCTTGGAAAAAGACCGTGACTTTGCATTTGATGAAGATTGTAAAAAATCTTAAAGGAGTTAAAGAAAAGATTGGTGAATGCTCCAATCATGGTAACACCAGATTGGACACAACCTTTTGAGATCATGTACGATGCTAGTAATAGTGTAATTGGGTCTGTGTTAGGGCAACGCAAGGGTAAATTCTTTCATACTATTTATTATGCGAGCACTACACTCAATGGAGCCCAATTGAATTACACTACGACAGAAAAAGAGTTCTTAGCAGTCGTGTTTTCCCTCGAAAAATTTCGTCCCTACCTGATTGGGACAAAAGTTGTTGTGTACACTGATCACTCTGCTATTAGAAATTTAATGGCCAAGAAAGATGCCAAAGCGAGATTGATAAGATGGGTGCTATTACTCCAAGAATTTGACTGTGAAATTCGTGATAAGAAAGGAGTAGAGAACGTGCTAGCTGACCATCTTTCTAGACTAGAGATTGAAGGAAAAAGAGAAGAGGTAGAAGTTGATATGGATAACTTTCCGGACGAGTATTTGTTAAGAGTTACTGAGAATTACCCTTGGTATTCTAACATTGTCAATTACTTAGTGAGCAGTATAACCCCAGAGGAAAGTTCGTGGAGAGAAAAGAAGAAGTTGATCTCTGAATTAAAATTCTACTTTTGGGATGAGCCTTATTTGTTCAAAATCGGAGTTGATAAAATTTGGAGGCGCTGTGTCCCTGAGGTAGAACAAGAATCAATTCTGCAAAAGTGTCACAGTTCTGAGTATGGAGGTCATCTTCGTGGAGAGAAGACGACATTTAGAATCTTACAGAGTGGATTCTATTGGCCATCATTGTTCAATGATGCTCGTGAGTTTGTGAAAAACTGTGACCGATGTCAAAGGACCGGAGGAATTAGCAAAAGAGATGAAATGCCATTGACAAACATGATTGAGTTAGAATTGTTTGATGTTTGGGGGATAGATTTTATGGGACCATTTGTACCTTCAAATGGCAAAATCTATATCTTGGTAGCTGTAGATTACGTTTCAAAATGGGTAGAGGCGATTGCTTGTAGTGCAAATGATGCTCGTACAGTCGTTGAGTTCTTAAAGAAAAACATTTTTACTAGATTTGGCACACCTAGAGCCATTGTGAGCGATGAAGGATCACATTTCTATAATCGTGTTCTAGGTGGTGTACTGGCCAAATACAACATCAAGCATCGCGTGGCTACAGCTTACCATCCCCAGTCAAATGGTTTAGCAGAAGCAAACAACAAACAACTCAAATTGATTCTAGAGAAAGTGGTCAACAAAACAAGGAAGGATTGGGCATTCAAATTAGATGACACACTTTGGGCATATCGGATAGCTTTCCGTACTTCCATTGGAACCTCTCCATACTAGCTGGTATTTGGAAATGCATGTCACCTTCCACTTGAGCTTGAGCATAAAGCGTCCTGGGCACTTAAAGTGTTAAATTTAGATTGGAAGGTTGCTGCTAAGAAAAGGTTGAATGAGATCATGGAGTTGGAAGAATTTCGACTTGCCACATATGAAAATGCACTTATTCAAAAGGATAAGATCAAGAAATGGCATGATAGGAAAATCAGAAAGAGAGAGTTCAAAGAGGGCCAACGTGTATTATTATTCAATTCAAGACTTAAACTTTTTCCGGGGAAACTAAGATCAAAATGGTCTGGACCTTACCGTATCACAAAGGTATGGCCCAGTGGATCAGTGGTCTTAATGAATGCTGAAGATGGAAAAGAGTTTACAGTTAATGGCCAGAGGATTAAGCACTACTTTGGGACGAAGAAAAGGTCAATCTAATTGATGAAAAGATTGTCCTCAAAGAAGATAAGTGAAGAGTGGGAGGAAACTATGTTTGTTGTAAATAAATAAACGTGTGTTTATTGTTTTAACGTGTGATTTCAAGTTTTTGTTTAAGTGTGTGTTTGCAGTTTACAAATAAAGAGATGACTTAGGATAATCGGATCACTGACGAGCTGAAAAGGAGAATTTCGTGAAGCAACCATCATCAGGGAGTTCTATTCCTTAATCTTTTTGATATATCAGTTAAAATTCCTTGATGATGATGATTGTGAATAAAATGTGTGTGTAAATGCTTGTTTGACCATTAAAGTTTGGGGATGTTTTTTTTTAAATAAGTACAAACTGATTTAAAAAAAAACGAACTTTAATGACATTATAAATTATGCATATTAGTTGTTTATTTTAAAAATTAATAGGCAATAGTTTAATTTGTATATTAAATTGTAGTTATGCCTAGATTTTATAATGGAAATCGATTAGTTAATACTAGAACTTGCATTTTAAAACACTATCCATATTAAACGGGCAGTTAACCATGTAAATGATTAAGGGTATTGTTTCTTGAGTGAGGAAAATTGCACATTTTATGCAATTTGAGTGTTTTGGGCGCGGATTTTGGGGATGCATGGAGTCGAGCTTGCATGATGCCTTTTGTCATTAGAGTCATAGTGGATTCTCCAACCTAAGCTAAAATGCACTAGTTTTCCATTTTATTTGCTTATTTTCGTCAGTTGTAGTATATTTCCTTTTGTTTGTTTCCATTGTAGATATCATTTTGTTTTATTTGATTTCATTTGAATAGTTTCAATATTTCTTTGAAGATTGCTTTTAGTGTGAGTTTATTTCACTTATACTCACCAGTAAAAAAATCAAATGTTATGGGTGAGTCTATATATATATATATATATATATATATATATATATATATATATATATATATATATATATATATATATATATATATATATATATATATATATACACACACACACAAAGATTTTATTTTATAGAAATTTGTATTTTTTTAATTTTTTGTAAGTTTGGTATGTTACATCTGTTCTCTAAAAAAACAAAAAAAAAAACAAACAAAAAAATTTAAAAAAAGAAAACAAAAGAAAACAAAAGAAAAGAGAATGATGTAGTTTGGTGTGGTTTTCTTATTTTTTGTAAATATTTTATAAAAAAAATCAATTTAAAAATATTTTGATCAATTTTGTACATACAGTTGGATTTTTATCTGCTTATTTTTAGTCAAGACAATTTTGTATATATATTCTTGACACTTTTGGTAGTGTTTTATATCTAGGTCGGATAGGAAATAAAGTGTACTGTTTTGTATTTTGTAGGATTTATGGTGCATTTTAGTTTAATTCCACTTCAGACTCTAATGATATAAATGCTAAGTGTAAGTTTCGTTTAACAATGGACGGAGAAATGCCTAAAACTTTCCTTTTACCTAGTGAGATTGCAGGGGTGGGTACCAGATATATTTTGAGCCTTTGCAAGACCTTTTGATACATGGTTAATATATTCGGGTAATGTGGATAATACGTTAACATGCAAGCTTTTAGAATTAACTATTTTTGTGTGCGTAACTAGAAGGCATAATTATAATTTAGCAGATAAATTAAGCTATAGTGTACTAGACTTTAGAAAATTAGACAGATAATATTGTAGGATCTATAATTCGTTGTTGTTTAAAAATAAAAAAAAATAATAATAAGTTTGTATTTGTTGAAAAAGAAAAATTTCGCATACTTTAATTTCATTTTTCAAATATTGTAAAGTCTAATTTTTCTTATTGCTCGGGACGAGCAATGCTTAAAGTTTGGGGATGTTTAGAGATCATTTTGCGATCTCTTTTTGAGCTTTAATGATAAAATTTATCCTTAAACCTAAGACTTTACAATATTTTTTAGCTTAAAAACTATGATTTGCGTTAATGTGTGCTAAAAAATAAAAATTTTGTTTTTAGCGTATTTCATCATTTTACGTCGAAAAAATGAACTAATTTGTGTGTTTTTTTTTGCAGGGCTTAACGGAAGTAAAATATATATGTGTGTATTTTAATTTATGGGATATTATATTTTATTTTTATTTAGATTATTTTATTTAAAACCAATTATTTTTATATTTTACAATTTTAGTCTTTATTATTTTCAACATTATTTTTAAATCTTATTTCCTTTTAAAGTTTAGAAAAAAGTTTTTTTTTACATTTTATATATATTAAAACCAATTTATTTCTATTGAGGTATTTTATTTTATAATTTTAGTTTTATCTTTTTTTTTATTTTGATAAATTTGATTTTAGCTTTTATATTTTTGTTATATTCTTTTTATTTTTAGTTTTTTTTTAGTTTATTGAATATGTAAAATTTATTTTATTTTATTTTTAGATTTTTTAATTATTTATTTTCTATTTTAGCCTTTTATTTTATTTTAACCCATTTAAACCTTTTATTTTTCAACCCTTTATATTTTTATCCCAATAATTTATTATATATATATATATATATATATATATATATATATATATATATATATATATATATATATATATATATATATATATTTCTAAAATTCTGAAAATCCATAATAAATAATTTAAAATTCGAATTTAATTAAAATAAATAAATAAAAAAATTAAAAATTAAAAAGGTAGAAGCATGGGAGACATGGGGACAAATCATGAGAATCTTTATCAAGAAAAGTGGTGTGCAAGTGTGTGTGTCGTGCTTCACAAAGCCAAAAGAAAAAAAAAATAATAATAAACATTGTGCAATTGGGTCATGTGGTTCGGCCGAGCAAGACAAAGAAAACAAAGAAAAAAAAGTCTAAGCCATTTGAATGTGGGTGTTCGGCCGAGAGAAAAAAAATATTTTTTTGTTCATTTGTATGTGTGTCTTGCTTCACAAACCAAAGAAGAAAGAAGAAGAGAAAGAGAAGCAAACCGAGAGAAAGAAAAACCAAAAGATCGAGATGCAAGGGCTGTTGTTACCCGACCGACCAAAGAAAAAAAAGAGAAAGAGAAGAAGGTGGTGATCAAGTGTGCTAGCCAAGTCATTTCTCCATCATAACCATAAATTAAGCAAAAGAAATTCGTGTGGGTTCGGTAATGATAGAAGATGGTGGATTATTGATGCATACCAGATCATAAATCATCAAGAAAGCATAAACAATTCAAAGATGATGGAAAATGAACGAAGGTAATGATATAAATATGCATGAAGTTTCAGTTCCAGATTTTTTTTACACATTCCTCTAGTCTTAAAATTCGTATCTAAATTCTAGTTTTCATTTTCGATTTTCAGAAATTTCAGTGAGTTTTTCTTGAGTGTTCTTGATAGTTTGAAGTTATTAAGTCATCCATTAAGTCATTAGGTTGTAATTTTCATTTTTATGTATTTATTAAGTTTGAAGTATGGTTCGTAATAATTTGTAATTTTATGATTTTATGTTTGTAATAATTATTGTGTGTGATGAGTTTATTATTGGAGATTAGAAGCTTGGAAAAATCAAAGTCTTCAAAGGTATATTTCTTTTTATTCTTGTTAATTTCTGTAATTTTATTTAATTTATTAGTCATGAATTATATGATAGTTATTGTTATAATTTTGTTAGTTACAATAATTATGTGTGAGTAGTTAAATATAAGGTTTTGGTTGTGAACGATTAAATGATAGTCTAATAATATTATTGGGATTTATTTGTTGTAAATATGATTTTTATAAACTGAAATATCAAATTAGATAAGCTTCATGTATTATAAATATTAATCTGTTAAAGTTATTTAAAATCTGATCAATTTTAAATTTTCAGTAATATGTTGATATTTATTAATCTTGTAAACAGAAATAAGTTTATTATATTTTGTAAATTCAATATCTTAAAGGGAAATTAGAAATTAATCAATCGTGATTTTTAAATTACCTAATATGATAACATTTATAAAATTAGTAAACTGAATATTTTGCATTTCGAGGTAAAAAAATGTTTAATGAGTTTTATATGTCACGTTAATATTTACTGTAATAGTATTTATTACTACCATAGAATTGACAACCTGTGGATTAAAATGTTATTATTGTTAAATATTGATATGATAATTAATTTACCAATTGGATGTCTTAACCGATACAACTTTTGGAGATTTCATTAAACACTGTGCTTATTTTCTAAAATTCATTTTTTTTATAAAAAACAAAACCAACGATTTGTCAAAACTGTTAAACACGATAAGGCCCCTAATATTATTGATAAATTATAGGTTGTGATGTGTTTTTACTAAGTATTTATTATGTGTGAAATGGTAATATTTTTAATTGGTTTAACTTACCGTATAAATTTCATAGCAATAAATAATCCCAAAATAATTGTTTAGATTATTATTTAATCAGTTTCCAACCAAAGCCTTATTCGTATTTATATTTGTTAAAACTTGTGATTGTTTGTTGAATTATTGCGTGGTTGGTTGTGATGACTTATGGACCATTATGAAGGTTGTGATGGGTTATGGACCATTATAAAGGGTTGTGATGGGTTATGGGCCATTATGAAGGTTGTGATGGGTTATGGACCACTATTAAGGGTTATGATGGGATATGGACTATTATGAGGGGTTTTGACAGGTTATGGTCAATTATGAAGAGTTCTGATGGGTTATGGACCATAGAAAGGGTTATGTTGGGTTATGGACCATTACTAAGGGTTGTGATGGGTTATGGTATTACGAAGGGTTGTGATGGGTTATGGACCATTATGAAGGTTTGCATGGGTTATGGACCATTATGAAGGGTTGTTATGGTTATAGACCATTATGGAGGGTTACGATGGGTTATGGCCCATAGAAAAGGTTGTGATAGGTTATGGACCATTAGAAAGGGTTGTGATGGATTATGGACCATTATGAAGGGTTG
The DNA here is from genome assembly GCA_023525715.1 of Cichorium intybus. Classification (NCBI taxonomy): domain Eukaryota; kingdom Viridiplantae; phylum Streptophyta; class Magnoliopsida; order Asterales; family Asteraceae; genus Cichorium; species Cichorium intybus. Next base: position 79,932,942 of record CM042012.1, on the reverse strand, counting down.
TATGGGTTATGTACTATTATGAAAGTTGTGATGGGTTATGAACCATTATCAAGGACTATGATGGGTTATCGACCTTTATGAAGGGTTGTGATAGGTTATAGTCAATTATGAAGGGTTGTTATGGGTTATGCACCATAGAAAGGGTTGTGTTGGGTTATGGACCATTATGAAGGGTTGTGATGGGTTATGCTCTATTATGAAGGCTTGTCATGGGTTATGGACCATTATAAAGGGTTGTGACGGGTTATGGACAATTATGAAGGTTGTGAAGGGTTATGTGTTAGTTCTATATGCCCAAGGATGATCATAAAATGATATTACTAATAATACATGATCCTATAGGGTCACACCAACAACAAGTTTGACACCAATTGATCATTTAGAATGTTAAATTTGATTTAACATCAAATGATACTAAACTTGCAATTTAATCTTGTAGGTTATTATTATTTGAGGTAAATAATAATAACTACAAAATTAAAGGTTGATTACTAATTCATATGTGATGAATTAATTAAGTATAACAATTAAATTGTTTAAGTTGTTAAATGATTTAATTGAATTATAAGTAAACCTTTTATTTAATTTAATTGGTAAATTAAATAAAATATGCATAATGTAAAATATATATTCATACATTAAGAAGGCATGTTTAATTGGTTTATTTATACAATTTATGGGTTAAATGTTATTCCATTAATGAAATGTATAAAGGGTTATTATTTATAAAAACTTATTAGATAAGTTTATAAATAATAAATGATAAACAAATCTTTCACAACACCACATGAAGTGGCCGGCCAACATAAGCACACACACATGCACATAAGCATGTTTTTTAAAAGCTTAAAAGTGGAGAGGAATCTTGGTGCTTTCTATGTCTTGACCATGGGAACCATCAACATAAAATAATCCTTCTTTTCTTCTCCTTATATGCTCTTTATGGCCGGCCATTTTGGTGTTAAGAGAATCATCTTTATGCATTCAAAATCAGCCAAGAAAGCTTAAGAAACTCTCTCAAGGTTGCATGTAAGAATCGTTCAAGGTTCAACATCAAGAGAGTGTTCATTTGCAAGTTTAAAGAGACTAGCATCTAAGGTGTTTTACTTGTGGGTGGATCAACTATAGAGGGATTCTTTCTTGACTCCTGGCCTCATCAAAAACGTCCAAACCAAGAACAAAAGAAAGGGTATGATCTTGAACTCTATTTATGCTTGTTCTTCATCTTATCTCTACATGCATGTAGCATGATCCTCTTGGAATGGAATTTGTGTTCATGATCTTTTGCTTCCGTTGCAACTTCAAGTTTTTGAAACTCATAACATGAACATATCATATCCAACATTATGGACCATTATAAAGGGTTGTGATGGGTTATGGATCATTATGAAGGTTGTGATGGGATATGGACCACTATGAAGGGTTATGATGGGTTTTTTTTTTTTTTTTTTTTTTTTGGGTAAAGAGGGCGGCACCTCTGGCAAATTTATTAATAAAAAGAATAAATACAATATAAGGCTGGGGACTCCCCACCAAAAAACAGAAAATCCATCGGGACAGGCCCCAACGGACAACAAGCTAAACTAGGAACCAAAACAAGACAAGGAACCAGAACCAAACAAGAACAAAAAGGAAAACAACAAGCTAAACTAGGAACCAAAACAAGACAAGGTTATGATGGGTTATGGACCATTATGAGGGGTTTTGATAGGTTGTGATGGATTATGGACCATAGGAGGGGTTGTGTTGGGTTATCGACCATTATGAAGGGTTGTGATGGGTTATGGACCATTATGAAGGGTTGTGATCGGTTATGGACCATGATGAAGGTTTGTATGGGGTATGGACAACTATTAAGTGTTGTTATGGTTATGGACCATTATGAAGGGTTGCGATGGGTTATGGACGATTATGAAGTGTTGTACTGGGTTATAGTTAATTATGAAGGGTTGTGATGGGTTATGGACCATAGAAAGGGTTATGCTGGGTTATGGACCATAGTAAGGGTTGTGATGGGTTATGATCAATTATGAAGGATTGTGATGGGTTATGGTCAATTAAGAAGGGTCGTGATGGGTTATGGACTGTTATGAAGGTTTGTATAGTTAATTATGAAGGGTTGTGATGGGTTTTCGACCACTATGAAGAGTTATGGACCATTATGAGGGGTATTCATAAGTTATGGTCAATTATGAAGAGTCGTGATAGGTTATGGACCACATAAAGGGTAGTGTTGGGTTATGGACCATGATGAAGGTTTGTATGGGTTATGGACAATTATGAAGGGTTGTTATGGTTATGGACCATTATGCAGGGTTGCATGGGTTATGGACCATGATGAAGGTTTGTATGGGTTATGGACAATTATGAAGGGTTGTTATGGTTATGGACCATTATGTATGGTTGCGATTGGTTTGTACCAAAGAAAGGGTTGTGATGGGCTATGGACCATTATGAAGGGTTATATGGGTTATGTACTATTATGAAGGTTGTGATGGGTTATGAACCATAACCATTATGAAGGATTATGATGGGTTATTGACCATTATGAAGGGTTGTGATAGGTTATGGTCAATTATGAAGGGTTGTTATGGGTTATGGACCATAGAAAGGGTTGTTTTGGGTTATGGACAATTATGAAGGGTTGTGATGGGTTATGCTCTATTATGAAAGCTTGTGATGGGTTATGGACCATTATAAAGGGTTGTGACGGGTTATGGACCATTATGAAGGTTGTGAAGGGTTATGGACCATTATAAAGGGTTGTGATGGGTTATGGATCATTATGAAGGTTGTGATGGGTTATGGACCACTATGAAGGGTTATGTTGGGTTATGGACCATTATGAGGGGTTTTGATAGGTTATGGTCAATTACGAAGAGTTGTGATGGATTATGGACCATAGGAGGGGTTGTGTTGGGTTATCGACCATTATGAAGGGTTGTGATGGGTTATGGACCATTATGAAGGGTTGTGATGGGTTATGGACCATGATGAAGGTTTGTATGGGTTATGGACAATTATGAAGTGTTGTTATGATTATGGACCATTATGAAGGGTTGCATTTGTTGGAAATCCATGTTCATGTTATGAGTTTCAAAACTTGAAGTTGCAACGGAAGCATAAAATCATGAACACAAATTTCACTTCCAAAGGGATCATGCTACATGCATGTAGAGATAAATGGAGAACAAGCATAGTTAAAGTTCAAGATCATAACCTTTGTTCTTGGGGCTGATTTGGATGACTTGGAAGATGGCTAGGAACCAAAATAGACTCCCTCTATAGTTGATCCACCAACAAGCTTGGCAACACCAAGAAGATGCTAGTCTTAACTTGCAAATTCAACCCTTCTTGTGCTTGATATGGAATCCGATTTTTACACCAAGTGTAACGGAATGTTTTGAGAGTGTTTTGAATGTAAAATTCAGCAAATAAAAGATGGAGAAGGTGTGGAATTCGTCCAAGACCAAGAGAGCCAACAAAATGCATGACTACATGCTTATATTCACATAAAAAAGGTAAGATTCCATGCAAACATGTTTCTTGGTCAAACCAAAAGCATGTTCAAATGTTCCTCCATGATATTAGTGAGAATATTTCACCTCCCAAGGAGGTATGGCCGGACTTGGATGAGAGAGTAGGTTTCTCTCTCTAAATTTTATAAATTATAAACTCTTTTATTATTTATAAAATCCATTTTTGTAAATAAGTCTTTAAACCTTTTAATTATATGTTTAAAACCTTTTAAACATATAAATATATATGTCAATGCATATTTTCATATTATACAAAATATATATATACAATATATATATATATATATATATTTATTTACTTTATTTAATTTAATTTAAAACTTAAATTAAAATTAATTACAAGAAGGTTTATACAAACTTATTTAAATCATTTAACATTTAATTGATATAAATACCACCCTTATAAAATTCATACCATATGAATTATAAATCATCACACTCTCAAATTAATTTATCTCATATGAATTATTACTTAGAACAATTATTATTTTCATAAAATAATAATTCTCAAAACAAACTGCAAGTATTAGATCATTTGATAATAAATCAAATTCATTGTGTCAAATGATCAAATTGGTGTCTAACTTGTTATTGGTGTGACCCTATAGGATCATGTGTTATTAGTAATATCATTTTATGATCATCCTTGGCCATATAGAACTAACAATCTCCCACTTGCACAAGGTTGCATCATAGAATGATACCGACAGGGATGAACGTCTAACAACATTTCACTACCTCCAATAATACATGACATAATGCCATTCAACAACATCCAATTCTTCAAAAGCACGAGGCTCTAACTGATGTACAAGGTTATCTATCAATTATCCCTTTGTCACAGACATCATGTTGAACATGAGACATGGATCGTAATCATTCTCATTTTATATTCAACTTTTAATCAGGCGCCTTAGATGTCTAACTCTCAACACATAAGAGGAACAAATCCCGTCTTGACTACATACGCCCCTCATATAGTTAGTACTATACATGAGTATGGCCTTTATGGTTGTCTATGTTTCAAGGACAACGGTGAACCATATCAAAGCATAGCACTCCCTACACTTGAGTCCCAAATATGCATCTCAGGTCTAAGGATACAATGATAATACCTTTATTCAAGAATCACTTATGATGATGATCCATGGAGTGATCTTGAAGCGGGTCAATTCCAATACTTGTTCACTGACAAGTACCTATGAATTTAGTTGCAACCTTTTGCTACTTTTACCTATAAAAGTCAACCAATCCAATTCATATTAGTCTTTCTTCATAGTTGCTCCCACAACTATGATCGACTATGGACATTTAGAATAATTGTATTATTCAAGGATTAAACATGCTAATATAGAATACAAAATTATGAATGAAACATCACGTCACATACATCACATAATTATTGTTGTTTACATAGTTTCATATTCATAAAACACTAAACACAAATCAAATCCATTCATTAGAAAAACGAAGTCCTATACCCTTAGCGTGACTTTCATGCTTAGCTTGGGTTAAAGGCTTCGTGAATGGGTCTGTCAAATTCTGATCTGTATGAACCTTGTGAATACTTATTTCACCATTCTTAACTTCATGTCTTATGTAGTTATACCTTCGGTGAATGTGTTTGGTCTTTTGATGCGATCTATGTTCCTTTGCTTGAGCTATAGCACCTAGATTATCACAGAAGATTTCTATAGGGTCCCGAATGGAAGGAACAACCCCTAGATCTTCAATGAACTTTCTCATCCAGACAGCTTCTTGAGCAGCTTCCGAAGCAGCAACATATTCTGATTCTGTAGTGGATTGTGCAATCACTTCTTGTTTGGAACTCTTCCAAGACACGGCTCCTCCATTTAAAATAAAGACATACCCAGATTGAGATCTCGAATCGTCCCTATCTGTTTGGAAGCTTGCGTCAGTGTAACCCTTTACCTTCAAGCTTTCTTCCAAACCATCGTAAACTAAGAACATATCTTTAGTTCTTCTCAAGTACTTAAGAATGTTCTTGAGAGCAGTCCAGTGGGCTTCACCTGGGTTCTGTTGATACCTACTAGTCATGCTTAACGCACATGAGACGTCGGGCCTAGTGCATAACATGGCATACATGATGGACCCAATTGCCGAAGCATATGTAACATGTTTCATCCTTTCAAGTTCAGTCCTAGTGCTTGGGCACTGAGACTTACTTAGGATGGTGCCATGCGGTATTGGCAAGAATCCTCTTTTGGAGTCTTGCATCTTGAACCTTTTCAAGATTTTATCAATATATACACTTTGGCTTAGACCAACAAGTCTCTTAGATCTATCTCTATAGATCTTTATGCCTAATACATAAGCAGCTTCTCCTAAGTCCTTCATTGAGAAACAGTTCTCAAGGAATGTTTTGACACCTTTCAATGTTGGGATGTCATTTCCAAATAGAAGTATGTCATCAACATACAGTACTAGGAATATGACTATGCTCCCACTAGCTTTCTTGTAAACACAGGAGTCATCCTCATTTTTAATGAATCCAAAATTAGTAATCTTTTCATCAAAGCGGATGTTCCATTTTCGAGACGCTTGCTTCAATCCATAAATAGATCTTTTAAGCTTGCACACTTTGTTTGGATGCTTAGGATCGACAAAAGCTTCAGGTTGATCCATATAGACATCTTCCAATAAGTGTCCATTAAGGAAAGCGGTCTTGACATCCATTTGCCATATCTCATAATCATAGTATGCGGCTATGGCAAAAAGTATCCTAATTGACTTGATCATTGCCACTGGTGAAAAGGTCTCATCATAGTCAATACCACGAGTTTGTGAGTATCCTTTAGCAACAAGTCTTGCCTTAAAAGTGTGAACATTTCCATCCACGTCGGTTTTCTTCTTGAAAACCCACTTGTTCCCAACGGTCTTACAATTGGTGGGAAGATTAACCAAGTCCTATACTTGGTTATCGTGCATGGATTGCATCTCTGTGTTCATGGTTTCAAGACATTTATCAGATTCAAGATCTGACATTGCACTCTGGTAGTTGACAGGTTCATCAGAATCTATCGTATAACATTCCTCTTCCATTATTAGGTAACCATACCTTTCAGGTTCAAATCGAACCCTGCCAGATCTACGAACATCTTGTGTTACAATTTGTTCCTGATCAACTGTTTGTTCAGGTTCAACAATTTCTTGTTGAATGCTAGATTCAATTTCTTGTGTATCAGGCTGTGGTTCCTGAAGTTCCTCAAGTTCCACAAACCTCCCACTAGCCTCTTCCGTCAGAAACTTGCTTTCTAGGAATTCAGCTTTTCGAGAAATAAATATCTTATTCTCCACGGGATTGTAGAAGTAGTATCTAAGACAATCTTTCGGATACCTTACAAAGATACACTTAGTTGAACAGGGTTCTAGTTTGTTTGAAGCTTATTGTCTAACATAAGCTTCACAACCCCATACCTTGAGATAGGATAAAGATGGAACCCTTACATGTTTAGGAGACGAGCAGCTGTTTGTAAAGCATAACCCAAAAATGATAAAGGTAGAGTACTTCTACTCATCATGGATCGAACCATATCCAATAGTGTCCGGTTCCGCCTCTCAGATACACCATTATGTTGTGGTGTTCCAGGTGGAGTAAGTTGTGAAACAATTCCACAAGTCTTAAGATGATCCATAAAGTTTGTACTTAAGTACTCACCTCCTCTATCAGAACGAAGAACTTTAATTGTTTTGTTGAGTTGATTTTCCACTTCACTTTTAAACGTTTTGAACATTTCAAACGCCTCATGTTTATGTTTAATCAAATAAACATATCCAAAACAACTAAAGTCGTCAGTGAAGGTGATGAAATATCTTTCACCATATCTAGTCATTGGCTTGAAAGGACCACATACATCCGTATGTATGATTCCTAACAAGTACTTTGCCCTCTCATTGGTTCCGGAGAAAGGAACTTTAGTCATCTTGCCATGTAAACAAGATTCACATATATCAAATGAGTCATTCTCATTTTCCTTCAAAAGTCCACTCTTTTGAAGTTGGGATATGCGTTTCTTGTTTATATGCCCAAGTCGATAATGCCATAGATAAATTTGACTCAAATCACATTTGGGTCTCTTGGTGAAAGTGTGGTATAAAGAGCCATGGTTAGTCTTTTCATCAAGGTTTACTTCATAAATTCCATTTAAAGGCCTAGCCTCGAAATAGAATACATTGTTTTTGGAAACACAAATGTCATCATTTATAAAGCATAGATCAAAACCACATTGTCTCAACTTAGCAACCGAAATAATATTCCTAGTCAAGCTAGGAACATAATAAACATTCAACAATGTCAAATACATGCCACTAGGTAGTAATAAATCAAAACTTCCAATTGAATCCACCGCAACCCTTGCACTGTTTCCAACCCAGAGTACTACCTCGTTTGCCTTCAGTCGCCTATTCCTTTTGAACCCCTGCAGCATATTACAAATGTGAGTTCCACAACCAGTATCAAATACCCATGTGTTAGGAGATAAATTATAAAGTTCTAGGTCTATCACATAGATACCTGAAGTGCCCTCACCGGCCTTCTTCTTCTTCAACTCTGCAAGATAGGTAAGGCAATTCATCTTCCAATGCCCAACTTTTCCACATTCGAAGCACGCGTCTTCTTTGGCAACCTTTGCCTTCTTCTTGGGCGGACGGGGTGGTTGGACAGCTTTCTTGCCCTTTCCTTTGACAACCTTTGCCTTCCCCTTGCCCTTGGAGTTGGTGGGGTGTTCGGGTCTAGTCCTCTTTGTACCACCTTCCTTGATCATGAGAACTTCAGTGGTTTTCTAAGGCGGATTCTTTTCTGCGGTAATTAGCATCCCATGCAATTCCAGGATAGTCTTGTTCAAACCATTCATGTTATAATTCATGACGAAGGGATCAAAATACTTTGTCAAGGAGTTAAGGATCATATCCGTTGCTAGCTCTTCGGGTATCACAACTCCAAGACGTGCCAAATGATCAATGTGACTCTTCATTTTGAGCACATAAGAGCTAACCGTCTGTCCATCCTCCATCTTGCAAGCATGGAAAGCCCGAACAGTTTCAAACCTTTCTGTCCTTGCAAGTTATTGGAACATTTCCTTCAATTGATTAATCATGTCATAGGCCGAATGATTCTCCAAATCCTTCTGAAGGTCAGGAATCATAGTTGCCAACATTAGACATGATGCATCAATGGAGTCATCCATCTTTTTAAGCCATGCATCGTGTGCGGGCTTAGGAATGGCAGGGGGCTCTTCAAGAAGTGGTTCATTGAGAACATATTCTTTCTTTTCTTGTTTGAGAACTATTCTCACACTACGGTACCAATCCAAGAAGTTGGTGTGGTTGAGTTTTTCTCCCACAAGGAGAGACCGTAGTGATGTTTTGTTTGGAGCCGGGTTTGTTGTGTTTGGTGCCATCTACAAAATTTTAACAAGGTTCAATTTAGTAATTTATGATATTAAGTCCTTAATAATTAATATTCTTTCTTGTTTCATAAACTTTAATTGATTAAGGTCTAGAATCCAAGTTGCAATACGAATAAGTGGTTAGGTATCCTTTATCCCGCCTATTCGAATCAACAAGGTAGGTAACGGTTTACCAATTATATCCAAATATAATTTCTAGAGTTATGGGATCCCATTATAACATTTATAAGTTTGGCATGTTTGATCCCATCTATGCCTTGGATTTCTAATGCTTAGGTGACATTTATCACAAAAGATTTCCAAACAAATCATCCCACTTAAACGGACGTGTAGTTTTGACAACTATTAATGGTTAGGTGTCCTTTATCCCATCAATATTGCAAAGCTACCTCTTGTATCACAAGAAGACTCCAAGTGGTTAGGTAACCTTTATCCCACAAGGATATGCAAGTGATACATGAGTGTCTTTAAGAGGGACGACATTGATTTGTATTTCGAAAGGGATTTGTATGTTTTGCAATTCTAATTTTTAAAAACATATGGTATCATGTAGATTGCATGCATCCAATGAACATGGTACCATTAAACTCTTATTTTGTTAATTGGTTCCTTTAATTATAAAATCTCCATTTTATTAATTCTTTGTTTGTGGTCAAGATTATAACTAATATCCAATATTAAGTTTGAGTTTGATCACATACATTAGAACCAATTGTAATCCTAAATAATTACCATTATTACTTAGGGGTGGAGTTTGTAAGAAATCATAAAATCTCCATTTTATTTGTTTCATTAATTTTTCAAATCTTGACTTTTATAGGTTTTATAACAAAACCCATTTTAATAAAACCAATTATATCACATCTTATGTTTTAAATGTCAATTTTGAAAATTACAAACTCCTTGATGATTATGTTTAATTATCTAGGTTGTATAGCATGAAAAATCTTATTTTCATCCACTACATAAAATAATAAACATTCAATCATCACATGCATGCATGGGTGCATAAACACAAGCCAACTAATTTGATATTTCATGTGAGCCATACATGAAATATCAAGTCCATTCCTAGGGATAAAATGTGACCAAAAATTCATCCAAATGATCTTCAATTGAGCCACAACTTTGCCAATCTTCTTATATCATCAAATGACACTTGAAACACCCTTTCTTGGCACCATGGCATGAGCTATGAATTTTTTGATACACCAAAACAGATCCGAATAGCAACAGCCCCTAACAGGGAGTTTTTGTTGTTTTGATCACCTTCTTGACTTCATCCTTGGTCATATTGATGCTTATACTTGTCAAAACTTAATGTATATGCTAGATATTAAAGTTACTAACAAGTATAGCATCAAAACACCAAGATATGAATTTATTTGTGCTCCATATTTGGTCCGAAAATGGACAGCAGGAAAACAGGAATTTTCTTGCAAAAATCTTTGTGTTGCTTCTTTTGGTTCTTGCTCTTGCTTCTTCTCTTATTACATTTTATGAAAGATATAAAATACAACTATTCTAATACTTACAAAATGAATAAAAGAAGGAAATAACTAATTATTATTACAAACCATTTGAATAAAAGAATATATTACAACCAAATTGAATTTAAACACAAAACATGCAACACATGGTCCTTGGCTTGTTTATGCACCATTTTATCACATAAAATTATAAGAAAATCAACACTTTGTTTTTCTAAGGCAACAATTATGTAACCAAATGCATGCAAACATAAATTTTAGTTGGTTATATAAAATCATAGATTATATACTTGCATGTTGCCAAAGAAGCCATGCATGAACATTGCATTCAAGAAGATGAACATTCATGGCTTCCAAAAACCATGTTTATCCAAATAAACTTATTATCTAAACATGAAATATAGTCATAACTCTGATACCAATTGTTGGAAATCCATGTTCATGTTATGAGTTTCAAAACTTGAAGTTGCAACGGAAGCATAAAATCATGAACACAAATTTCACTTCCAAAGGGATCATGCTACATGCATGTAGAGATAAATAGAGAACAAGCATAGTTAAAGTTCAAGATCATAACCTTTGTTCTTGGGGCTGCTTTGGATGACTTGGAAGATGGCTAGGAACCAAAATAGACTCCCTCTATAGTTGATCCACCAACAAGCTTGGCAACACCAAGAAGATGCTAGTCTTAACTTGCAAATTCTACCCTTCTTGTGCTTGATATGGAATCCGATTTTTCCACCAAGTGTAAATGAATGTTTTGAGAGTGTTTTGAATGTAAAATTCAGCAAATAAAAGATAGAGAAGGTGTGGAATTCGTCCAAGACCAAGAGAGCCAACAAAATGCATGACTACATGCTTATATTCACATAAAAAGGTAAGATTCCATGCAAACATGTTTCTTGGTCAAACCAAAAGCATGTTTAAATGTTCCTCCTGTTGGAAATCCATGTTCATGTTATGAGTTTCAAAAACTAGAAGTTGCAACGGAAGCATAAAATCATGAACACGAATTTCACTTCCAAGAGGATCATGCTATAAGCATGTAGAGATAAAATGAAGAACAAACAAAATGATGAGTTCAAGATCATACCAATGTGTTCTTGAGCTTAATATAGATGAAATATTGATGGCAAGAAACCAAAATAGGTTCCCTCTAAAGTTGATCCACCAACAAGCTTATCAACACCAAGAAGATGCTAACCTTCAACTTGCAAATTATCACCCTTTTGAAGCTTGATGTAAAATCCGATTTTCACCAAGTGAGGAGATGATATGAGAGATTTTTCTAACACTTAGAAGAGTTGTATAGCATACCAAATCGGCCAAGAACCAGCCCCAACCAACAAATGCATGCATACCTTTCTTTTAAGAGCTCTAGGTGCACAAAACCCATAGTCAAAGTTGGGAATTCAAAGGAATATGTCTAAAGCATGTTGGAGCATGCCAACACCACTTCCTTGGGGAGTGGTGGACGAAATTATTCCCTTGGGAGGAGAAAAGTCTCCAACTTTTATTATTTATAACAACTTTGTTCCAAACTTTTATAAATAATAAACTTCTAATTTTCATTTAAACTCCTTTATTTATTCACATATTAATAAACATATATACACTTATAATTAACATATATATACTCATATATATATATATGTTTATATGAATATATGTTCATCTTATGTATTTATATATATATATATATATATATATATATATATATATATATATATATATATATATATATATATATATATATATTTCATAAATTATATGTACACATATACATTTATACATACATGTGAATTTTATTTTAACACTTAAAATAATAAAAGAAGGTAAATATTTATCATTTATATCATCTAACAATTAAATGATATAAATAATCATATACACTCTCAAATTAATTCATCTCATATGAATTATTACTTAGAACAATTATTATTTTCCATAAAATAATAATTCTCAAAACAAATTGCAAGTATTATATCATTTGATAATAAATCAAATTCATTGTATCAAATGGACAATTGGTGTCTAACTTATTATTGGTGTGACCATATAGGATCATGTATTATTAGTAATATCATTTATGATCATCCTTGGGCATATAGAACTAACAATCTCCCACTTGCACAAGGTTGCATCACAGAATGATACAGACAGTGATAAACGTCTAGCAACATTTCACTGCCCCAATAACACATGACATAATGCCATTCAACAACATCCAATTCCTCATAAGCACGAGGCTCTAATTGATGTACAAGGTTATCTATCAATTATCCCTTTGTCACAGACATCATGTTGAACATGAGACATGGATCTTAATCATTCTCATTTTATGTTCAACTTTCAATCAGGCGCCTTAGATGTCTAACTCTCAACACATAAGAGGAACAAATCCCGTCTTGACTACATACGCCCCTCATATAGTTAGTATTATACATGAGTATGGTCTGTATGGTTGTCTATTTTTCAAGAACAACGATGAACCATATCAAGGCATAGCACTTCCTACACTTGAGTCCCAAATATGTATCTTAGGTTTAAGGATACAATGATAATACCTTTATTCAAGAATCACTTATGACGATGATCCATGGAGTGATCTTGAAACAGGTCAAGTCCAATATTTGTTCACTAACAAGTACCTATGAATTTGGTTGCAACCTTTTGCTACTTTTACCCATAAAAGTCAACCAATCCAATTCATATTGGTCTTACTTCATAATTGCTCCCACAACTATGACCGACTATGGACGTTTAAAATAACTAAATTATTCAAGGATTAAACATGCTAATAAAACACAAAATTATGAATGAAACATCACGTCACATATATTACATAATTATTGTTGTTTACATAGTTTCATATTCATAAAACACTAAACACAAATCAAATCCATTCATTAGAAAAACGAAGTCCTATACCCTTAGCATGACTTTCATGCTTAGCTTGGGGTAAAGGCTTCGTGAATGGGTCTGCCAAATTCTGATCTGTATGAACCTTGTGAATACTTATTTCACCATTCTTAATTTCATGTCGTATGTAGTTATACCTTCGGTGAATGTGTTTGGTCTTTTGATGCGATCTAGGTTCCTTTGCTTGAGCTATAACACCTAGATTGTCACAGAAGATTTCTATGGGGTCCCGAATGGAAGGAACAACCTCTAGATCTTCAATGAACTTTCTCATCCAGACAGCTTCTTGAGCAGCTTCCGAAGCAGCAACATATTCTGATTCTGTAGTGGATTGTGCAATCACTTCTTGTTTGGAACTCTTCCAAGACACGGCTCCTCCATTTAGAATAAAAACATACCCAGATTGAGATTTCGAATCATCCCTATCTGTTTGGAAGCTTGCGTCAGTGTAACCCTTTACCTTCAAGCTTTCTTCCAAACCACCGTAAACTAAGAACATGTCTTTAGTTCTTCTCAAGTACTTAAGAATGTTCTTTACAGCAGTCCAGTGGGCTTCACCTGGGTTCTGTTGATACCTACTAGTCATACATAAGGCACATGAGACGTCGGGCCTAGTGCATAACATGGCATACATAATGGACACAATTGCCGAAGCATATGGGACATGTTTCATTCTTTCAAGTTCAGTCCTAGTGCTTGGGCACTGAGACTTACTTAGGATGGTGCCATGTGGTATTGGCAAGAATCCTCTTTTGGAGTCTTGCATCTTGAACCTTTTCAAGATTTTATCAATATATGCACTTTGGCTTAGACCAATAAGTCTCTTAGATCTATCTCTATAGATCCTTATGCCTAATACATAAGCAGCTTCTCATAAGTCCTTCATTGAGAAACATTTCTCAAGGAATGTTTTGACACCTTTCAAGGTTGGGATGTCATTTCCAAATAAAAGTATGTCATCTACATACAATACTAGGAATATGACTATGCTCCCACTAGCTTTCTTGTAAACACAGGAGTCATCCTCATTTTTAGTGAATCCAAAATTCGTAATCTTTTCATCAAAGCGGATGTTCCATGTTCGAGACGCTTGCTTCAATTCATAAATAGATCTTTTAAGCTTGCACACTTTGTTTGGATGCTTAGGATCGACAAAACCTTCAGGTTGATCCATATAGACATCTTCCAATAAGTGTCCATTAAGGAAAGCGGTCTTGACATCCATTTGCCATATCTCATAATCATAGTATGCAGCTATGGCAAAAAGTATCCTAATCGACTTGATCATTGCCACTGGTGAAAAGGTCCCATCATAGTCAATACCATGAGTTTGTGAGTATCCTTTAACGACAAGTCTAGCCTTAAAAGTGTGAACATTTCCATCCACGTCGGTTTTCTTCTTGAAAACCCATTTGTTCCCAACAGTCTTACAATTGGTGGGAAGATTAACCAAGTCCCATACTTGGTTATCATGCATGGATTGCATCTTAGTGTTCATGGCTTCAAGCCATTTATCAGATTCAGGATCTGACATTGCACTCTGGTAGTTGACGGGTTCATCAGAATCTATCGTATAACATTTTTCTTCCATCATTAGGTAACCATACCTTTCAGGTTCAAATCGAACCCTACCTGATCTGCGAACATCTTGTGTTACAATTTGTTCGTGATCAACTGATTATTCAGGTTCAACAATTTCTTGTTGAATGCTAGATCCAGTTTCTTGTGTATTAGGTTGTGGTTCCTGAAGTTCTTCAAGTTCCACAAACCTCCCACTAGCCTCTTCCGTCAGAAACTTGTTTTCTAGGAATTCAGCTTTTCGAGAAATAAATATCTTATTCTCTATGGGATTGTAGAAGTAGTATCCAAGACAATCTTTCGGATACCCTACAAAGATACACTTAGTTGAACGGGGTTCTAGTTTGTTTGAAGCTTCTTGTCTAACATAAGCTTCACAACCCCATACCTTGAGATATGATAAAGATGGAACCTTTCCATGCCATATCTCATAAGGTGTTTTATCTACCTTCTTAGTAGGTGCCATGTTTAGGAGACGAGCGGCTGTTTGTAAAGCATAACCCCAAAATGATAAAGGTAGAGTGCTTCTACTCATCATGGATCGAACCATATCCAATAGTGTTCGGTTCCGCCTTTCAGATACAACATTATGTTTTGGTGTTCCAGGTGGAGTAAGTTGTGAAACAATTCCACAAGTCTTAAGATGATCCATAAAGTTTGTACTTAAGTACTCACCTCCTCTATCAGAACGAAGAACTTTAATTGTTTTGTTGAGTTGATTTTCCACTTCACTTTGAAACGTTTTGAACATTTCAAACGCCTCATGTTTATGTTTAATTAAATAAACATAACCAAAACGACTAAAGTCATCAGTGAAGGTGATGAAATACCTTTCACCATATCTAGTCATTGGCTTGAAAGGCCCACATACATCCGTATGTATGATTCCTAACAAGTCCTTTGCCCTCTCATTGGTTCCCGAGAAAGGGGCTTTAGTCATATTGCTATGTAAACAAGATTCACATATATCAAATGAGTCATTCTCATTTGCCTTCAAAAGTCCACTCTTTTGAAGTTGGGATATGCGTTTCTTGTTTATATGCCCAAGGCGACAATGCCATAGATAGGTTTGACTCAAATCACATTTGGGTCTCTTGGTGAAAGTGTGGTATAAAGAGCCATGGTTAGTCTTTTCATCAAGGTTTACTTCATAAATTCCATTTAAAGGCCTAGCCTCAAAATAGAATACATTGTTTTTGTAAACACAAATGTCATCATTCATAAAGCAAAGATCAAATCCACATTGTCTCAACTTAGCAACCGAAATAATATTCCTAGTCAAGCTAGGAACATAATAAACATTCAACAATGTCAAATACATGCCACTAGGTAGTAATAAATCAAAACTTCCAATTGAATCCACCGCAACCCTTGCACTGTTTCCAACCCGGAGTACTACCTCGTTTGCCTTCAGTCGCCTACTCCTTTTGAACCCCTGCAACATATTATAAATGTGAGTTCCACAACCAGTATCAAATACCCATGTGTTAGGAGATAAATTATAAAGTTTTAGGTCTATCACATAGATACCTGAAGTGCCCTCACCGACCTTCTTATTCTTCAACTCCGCAAGATAGGTAGGGCAATTTCTCTTCCAATGCCCAACTTTGTGACATTCAAAGCATGTGTCTTCTTTGGCAACCTTTGCGTTCTTCTTGGGCGGACGGGATGGTTGGACAACTTTCTTGCCCTTACCTTTGACAACCTTTGCCTTTCCCTTGCCCTTGGAGTTGGTGGGGTGTTCGGGTCTAGTCCTCTTTGTACCACCTTCCTTGATCATGAGAACTTGAGTGGTTTTCTTAGGCAGATTCTTTTCCGCGGTAATTAGCATCCCATGCAATTCCGGGATAGTCTTGTTCAAACCATTCATGTTATAATTCATGACGAAGGGATCAAAAGACTTTGTCAAGGAGTTAAGGATCATATCCGTTGCTAGCTCTTCGGGCATCACAACTCCAAGACGTGCCAAATGATCAATGTGACTCTTCATTTTGAGCACATAAGAGCTAACCGACTGTCCATCCTCCATCTTGCAAGCATGGAAAGCCCGAACAGTTTCGAACCTTTCCGTTCTTGCAAGTTGTTGGAACATTTCCTTTAATTGATTAATCATGTCATAGGCTGAATGATTCTCCAAATCCTTCTGAAGGTCGGGAATCATGGTTGCCAACATGAGGCATGATGCATCAATGGAATCATCCATCTTTTTAAGCCATGCATCGTGTGCAGGCTTAGGAATGGCAGGGGGCTCTTCTGGAAGTGGTTCATTGAGAACATATTCTTTCTTTTCTTGTTTGAGAACTATTCTCACACTACGGTACCAATCCAAGAAGTTGGTATGGTTGAGTTTTTCTCCCTCAAGGAGAGACCGTAGTGAAGTTTTGTTTGGAGCAGGGTTAGTTGTGTTTGGTGCCATCTACAAAATTTTAACAAGGTTCAATTTAGTAAATTATGATATTAAGTCCTTAATAATTAATACCCTTTCTTTGTTTCATAAACTTTAATTGATTAAGGTCTAGAATCCAAGTTGCAATACAAACAAGCGGTTAGGTATCCTTTATCCCGCCTATTCGAATCAACAAGGTAGGTAACGGTTTACCAATTATATCCAAATATAATTTCTAGAGTTATGGGATCCCATTATAACATTTATAAGTTTGGCATGTTTGATCCCATCTATGCCTTGGATTTCTAATGCTTAGGTGACCTTTATCACAAAAGATTTCCAAACAAATCATCCCACTTAAACGGACATGTAGTTTTGACAACTATTAATGGTTAGGTGTCCTTTATCCTATCAATATTACAAAACTACCTCTTGTATCACAAGAAGACTCCAAGTGGTTAGGTAACCTTTATCCCACAAGGATATACAAGTGATACATGAGTGTCTTTAAGAGGGACGGCATTGATTTGTATTTCGAAAGGGATTTTGTATGTTTTACAATTCTAATTTTGAAAAACATATGGTATCATGTAGATTGCATGCATCCAATGAACATGGTACCATTAAATCTTATTTTGTTAATTGGTTCTTTAATCATAAAATCTCTATTTTATTGATTCTTTGTTTGTGGTCAAGATTACAATTAATATCCAATATTAAGTTTGAGTTTGATCACATATATGAGAACCAATTTTAATCCTAAATAATTACCATTATTATTTAGGGTTGAAGTTTGTAAGAGTTCATAAAATCTCCATTTTATTTCTTGTTTCATTCATTTCAAAACTTGACTTTATAGGTTTTATAACAAAACCCATTTTTGATAAAACCAATTGTATTACATCTTATGTTTTAAATGTCAATTTGAAATTACAAACTCCTTGATGATTATGTTTAATTATCTAGGTTGTCTAGCATGCAAAAATCTTATTTTCATCCACAACATAAAATAACAAAACATTCAATCATCACATGCATGCATGGGTGCATAAACACAAACCAACTAATTTGATATTTCATGTGAGCCATACATGAAATATCAAGTCCATCCTAGGGACAAAAAGTGACCAAAAAACCATCCAAATGATCTTCTATTGAGCTACAACTTTGCCAATCTTCTTATATCATCAAATGACACTTGAACCATGCTTTCTTGGCACCTTTGCATGAGATATGAATTCTTTTAAACCTTCCAAACAGGTCCGAACAGCAGCAGCCAAAACAGGAGGTTTTGGAGCTTTCTTGACTTCATTCTTGATGATAATGATGCACATACTTGCCAAAAATATTTGTATATACTAGATATTATAGTTAGTAACAAGTATAGCATCAAAACATCAAGATATGAATTTATTTTGGGCCCCAAAACAAATTCGAAATTGGACAGCAGGAGGGCAGGAAAATCATTGCAAGTTTTTGGTGTTGCTTCTCATGGTTTTCTCTCTTGCTCCTTCTTTTGTTACATTTTGTAAAGAAATAAAATACAACTATTCTAATACTTACAAAATGAATAAAAGAAGTAAATAACTAATTATTATTACAAACCATTTGAATAAAAGAATAGATTACAACCATATCGAATTTAAACACAAAACATGCAACACATGGTCCTTGGCTTGTTTATGCACGATTTTATTACATAAAATCATAAGAAAATCAACACTTTGTTTTTCTATGGCAATAATTATGTAACCAAATGCATGCAAAAATAAAATATAGTTGGTTACATAAAATCATAGATTATGTACATGCATGTTGCCAAAGAAGCCATGCATGAACATTACATTCAAGAAGATGAACATTCATGGCTTCCAAAAACCAAGTTTATCCAAATAAACTTATTATCTAAACATGCAATATAGCTATGGATCTGATACCAATTGTTGGAAATCCATGTTCATGTTATGAGTTTCAAAAACTAGAAGTTGCAACGGAAGCATAAAATCATGAACACGAATTTCACTTCCAAGAGGATCATGCTATAAGCATGTAGAGATAAAATGAAGAACAAACAAAGTGATGAGTTCAAGATCATACCAATGTGTTCTTGAGCTTGATATAGATGAAATATTGATGGCAAGAAACCAAAATAGGTTCCCTCTAAAGTTGATCCACCAACGAGCTTATCAACACCAAGAAGACGCTAGTCTTCAACTTGCAAATTATCACCCTTTTGAAGCTTGATGTAAAATCCGATTTTCACCAAGTGAGGAGATGATATGAGAGATTTTTCTAACACTTAGAAGAGTTGTATAGCATACCAAATCGGCCAAGAACCAGCCCCAACAAACAAATGCATGCATACCTTTCTTTTAAGAGCTCTAGGTGCACAAAACCCATAGTCAAAGTTGGGAATTCAAAGGAATATGTCTAAAGCATGTTGGAGCATGCCAACACCACTTCCTTGGGGAGTGGTGGACGAAATTATTCCCTTGGGAGGAGAAAAGTCTCCAACTTTTATTATTTATAACAACTTTGTTCCAAACTTTTATAAATAATAAACTTCCAATTTTCATTTAAACTCCTTTATTTATTCACATATTAATAAACATATATACACTTATAATTAACATATATATACTCATATATATGTTTATATAAATATATGTTCATCTTATGTATTTATATATATACATATATATTTCATAAATTATATGTACACATATACATTTATACATACATGTGAATTTTATTTTAACACTTAAAATAATAAAAGAAGGTAAATATTTATCATTTAAATCATCTAACAATTAAATGATATAAATAATCATATACACTCTCAAATTAATTCATATCATATGAATTATTACTTAGAACAATTATTATTTTCCATAAAATAATAATTCTCAAAACAAATTGCAAGTATTATATCATTTGATAATAAATCAAATTCATTGTATCAAATGGTCAATTGGTGTCTAACTTGTTATTGGTATGACCCTATAGGATCATGTATTATTAGTAATATCATTTATGATCATCCTTTGGCATATAGAACTAACACCTCCATGATATTAGTGAGAATATTTCACCTCCCAAGGAGGTATGGCCGGACTTGGATGAGAGAGTAGGTTTCTCTCTCTAAATTTTATAAATTATAAACTCTTTTATTATTTATAAAATCCATTTTTGTAAATAAGTCTTTAAACCTTTTAATTATATGTTTAAAACCTTTTAAACATATAAATATATATGTCAATGCATATTTTCATATTATACAAAATATATATATACAATATATATATATATATATATATATATATATATATATATATATATATATATACATATATATATATATATATATATATATATATATATATATATATATATATATATATATATATATATATATATATATATATATATATATATATATATTTATTTATTTATTTATTTACTTTATTTAATTTAATTTAAAACTTAAATTAAAATTAATTACAAGAAGGTTTATACAAACTTATTTAAATCATTTAACATTTAATTGATATAAATACCACCCTTATAAAATTCATACCATATGAATTATAAATCATCACACTCTCAAATTAATTCATCTCATATGAATTATTACTTAGAACAATTATTATTTTCATAAAATAATAATTCTCAAAACAAACTACAAGTATTAGATCATTTGATAATAAATCAAATTCATTGTGTCAAATGATCAAATTGGTGTCTAACTTGTCATTGGTGTGACCCTATAGGATCATGTGTAATTAGTAATATCATTTTATGATCATCCTTGGGCATATAGAACTAACAGCGATGGGTTATGGATGATTATGAAGTGTTGTGCTAGGTTATAGTTAATTATGAAGGGGTGTGATGGGTTATGGACCATAGAAAGGGTTATGCTGGGTTATGGACCTTAGTAAGGGTTGTGATGGGTTATGATCAATTATGAAGGATTGTGATGGGTTATGGTCAATTATGAAGGGTTGTGATGGGTTATGGACTGTTATGAAGGTTTGTATGGGTTATGGACCATTATGAAGGGTTGTTATGGTTATGGACCATTATGCTGGGTTGCGATGGTTTATGGAACGTAGAAAGGGTTGTGATGGGTTATGGACCATTAGAAAGGTTGTGATGGGTTATTGACCATTATGAAGGGTTGTATGGGTTATGTACTATTACAAAGGCTGTGATGGGTTATGAACCATTATCAAGGATTATGATGGGTTATTGACCATTATGAAGGGTTGTGATAGGTTATGGTTAATTATGAAGGGTTGTTATGGTTTTTTTTTTTTTGGTAACCGAGGACCCCACCCGACCCATCCTTTGGATGACCCTGATGAAGCAACCTCGGGGCCCACGCACACCTGGCAGCAGGGTGGTCCGGGTCAATCACCTACGGGGGTAGAGAGGTGGCCAGTGGTCATCCCCTGATTGAAACCTAACACTCCCTATGGGGAAAGGGAAGGAGTGGGATTAGAACTTGGAACCTCTTTATGGGGGAAGAGAAAGAGTCCTAAGCCTTATCCACTAGGCCACCAGGGTGATGGTTGGGTTGTTATGGGTTATGGACCATAGAAAGGGTTGTATTTGGTTATGAACCATTATGAAGAGTTGTGATGGGTTATGCTCAATTATGAAGGGTTATGGACCATTATAAAGGATTGTGATGGGTTATGGACCATTATGAAGGTTGTGATGGGTTATGAACCACTATAAAGGGTTGTGATGGGTTATGGACCATTATGGTGGTTGTGATGGGTTATCGACCACGTTATGGACCATTATGAGGGGTATTCATAGGTTATGGTCTATTATGAAAAGTTGTGATGGGTTATGGATCATAGAAATGTTATTGTTGGGTTATGGACCACTATGAAGGGTGGTGATGGGTTTTGGACCTTATGAAGGGTTGCGATGGGTTATAGACGATTATGAAGTGTTGTGCTGGGTTATAGTTAATTATGTAGGGTTGTGATGGGTTATGGACCATATACAGGTTTATGCTGGGTTATAGACCATAGGAATGGTTATGATAGGTTATGGTCAATTATGAAAAATTGTGATGGGTTATGGTAAATTATGAAGGGTTGTGATGGGTTACGGACTGTTATGAAGGTTTGTATGGGTTATGGACCATTATGAAGGGTTGTTATGGTTATGGACCATTATGCAGGGTTGCGATGGGTTATGGACCGTAGAAAGGGTTGTGATGGGTTATGGACCATTGGAAAGGGTTGTGATGGGTTATTGACCATTATGAAAAGTTGTGTGGGTTATGTACTATTATAAAGGTTGTGATGGGTTATGAACCATTATCAAGGATTATGATGGGTTATTGACCATTATGAGGGGTTGTGATAGGTTATGGTCAATTATGAAGGGTTGTTATGGGTTATGGATCATAGAAAGGGTTGTATTAGGTTATGGAGCATTATGAAGTGTTGTGATGGGTTATGCTTTATTATGAAGGGTTATGGACCATTATGATGGTTGTGATGGGTTTTCGACCACTATGAAGGGTTATGATGGGTTATGGACCATTATGAAGGTTGTGATGGGTTATGAACCATTATAAAGGGTTGTGATGGGTTATGGACCATTATGATGGTTGTGATGGGTTTTCGACCACTATGAAGGGTTATGATGGGTTATGGAACATTATGAGGGGTATTCATAGGTTATGGTCAATTATGAAGAGTTGTGATGGATTATAGACCATGATGAAGGTTTGTATGGGTTATGGACAATTATGAAGTGTTGTTATGGTTATGGACCATTATGCATGTTTGCATGGGATATGGACCATGATGAAGGTTTGTATGGGTTCTGGACAATTATGAAGGGTTGTTATGGTTATGGACCATTTTGCAGGGTTGCATGGGTTATGGACCATATAAAGGGTTGTGCTGTGTTATGGACCATAAGAAGGATTGTGATGGATTATGGTCGGAAGGGTTGTGATGGGTTAAGGTTAATTATGAAGGGTTGTGATGGGTTATGGACTGTTATGAAGGTTTGTATGGGTTATGGACTATTATGAAGGGTTGTTATGGTTATGGACCATTATGTAGGGTTGCGATTGGTTTGTACCAAAGAAAGGGTTGTGATGGGCTATGGACCATTGGGAAGGGTTATATGGGTTATGTACTATTATGAAGGTTGTGATGGGTTATGAACCATAACCATTATGAAGGATTATGATGGGTTATTGACCATTATAAAGGGTTGTGATAGGTTATGGTCAATTTTTTTTGGGTAAAGAGGGCGGCACCTCTGGCAAATTTATTAATAAAAAGAATAAATACAATAAAAGGCTGGGGACTCCCCACCAAAAAACAGAAAATCCATCGGGACAGGCCCCAACGGACAACAAGCTAAACTAGGAACCAAAACAGGAGAAGGAACCAGAAGCAAACAAGAACATAAAGGAAAACAACCTGCAAAACAAACAAACCATACAAGCCAAAACAAGCAGATAAAGAAAGAAAGCGCAAAGTAAGAAAATTAAGGGAGGGTCCAAATAGTTTTAGCCAAATCAACATTAGTGCAAGTTTTCATAGATAGACTCAACAGTCTACAGCGGATATCATCCTTAACACTATTCATGACAGCATGATGGGATCTTTTTATGTTTTTAAAAATGCGTAAATTTCTTTCCCGCAAAACGTGGTATACAGCTCCAGCAAAAACAAGTCTTCTAATGATGGACCATATGGTTTTGTTCTTATTACTGGGGTTGAGTTGACTAATGATATCAGACCAGCTATCAGTAGAGAAGGAGAGATTCATGACATGATGGAGGTCATGCCAAACCAAAGAAGTGAAAGAACATTCAAAGAAGAGATGGGAAAGGGAATCCGGACAGTCCCCACAAAACGCACAAATGAGATTGGAATTTGTGTCCCAAATTTTGATTTTATCATGAGTCTTAAGGCGATTTTTAAGAGCAACCCAAAGAATGAAAGCATGTCTGGGGATGTTCTGGGAGAACCAAACAAGATGAAACCAAAAAACCGGTTGATGAAAGGGGCGAATAGTCTGCCAAACAGAACGAACAGAGAAAGGAGAGAGTTGACCGTCTCTAGATCTCCAAAGGAGATTATCAGGGACGAAAGTGGAAAGAGTAGGGGGTTATGAGAAAGAAGAGCAGTATGGGAATCTCTCCAACAATGAGGCCGAACCCAAGATCCGTTATGAACCAGGTCAGCAACCTTTGTATCAGGAGTGAAACCCGCAGCATGGATGTCACGGACAGACAAGAATTTAGAAAGAGGGCCCGCGGGGTGCCAGTTATCGAACCAAGCAGAAGTAGAGCATCCATCACCAATCTGGGAAACAATATACTCCCTTATCTTATCCCGCATATCCAGGATGTTACGCCAGGCAAATCCAGTACCGTATTTTTTGGGGGCATCCCAAAAGTTACGGCCACATAAACGGTAAGAGTGGATCCACTTAACCCAAAGGGACTCTTTCTTGGAAAGGAGTCTCCAAACATGGGAAGCCATAAGGGCAACATTCCAGATAGTAAGGTTACGTATGCCAAGCCCACCATGTTCCTTAGGAAGGCATACAGTTTTCCAGGAGACTTTAGCTTTACCACGCTTTAACTCACCATGGCACCAGAGGAAACCTCTCATGAGCTTCTCAATATCGTTAGATATAGATTTAGGAAGAATAAAAACAGAAGCCCAATAGATTTGAGTAGAAGAAAGGACAGAGAGGATCAGCTGGAGACGACCAGCAAAGGAAAGAGATTTGTTTTTCCAGTCATTAATCCTGCATTTGACTTTATCAACAAGTCCTTTACAGTCTTTGTGGGCAAGACGCGTGGTGATGAGAGGAACGCCAAGGTATCGAACAGGAAAAGAGCCCTCCGGAAACTTAACAATAAGATCAATGGCAGCCCTGGTCCTCTCACCAACATTACAATAGAAAGCTTCACTCTTCGCAATGTTGGGATGGAGGCCAGAAACCCCAGAGAATTCCTCAAGAGAGTCACATATGAGTTTAACCGAAGAGCTATCACCATGGCAGAAGAGAAGGAGATCGTCGGCAAAGCAGAGATGGGTGATATTTTGATCGTCACATTGTCTGTGAAATTTAAAAGAATCAGAATCATGGATGTTTCCCTTGATCATAAGGTTAAGCACTTCCATGACAAGAGTGAAGAGATAAGGAGATAGTGGGTCACCCTGCCGAAGGCCCCTTTTACCGTCGAAATAACCATGAGTATTCCCATTGATACTCACAGAGTAAGCAACCGTGGAAACACATGTCATGATCCAGTCAATCATACGATCGGGGAAACCAAACCCAAACAAGATGGTTTGCAGAAAATTCCAGTCAACCGTGTCGTAGGCTTTTTGAATATCAACCTTAAAAGCACACCTAGGAGGACCACGATGACGATGATAATCACGCATGAGCTCGTGAACAAGAAGGACGTTGTCGGTGATCAAACGACCAGGGATGAAAGCAGACTGGTTTTCATCAACCAGAGAAGAAAGATGGTTTTTGATACGATCCGCAATCAGCTTGCTGATACATTTGTAAACAACGTTACAACAAGCTATAGGGCGGAAATCAGTGACTTTGGAAGGGGAATCAACTTTAGGAATGAGCGCAAGGATGGTGCTGTTGAAGGACTTAAGAAGTTTGCCAGAATAGAAGAATTCCTTAACAGCCATACAAAAATCAGGACCCACAATATCCCAAGCAGACTTGAAGAACTTAGCAGAGAAACCATCAGAACCAGGAGCTTTATCATCACCCATCTGGAGCAGGACACACTTAATCTCTGCGTCAGTAACAGGAGTAAGCATGGCGGCAGACTGAAGGGGGGAGAGCTTATTAAAGAAGAGGGAAGAAGGATCACGAATAGCAGTAGAAGGCTGGGCAGAACCCAAGAAGGCTTGAAAGTGAGAAACAAAAAGATTAGGAAGATCGTTCCCCGAGATCCAGTTACCATGAGCATCCTGGATAGAATTAATACGATTGCGAGATTTACGACTTTTAACCGCTTTGTGGAAAAAAGCCGAATTTTTATCACCCTCACGCAGCCAGTTAACCTTAGCTTTTTGTTTCAGGAACCTCTCTTCATCCAAGCTAGCCTCGTTATAAGCGAGGAGATATCTGCATTGTTCTTCTCGAAGATCCTTATTGAAGGGATCCCGATCCAAAGCAATCTGAACTCTGTCAAGCTCATTACGAAGAGAGATAACCTTAGAAAAGAGGTTTCCCTGGTTGCGAAGCATCTTACGTATCGGCACTTTCAGATTTTTAAGGTTTTTGAAAACCTTATACATCCGATATCCAGTGATATTGGGGTTCCAAGAGGAGGCAACAATCTGCTTGAAATCGTTCTTATAAGTCAGGAAATTAGGGAACTTGAAGGGCTTAGGATGGAAAGGGGCACGATGGGGGAGAGTAAGCACAGCAGGAGTATGATCAGACGAACGGTAAGGGAGAAAATTGACAGTAGAGGAGGGGAAAGAAGCAACGAAGTGAGTATTTCCCATGACACGATCGATCTTCTTGAGGATGCCACCCGAACCATTAGGAGACTTGGTCCATGTGTAGAAGAGACCTTTATAGTTAAGATCCTCCATTTCCATCAGATTGACACAGTCCCTGAAATCCTCCATGGCACGAGAAATCCCAGACGACCCGGAGGTGCTATCTTTGATATCAAGAGCAACATTGAAATCACCCAAAAGAATCCAAGGGCAATCTCTAACCACATTCTTATGGACCGCAAGAGAATGCCAGAGAGATCGACGCATCATGTGATCATTATGAGCATAGTCGAAGGAGCAGAAAAAGGATTTATTAGAATCACGAGTATTAACTTTGAAATGCATAACCTGATCATTTAAGTCGATAAGCATCATATCAATGGCCAATGGATCCCAGGCAACCATGATTCTAGTCCCTCTAGGGGAGAAGAGACCGTTGGACGACCACGACCAAGAGCCAAAAGTACGACTACAGATAAGAGGGAGGTTAGGGAAGGAAGCACGAGTCTCAAGAGAAGCACAAATATGAAGATTTTGATCACGGATAAGATCTCTCAAGGCTTTCTGATGAGAAGGCTTACAGAGACCGCGAGTATTCCATGCAGCGATGTGCGTCATATGGAAACTTGGAGGGGGTGGAGTCCATCTGCTCGGGCACCGGAGCTATCATAGGATGATCATTAAAGGATCCAGACTCATTAACAACGAACTGGGCAGTATCACCATCATCAGAATCAACCTCAATACTATTATCGTCAACGATAAGGTCATCAGCTTCAGGATCAAAATCATGAGGACTAGAATGGGAAGGAGCATCAGGATGGGACAGGGGGACAGAAGTAGAAGGAATATCCGTGACGTCAGAGGAACAAGCCTCTAGAATGGAGAAGGCGTTGAATAAAGGGGTGGCGGATTCAGACTGTTTAAGGGGCTGGGAGGAAGAAATTCGAATGATAGGGCTAGGGAAACCAACAATAGCGGACTTATCCTTCATTGGGGGATCAGGGGGATTGGTAGATAAAGGGGGTCTATTATTAATATGAACCGGTAGTTTCTCAAACCGTTTCTTATTTCTAATATTTTTTAAAAAGTTTTTATTTTTTGAAAGAAAATTATCTTGGGTATTGTTTTGGTATTTTCTACTTGTATTGCTTGTA